>WNGS01003248.1:0-17574 GCA_020271785.1 Procambarus virginalis
TTAAGTTTGTGTAATATAACGGGGTATATTGATTTGATCAGGTGTCAGCCTCAGCCGGACCTATGTCAGGTGCGACACACTTGTGCTGAGTCTGACAAAGGACAATAAATAAGTTTATCTAAAAGCTTCATCATGGATATATTCAGCTATATCGCAAACACATAAGAGTGTACATTATATACACTATATAACATGTCTATATATATTGAGGCATTGTACATAAGTACAGTTATATATATATATTGAGAAGAGATACTACGACCACGCAACGAGGTCCTCTTCCTTCGTCGGGTGGAGCACACTAACAGATGGTCGGTCCTCTTCCTTCGTGAGGGTGAGCACACTAACAGATGGGTCAGTTGGTCACGCATCCAAAAGACGACAGCTTGTCTGACTGGAGGGGAGTAGATGTCTGTCTCTCCACCTGCTCCGATGAGCCCTCATTACCTCGCCCGGTGCTTCTGATTGGCTAACAAAATTCCCGCCACCGGACGAGGCACATCGTGCTGACCGTTAACGACCGGCATGGTCGTAACCTTGTTCTTCCTGTAATAATGAATGTATTACTATTAAATCGCCGTGCTTTATGCGACGAAATAACACGATACGGTATATCGTAACACTCCTCCCCCCTTAAAGAGTGTTATTTCGGAACATCCACACTAATTTTCTCTACCGAATGTAGCACTATTCCTTTTTCGTCCCTCCTACAAAGATTTAACTTATTAATAATGACATGTCTTATCCGACATACCTTATTTTGTAGACATGGTGCCGTACCTACTGACCACTGATCTTTGGCGTACAGGATCTCTTTTGCCTCCAACTGCACACGAAATCTGTTTTAACAACAAATTATCTTTATAAGCATATACAAAAAATACATAGGTACGTTTTCTGAACACACCGCTTTGGACGGTGTGGCTGATGCACAAGTACTTTCCTGAGGTCTACCGTCTTTCATCACTTCACTATTTTCTTATTTCCTTTTCTAAAACGTCTTAATTCACGCTGTCTACTGTTTTCTTTATACCATGCTGCGGGATAATGCGTCAGCCATTACGTTTTCCTTTCCTTTAATGTGTACTATATTTAAGTTATAGTCTTGTAATATCAGAGCCCACCTGGTTAGGCGCTGATTGGTATTCTTCATTTTATTTAAAAATACGAGGGGGTTATGATCTGTGAAGACCGTAACAGGTCCTATGCCCGCTCCCACGTATACCTCAAAATACTGTAGCGCCATTACCAAGGCTAAGGTTTCCTTTTCTACGGTACTATACGCTCGTTGATTTGGTAAAAATTTCCTAGAGAAATAGGACACTGGTTTACAAGTTCCATTATGGTCCTGCGTCAAAACAGCGCCCGCACCTACATCACTAGCATCGACAAAGAGTGAAAATGGCTTCTGAAAATCGGGTGAAACCAATACAGGGGCTTCTGTTAGCAATGATTTCGTTTTATTAAACGATTCTTGACAGGCTTCGTCCCACTGCCACTTCTTATGCTTCGCTAAAAGTCCTGTTAATGGTGCTGCAATGGTTGCAAAATTTCTGCAGAATTTTCTATAGTACCCCACCATGCCTAGGTACCTGAGTAAATCTCTTCTCCCTCTAGGCACAGGGTACTTATCTATGGCTTCAACTTTTTGTCTGACAGGGGCAACCTCCCTTGTCCTACGATGTATCCAAGATATTGTAATTTTGCTTTACCAAATTCACTTTTTGGGAGATTAACAGTCAGATTTACCTCTTCCAATTTATCAAACAACTCTTTTAGTTGATGAAGGTGTTCTTCCCACGAGTGTGAATACACTATGATGTCATCAATATAAACTGTACAACCTACCATTCCTTGTAGGATTTTATTCATGGCTCTCTGGAAACAACTTCCACTATTTTTCATACCGAATGGTAGTACTTTATATTGATAAAGACCGTCAGGTGTCACAAAGGCAGAGATTCTCTTGGCACTCTCTGAGAGGGGTATCTGATAGTACCCTTTCAGAAGGTCAATTTTAGATACGAACTGGGCGTGTCCTATTTGGTCGATACAATCCTCAATTCGAGGAATTGGGTACGAGTCTGTGACAGTGACCGAATTCACCTTTCTGTAATCCGTGCACAACCTATGTGTGCCATCTGGCTTTTTCACCAGTAGACAAGGTGAGCTCCAATCACTGTCGCTCAATTCTGCTAGATCGTTATCCAATAGATATTGTACCTCGCGTCGCATAATCTCTCTCTTTTCAGGATTTACTCTATAAGGATGTTGCTTTATTGGGCGAGCTTCTCCTACATTTACCTCGTGCGTAATTTCGCGGTGTCGTCGTGGTACGTCCGAGAATAGTGATATGTATTTATGAGAATCTCCTCTATGTCCTGCCTCCTTTGATCATCTAAGTATGTCAAGTGTTCATTTATATCTCGTAACCACTGAGAATTAGAGATTCGGGCTCCGTCTGCTCTTTCTAGCCTCTTATGGTTTAATTCTGTAAACTCGTTGGAAACTACACACATAACAGCAGTGTCTAGTTGCCCATCCTCATCTCTATCCCAATACCTTTTCATTAAGTTTACGTGACATATCTGGGATTTTCTTGGTCTGTCAGGCATGTGTATTACGTAAGTCAAATCACCAAGTCTCTTCTTGACCATATAGGGTCCACAAAATTTTGAATCATTTACCGTCCCTTTTACAGGTAGATAGACCAATACCTTATCACCTACGTTAAAACTTCTCTTTTTGGTACCTTTGTTGTAATATCTTGCCATGTTTGCTTGTGACATTTTCAAGTTTTGCCTCGCCAACTCTCGCGCCCTGGACAATCTGCATTTAAACTTCTGAACATACGTTTCCATATTATCTCTTGAACCTTCAGATGTTAGCCGATCCTTCAACATAACTATCGGACTTCTCACCGTGTGCCCATATACTAATTGAAATGGTGTCATGCCTAAGGACTCTACTACCGAATCCCTGATAGCAAACATTATTGGGGCGATGGCCTCGTCCCACTGAGCTCCTTGCTCAGCACAATAAATTCGCAAAAGGCTCTTCATAGTGCCATGAAAACGTTCAATGGCCCCTTGAGATTGGGGATGGTAAGGAGATGACCTAACCTGTTTCACGTCCCAATCCTTCATTGTCTTACGGAACAGCTTTGATTGAAAATTACTGCCCAAATCGGATTGCAAAACCTTCGGCATTCCTACCCACGAAAAATATTGCTGTAACCTGTCAAGCAATATTCTGGAGGTTATCTTTCGCACGGGAAATGCCTCGGGAAAACGAGTCGCTGAGCACATGATGGTAAATAAGTATTCGTTCCCTTTTCTTGTTCTGGGTAGGGGACCTACGCAATCCACTATGATCCTTTCAAAAGGTTCCCCAAATGCTGGAATTGGCTTTAGTTGGGCTCTAGGAAGCGCTGGAGCAGGTTTTCCCGCTCTCTGACAGGATAAACAAGTTCTGCAATACCTTTTTACGTCGGCAGCCATACCTGGCCAATAAAAATGCTCTTTTATTTTCCTAAGTGTCTTATGGACACCTAGATGTCCCGCCATTTCTAATGCATGGGCAACTTCCAATACAGAGTTCCTATAACCTTTAGGTACAATCACTTGATCCTTTTCAACCCAGTCTTTGTCAGCTGGCGCATGGTCTGATCGCCATTTTCGCATCAAAACCCCGTCGTCCAGGTAATAGTAAGTGGGTGACGTGATACAAGCATTTCCTCCCTTTGCTTCCTTAATATTTTATCAAATTCTAATTTCTGGGCAGCTATAAAATCTGGTTTGCTTACCTTTATGTGGGATGGTAATTGTGGTCTTACTTCCACTCTCGCTGTACTTGGTGCTGCACGTTCCTCGAACAAATCTTTTAGGCCAAAATCCACCTCTTCCTCCTCTGCAGAAGATACGTCCATCCTCTCTGGCACATCTCTTAGTCGAGCACTCTGCGCTCGGGTTACGACACAGGCCGGATATACTTCCATTTGATCATCTTCCGAGGGATCATCCAGAATACTGGCGAGTGTTATGTTATCACACTTTCATCTTCCAAATTGTTTTGATGTCCGTTTGGTATATCACTGCACAGTACCTCTGGCAATACACTTGAACCACACAAATCGTTGCCCAAGATGACATGTACTCCAGGAATGGGTATGTCCGAGCACACTCCTAACATCACTTCATCTGTAAAGTAATCAGAGGTTAGCTTTACTGTACACACAGGTATATCCATCTCTGAATTTATACCCCGTACCTTAATTATTTGTCCGTTTATACAAGATGTGTACTCGGGAAATAAGCTTTTCAGTATTAAGCTCGGATTCGCTCCTGTGTCACGTAATATTTTGACTGGTTGGTCAGGCTGACCCCCAATACTCACCATGCCTTTGCTAATGAAAGGGTTATATCCTTTCGTAATGAACGTCATCACCTGGGGCAATTCCTCCTGTAAACTCTCATACGGACGACTGTATTTACTTACTGTGAGGGACACCACTCTCCTGCCTTGCCTACACTCTCTACTTAAGTGACCAGGCTTGTTGCATGTGTAGCATATTACCTGAGACGGGAATCCTCGTCCTCTCGAACCACGTTGTCCGTTATAATAGGAATCGCCACGTCTCCATTGTCCTGTACGTCGATTTCTAGACGATGTTGTCCTTCCTCCTTGACCCTCGAATGCGTCACCTCCCGACGGAGAAAATTCCACATACCCCTGACTTTGTCTGGCTATCGGCTTGCCAGTATATCCACGACCATCTCCACTGTTCCACGTATACTGTCTTTTACTACCCTGCAACTTTGTGTGACCTTTTTCTTTATGTTCTTGGAGACTTCTGTAAGCTTCCGTAATTACATCTGCTTTGTCCGCTGCTTCTAAGAGTGTTTTTATTCCTGCTTCTTGAACCTTAAACCTGGTGTCTGGAGTCACCATCTCCAAGAATTTTTCCATTAACATCAATTGTTTCAAGTCTTCGAAAGATTCTACCTTTTCGGAACCCATCCATCTTTGGAATCTGCGTTCCAAATCCCTGGCTGTTTCAGCATATGTGCTCCTCTGTGTTTTTACCATTTCTCTGAACCGCTTCCGGTAAGCTTCAGGTGTCAGTAGAAATGATCTTAATACACTGTTTTTACTGTCCAGTAATTTTTACAATCTTCTAGAGAGAGCTGTGTATAGGCCTCTCTCGCCGCCCCAGTCAATCTTATTTGCACCAATTGGGCCCAATCCTCCTCTGGCCACTGCTTTAGTGTAGCAACTTTTTCAAAATGCTCAAAAAAAGACTCCGACTCTTCTGGACAAAATGGCGGAACCTCCTTTTCACGTGCCTTGTGATCATAGGCTGCAGGCATAGATATGCTCTCCGAGTGTCCCTCTCGCCCTCGCCTCTGAGCAGCCACAAATTTATTTGCTTCGATTTCCATTTGCTTTGTTTTCTCCTTTTCTAATTCTACACGCGTTTTTTTTGCTCACTCTCAAGTCGCATTTTTCTTGTTCACTCTCAAGTCGCAATTTCTTTTGCTCCAATCTCAGTTTCTCTAATTCAAACTGTCTCTTTTCCCTCTTAATTTGAGCTTCCAGTTTCAAACGTTCCAATTCATATTCTAAACTTCCACTCCTATGAGACGTATTAGAAGATACTTCATTATCTGGTTCCCCACTTTCCTTTGCACTCGCATCTAATCCTACCGCTCCTATGTTTTCGCGTCTAGACCTTACTTTATTTCCAAGTTCTTGTCTCATATAGACCACTTTAGTCGACACTAATTCTATCTCATAGTGTTCGGCGATTTGCTTCAGCTGTTCTTTCGTACAGCTCTCCAAAATCAATGGGTCCTCTTTTGTTATAAATTCTTGGACACGATCCATGATGAAAACTTTAACTGGCTGGATACCTAGATGACCAGCAATGGGTGCTACAAGTGTAAACAGTGTGTCTTGTTCAAAACTCTCCCGGACAGGCCCCCATATGTGTTGGGATCGAACTGTCGACAACCCAACACACTTAAAATTTATTTGTTCTGAGCGTTTTCTTAAGTTTGTGTAATATAACGGGGTATATTGATTTGATCAGGTGTCAGCCTCAGCCGGACCTATTGTCAGGTGCGACACACTTTGTGCTGAGGTCTGACAAAGGACAATAAATAAGTTTATCTAAAAGCTTCATCATGGATATATTCAGCTATATCGCAAACACATAAGAGTGTACATTATATACACTATATAACATGTCTATATATATTGAGGCATTGTACATAAGTACAGTTATGTATATATATTGAGAGAGAGATACTACGACCATGCAACGAGGTCCTCTTCCTTCGTGAGGGTGGAGCACATTAACAGATGGGTCAGTCCTCTTCCTTCGTGAGGGTGGAGCACACTAACAGATGGGTCAGGTGGTCACACATCCGAAAGACGACAGCATGTTGACTGAATGGAGGGGAGTAGATGTCTGTCTCTCCACCTGCTCCGATCAGCCCTCATTACCTTGCCCGGTGCTTCTGATTGGCTAACAGAAATTCCCGCCACCGGACGAGGCACATCGTGCTGACCGTTAACGACCGCCATGGTCGTTAACCTTGTTCTTCCTGTAATAATGAACGTATTACTATTAAATCACCGTATCTTTATGCGACGAAATAACACGATACAGTATTTCGTAACATTGTAGAGTATCAAGATTACAATCTTCTTCCCATCCACTGTCAGAGTTCCATGTATGGAGCTCGTGCTTTCATTGGTACCCGGATTTTCCAGCTCATCAAACTTCCATTTCCGTTTTATTAGGAATGCCACTCCTCCTCCCTGTCTCTGTGTCCTTTCTTTTCTTATCACCTGGTACCCCTCCGGAAAGATTGCATCTGTGATCATGTCATTTATTTTAGTTTCCACTATTGTCACTATGTCTGGGTCTGCCTCACTAACTCTTTCTTTTATCTCTTCTGCTTTATTGGCTACCCCATCAGCATTGGTGTACCAAACCTTGAGACTCTTCTTGGAAACTCGGGTGTCAGAGTTCCCCCTTTCACCGGGGGTCTGGGGGGTCTGGGGGTGTCTGGGGGGCGAGTGGGGGCTGTGGGGGTGAATGGGGGGGGTGCTAGGGGGGTGCCTGGGAGTGCCTGGTAGGCAAATGGGGTCTGGGCATCTAGGGGGGGGGTAGGAAGGGCATAATTTGTCTGAAAGTTAGGGGTCTGAATAGCATATGGGGGTTGAGAAATAGAGTGAGACTGAGAGTCAGATAGAGGTTGAGAGGCTGGAGGGGAGAGGGATATTGAGGGCAGAGGGCTGAGAGGAGAATGGAGCATGGGTGCTGGGAGTGGAAGAGAGGGTGTATTAGTTAGGGGGGAATCGGTGGTAGGTGGGGGTTTTGGGGTAGAAGAGGGGAAGAGGGAGATGGGGGAAGGTGTTAGGGGATCACAAGGTGAGGGGGTTAAATGTGGGCTGGAGGTGCATAGGAGGGGTGAGGGTTGGGTGGGGTTTGGGGGTGAGTGTAAGAGGGGTGCAGTGGAAGCTGGGATGGAGTAGATGGAATTGGAGGCAATGGGGTAGAAGGGGCAGGGGTGTAGGAAGGGGTAGTAGGGGAGAGGGGATGGGAAGGTGGGTTTGGGGAGGGCATGGCTTGACCCACTGGGGTCGTTGACAGGAGTGATGTAGCAGGGGCAGGGGAATCGTTGGGGAGGTGCAAATGTGGAAGGGACAGGGGGGTTTTGGGGTGATGAAGCAGGGGGTTTTGGGGGGCTGAGGCAGGGGGGAGGTATAGGAGGGCTGAGTTGAGGATGATGCGACCTGGGGGGTGACCTGGGATGTGACCTGTGGGGTGACCTGGGATGTGACCTGGGGTGGACCTGGGATGTTACCTGGGAGGTGAGACTACCTGAGAGGCTAGTTTGGTGTGTGCTTGCCTTGCCATCTATTTTGTAGGCTATTTGCTCATCTTTCGTCTTAAACCTCTCTATAAACACATTGTAATGGGTTTCACTTCCTCTGAGTAAATGCTTGTTCCTCATTATGTACTCCACAGCCTCCTCATTGGAGAATTGTACAAGAACAGGCCTTTCTTGTACAATTGTAAGGTCCAACCCGGCGGCTGATATCCACCTCGTGTTCTGCCATTCCTGCTCCAATACATCTCAATATCTCATGCAATTCATATTTTCCGTCTCTATTCTATCTAGTCTTGTTGGTGCCCCAGATTCGAATAATCCATGTATTATAATAGACCGTCTCCTCAGTAATTCATTGTCATGCTGGTAGCTGTCCCCTGGGATTCTCCATCCCAACCGCAGTCACTAACCCATCCCCCACTAATCCTCTGTCCTTAGCCATGCTGTTAATCCTTCCTAATTCGTTTGTGATCCGAGCACATTCCCTCTCCCAGTCCTCTCTTCCCTTCCTAATCTCTTCCTGAATATAGAGCATAAGTTTTTGTTTCTGCCTCTCTACCGCTTCCTGTATTTGCTGAAATAACTCGCTTTTAATCCCTTGGATTAGATCCTCCATCCAATCGCTCCTTCTCCCTACAAATTTCCCTATTAATTTGTCTATAAATCTGTCCTCCTCCTCATCCCTGCTGGTGATTGACATTGAACCCCTTCCTGATCTTGTCATTGCAGTAACAACCTAGCCAAAAAAGGCGCTCCTCAATACCTTGCACAATCTGCAGCACAAACAGGCGAGAAAGTACTCCACGCGGCTGGTCAAGATGTGAGGTCGCTGCGTCGCGGCGTCACAGTTGGTGAGGTCACTAGTGGTCAGGTCACTCCGGCTCCACAATTTCACAATATCACGATGTACTCAACACTTATTTTCAGTGGTGATGTTTCTACTGTTTTTCTTCACTTTCTTGTGGTTTGAGTGAGCTTACTAGTTATTCAATCATTCATATACACTCATATAAGCATAGACACTGATTATCCCTCCCAGTTCACTAGCTACGCAAGAGCTTCCCAGACCCTTCTGCCCACCACGGCTGTCTGACCCTCAGCTGTGTACTCACCTAGTTGTACTCACCTAGTTGTGCTTGCGGGGGTTGAGCTCTGGCTCTTTGGTCCCGCCTCTCAACCGTCAATCAACAGGTGTACAGTTTCCTGAGCCTAATGGGCTCTATCATATCTACACTTGAAACTGTGTATGGAGTCAGCCTCCACCACATCGCTTCCTAATGCATTCCATTTGTCAACCACTCTGACACTAAAAAAGTTCTTTCTAATATCTCTGTGGCTCATTTGGGCACTCAGTTTCCACCTGTGTCCCCTAGTGCGTGTGCCCCTTGTGTTAAACAGCCTGTCTTTATCAACCCTGTCGATTCCCCTGAGATCTTGAATGTGGTGATCATGTCCCCCCTAACTCTTCTGTCTTCCAACGAAGTGAGGTTAATTCCTGCAGTCGCTCCTCGTAGCTCATACCTCTCAGCTCGGTACTAGTCTGGTGGCAAACCTTTGAACCTTTTCCAGTTTAGTCTTATGCTTGACTAGATAGGGACACCATGCTGGAGCCGCATACTCCATGATTGGTCTGACATATGTGGTATATAATGTTCTGAAAGATTCCTTACACAAGTTTCTAAAGGCCGTTCTTATGTTAGCCAACCTGGCATATGCTGCTGATGTTATCCTCTTGATATGAGCTTCAGGGGACAGGTCTGGCGTGATATCAACCCCCAGGTCTTTCTCTCTCTCTGACTCTTGAAGTATTTCATTTCCCAAATGATACCGTGGTGTGTGTGTGT
Source organism: Procambarus virginalis (assembly GCA_020271785.1). Taxonomy (NCBI): domain Eukaryota; kingdom Metazoa; phylum Arthropoda; class Malacostraca; order Decapoda; family Cambaridae; genus Procambarus; species Procambarus virginalis. The sequence goes on from WNGS01003248.1 coordinate 9,749, forward strand.
GTGTGTGTGTGTGTGTGTGGTGTGTGTGTGTGGGTGTGTGTGTGTTGTGTGTGTGTGGTGTGTGTGTACACCTGTAGTGTGTGTGTGTGTGTGTGTGTGTGTGTGTGTGTGTGGTGTGTGGTGTGTGTGTGTGTGTGTGGTGTGTGTGTGTGTGTGTGTACACGTGTAGTGTTGTGGTGGTGTGTACACGTTAGTGTGTGTGGTGTGTGTGGTGTGTACCCTGTAGTGTGTGTTGTGTTGTGTTGTACACGTGTAGTGTGTGTGTGTGTGGTGTGTGTGTGGTGTTGTGTGTGTGTTGTGTGTGTGTGTGTGTGTGTGTTGTGTGTGGTGTGTGTGTGTGTGTGTGTGTGTGTGTGTGTGTGTACGTGTGTGTGTGTGTGTGTTTGTGTGTGTGTGTGTGTGTGTGTGTGTGTGTGTGTGTGTGTGTGTGTGTGTGTGTGTGTGTGTGTGTGTGTGTGTGTGTGTGTGTGTGTGTGTGTGTGTACTCACCTAGTTGTACTCACCTAGTTGTGCTTGCGGGGGTTGAGCTCTGGCTCTTTGGTCCCGCCTCTCAACCGTCAATCAACAGGTGTACAGTTTCCTGAGCCTAATGGGCTCTATCATATCTACACTTGAAACTGTGTATGGAGTCAGCCTCCACCACATCGCTTCCTAATGCATTCCATTTGTCAACCACTCTGACACTAAAAAAGTTCTTTCTAATATCTCTGTGGCTCATTTGGGCACTCAGTTTCCACCTGTGTCCCCTAGTGCGTGTGCCCCTTGTGTTAAACAGCCTGTCTTTATCAACCCTGTCGATTCCCCTGAGAATCTTGAATGTGGTGATCATGTCCCCCCTAACTCTTCTGTCTTCCAACGAAGTGAGGTTTAATTCCTGCAGTCGCTCCTCGTAGCTCATACCTCTCAGCTCGGGTACTAGTCTGGTGGCAAACCTTTGAACCTTTTCCAGTTTAGTCTTATGCTTGACTAGATAGGGACTCCATGCTGGAGCCGCATACTCCAGGATTGGTCTGACATATGTGGTATATAATGTTCTGAAAGATTCCTTACACAAGTTTCTAAAGGCCGTTCTTATGTTAGCCAACCTGGCATATGCTGCTGATGTTATCCTCTTGATATGAGCTTCAGGGGACAGGTCTGGCGTGATATCAACCCCCAGGTCTTTCTCTCTCTCTCTGACTCTTGAAGTATTTCATCTCCCAAATGATACCTTGTATCTGGTCTCCTGCTTCCTACCCCTATCTTCATTACATTACATTTGCTTGGGTTAAACTCTAACAGCCATTTGTTCGACCATTCCTGCAGCTTGTCCAGGTCTTCTTGAAGTCTCAAGCTGTCCTCCTCTGTCTTAATCCTTCTCATAATTTTGGCGTCGTCAGCAAACATTGAGAGGAATGAGTCTATACCCTCTGGGAGATCATTTACGTATATCAGAAACAGGATAGGTCCAAGTACAGAGCCCTGTGGGACTCCACTGGTGACTTCACGCCAGTCTGAGGTCTCACCCCTCACTGTAACTCTCTGCTTCCTATTGCTTAGGTACTCCCTTATCCACTGGAGCGCCCTACCTGTTACTCCTGCCTGTTTCTCCAGCTTATGCATCAACCTTTTATGGGGTACTGTGTCAAAGGCTTTCCGACAGTCCAAAAAAATGCAGTCCGCCCACCCTTCTCTTTCTTGCTTAATTCTTGTCACCTGATCGTAGAATTCTATCAAGCCTGTAAGGCAAGATTTACCCTCCCTGAACCCATGTTGATGGGTTGTCACGAAGTCTCTTCTCTCCAGATGTGTTACTAGGTTTTTTCTCACAATCTTCTCCATCACCTTGCATGGTATACAAGTTAAGGACACTGGCCTGTAGTTCAGTGCCTCTTGTCTGTCACCCTTTTTGTATATTGGTACTACATTAGCAGTCTTCCATATTTCTGGTAGGTCCCCCGTTTCCAGTGACTTACTATACACTATGGAGAGTGGTAAGCAAAGTGCTCCTGCACACTCTTTCAATACCCATGGCGAGATTCCATCCGGCCCAACAGCTTTTCTCACATCCAGCTCCAATAGGTGCTTTTTGACCTCATCTCTTGTAATTTCGAACCTATCCAAGGTCACCTGGTTTGCTGCCACCTCTCCCAGCGCCGTGATATCTCCCTGTTCTATTGTAAAGACCTCCTGGAACCTTTTGTTGAGTTCTTCACACACCTCTTTGTCATTCTCTGTGTACCTGTCCTCGCCCACCCTAAGTTTAATCACCTGTTCCTTCACTGTTGTCTTCCTCCTGATGTGACTGTGTAGTAGCTTTGGTTCAGTCTTGGCTTTGTTAGCTATATCATTTTCATACCTTTTCTCAGCTGCTCTTCTCACACTGACATACTCGTTCCTGGTTCTCTGGTATCTCTCTCTACTTTCTGGTGTTCTGTTATTACGGAAGTTCCTCCATGCCCTTTTGTTCAGCTCCTTTGCTTTCATACATTCCCTATTAAACCACGGATTCTCCTTTGCTTCTCTGTTTTTTCCTGTTGGCTGGGACAAACCTGCTTACAGCCTCCTGACATTTTTGGGTGACATAGTCCATCATGTCTTGTACGGACTTGGTTCCGAGTTCTGTGTCCCAATGTATATCCCATAGGATTTATTCATCTCCTCATAGTTTCCCTTCTGTACGCCAGCCCTTTGGTTCCCAGTTCTTTTGGTGGTGATAATTCCTAGCTCAACCAGGTACTCAAAGCTCAATACACTATGATCACTCATTCCCAAGGGGGCTTCCAACTTAACTTCCCTTATATCCGACTCATTTAGGGTAAATATCAAATCAAGCAAGGCTGGTTCATCCCCTCCTCTCATTCTTGTCGGTCCCTTGACGTGTTGACTTAGAAAGTTTCTTGTTGCCACATCCAGCAGCTTAGCTCTCCATGTGTCTGGGCCTCCGTGTGGGTCTCTGTTCCCCCAATCTATCTTCCCATGGTTGAAGTCTCCCATGATTAGAAGTCTGATCCGTTCCTGCTAGCCACAGAAGCTGCTCTCTCTATTATATTGATGGTGGCCATGTTGTTTCTATCATATTCCTGTCTGGGTCTTCTGTCATTCGGTGGGGGTTATATATGACTACTATTATATTTTCTGTCCTCCAGTTGCAATGGTGCCTGATATGTAGTCCCTGAAACCTTCACAGTTCTGAATTACCATCCTTCGAAACTCCAACCTTCTCTTAGTAGCAATGCCACCCCCCTCCTCTCCTCCTCCCTTCTCCTCTCTTTCCTCCTACATGTAGNTTTTTCTGAATTCATATATTTTCTCTAATTTTTTTCTTATGAAATGATTAAGCTACGCATTTCATTATGTACGAGGTCAATTTTTTATCATTGGAGTTAAAATTAATGTAGTTATATGACCGAACTTAGCCAACCCTACCTAACCTAACCTAACCTATCTTTATAGGTTAGGTTAGGTTAGGTAGCCGAAAATGTTAGGTTAGGTTAGGTTAGGTAGGTTAGGTTGTCGAAAAACAATTAATTCATGAAAACTTGGCCTATTAGGCAAATCGGGCCTTGCATAGTAGGCTGACAAGTGCGTTCTGGCTACTAGGTACGACATATATATATATATATATATATATATATATATATATATATATATATATATATATATATATATATATATATATATGTATATATATATATATATATATATATATATTTATTTATATATATATATATATATATATATATATATATATATATATATATATAATATTATATATATATATATATATATATATAAGGGAGTACCACCTCTGGCTGGAAGAAGGGGGACCCATAGCCTCGGAGGAAATCACACATAACGCATTGGAGGGAATGTGGGTCCCCTCCAATACAGTTTCTGTGTGCTTTTCTCCTACCACCCCCTTCCTTTTTTTATGCTTTATTGTGTATTTAAAGGTTACAAAACATACAAGACAAATGCCTAAAGGTTATGGATCTCTTGAAGCTCCTCTGCTTCCGGACAGGAACCGAGGACGCAGCAAGCATTTCCCCTCTGGATCGCCACACTGAGGCGCTGAAACAAAAAACTGCAAGCCCTTGGATCTCTGGTGACGTCTATGAGCTTGGAACCAATTCCTTGAGAAATCCCAAGGCACTCTTGCCCCAGGGGCCATGCGTCTCAGACGCTATGGGAACAAAGAGGTATTGACCTGCCAGTCGCCTGTGTTTGAGAGATTTTGCTGTTTCCCTGTGGTTGGCCGCCCCACCTGCTTGATTAGCTCCGAAGTGTACATAGGTGTCAGCCAGGGTGGATACACATGTGTAGTCCCACACCAACTGTCTACCCTCCTTCCATGAGTATATGGTGAGGCCATCAGGGCGAAGTGCGGGGAAATCCGGGTTTTGGACCCCTAGGATGCGAGGTTCTCTCTCCGCTGGGCACTTAGCTGAGACGAGGCTTCTCTTGATGATGTCATTGACCTCGTTGTGTCTTTTGCAGAACTTGTTTATCATGTCAGAGAGCAGGAAAACCTGCTCCAGCGCTTCCTAGAGCCCAACTAAAGCCAATTCCAGCGTTTGGGGAACGTTTTGAAAGAATCATATGGATTGCGTAGGTCCCCTACCCAGAACACGAAAAGGGAACGAATACTTATTTACCATCATGTGCTCAGCGACTCGTTTTCCCGAGGCATTTCCCGTGCGAAAGATAACCTCCAGAATATTGCTTGACAGGTTACAGCAATATTTTTCGTGGGTAGGAATGCCGAAGGTTTTGCAATCCGATTTAGGCAGTAATTTTCAATCAAAGCTGTTCCGTAAGACAATGAAGGATTGGGATGTGAAACAGGTTAGGTCATCTCCTTACCATCCCCAATCTCAAGGGGCCATTGAACGTTTTCATGGCACTATGAAGAGCCTTTTGCGAATTTATTGTGCTGAGCAAGGGGCACAGTGGGACGAGGCCATCTCCCCAATAATGTTTGCTATCAGGGATTCGGTAGTAGAGTCCTTAGGCATGACACCATTTCAATTAGTATATGGGCACACGGTGAGAAGTCCGATAGTTATGTTGAAGGATCGGCTAACATCTGAAGGTTCAAGAGATAATATGGAAACCTATGTTCAGAAGTTTAAATGCAGATTGTCCAGGGCGCGAGAGTTGGCGAGGCAAAACTTGAAAATGTCACAAGCAAGCATGGCAAGCTATTACAACAAAGGTACCAAAAGGAGAAGTTTTAACGTAGGTGATAAGGTATTGGTCTATCTACCTGTAAAAGGGACGGTAAATGATTCAAAATTTGGTGGACCCTATATGGTCAAGAAGAGACTTGGGGATTTGACTTACGTAATACACATGCCTGACAGACCAAGAAAATCCCAGATATGTCACATAAACTTAATGAAAAGGTATTGGGATAGAGATGAGGATGGGCAATTAGACACTGCTGTTATGTGTGCAGTTTCCAACGAGTTTACAGAATTAAACCATAAGAGGTTAGAAAGAGCAGATGGAGCCCGAATCTCTAATTCTCAGTGGATAAGAGATATGAATGAACACTTGACATACTTAAATGATCAAAGGAGGTAGGACATAGAGGAGATTCTCATGAAATACATATCACTATTCTCTGACGTACCACGACGACACCGCGAAATTACGCACGAGGTAAATGTAGGAGGAGCTCGACCAATAAAGCAACATCCTTATAGAGTAAATCCTGAAAAGAGAAAAATTATGCGATGTGAGGTAAAATACCTATTGAATAACGATCTGGCAGAATTGAGCGACACTGATTGGAGCTCACCTTGTCTACTGGTGAAAAAGCCAGACGGCACACATAGGTTGTGCACGGATTACAGAAAGGTGAATTCGGTCACTGTCACAGACTCGTACCCAATTCCTCGAATTGAGGATTGTATCGACCAAATAGGACACGCCCAGTTCGTATCTAAAATTGACCTTCTGAAAGGGTACTATCAGATACCTCTCTCAGAGAGTGCCAAGAGAATCTCTGCCTTTGTGACACCTGACGGTCTTTATCAATATAAAGTACTACCATTCGGTATGAAAAATAATGGAAGTTGTTTCCAGAGAGCCATGAATAAAATCCTACAAGGAATGGTAGGTTGCACAGTTTATATTGATGACATCATAGTGTATTCACACTCGTGGGAAGAACACCTTCATCAACTAAAAGAGTTGTTTGATAAATTGGAAGAGGTTAATCTTACTGTTAATCTCCCAAAAAGTAAATTTGGTAAAGCAAAATTACAATATCTTGGATACATCGTAGGACAAGGGGAGGTTGCCCCTGTCAGACAAAAAGTTGAAGCCATAGATAAGTACCCTGTGCCTAGAGGGAGAAGAGATTTACTCAGGCACCTAGGCATGGTTGGGTACTATAGAAAATTCTGCAAAAATTTTGCAACCATTGCAGCACCATTAACAGGACTTTTAGCGAAGCATAAGAAGTGGCAGTGGGACGAAGCCTGTCAAGAATCGTTTAATAAAACGAAATCATTGCTAACAGAAGCCCCTGTACTGGTTTCACCCGATTTTCAGAAGCCATTTTCACTCTTTGTCGATGCTAGTGATGTAGGTGCGGGCGCTGTTTTGACGCAGGACCATAATGGAACTTGTAAACCAGTGTCCTATTTCTCTAGGAAATTTTTACCAAATCAACGAGCGTATAGTACCGTAGAAAAGGAAACCTTAGCCTTAGTAATGGCGCTACAGTATTTTGAGGTATACGTGGGAGCGGGCATAGGACCTGTTACGGTCTTCACAGATCATAACCCCCTTGTATTTTTAAATAAAATGAAGAATACCAATCAGCGCCTAACCAGGTGGGCTCTGATATTACAAGACTATAACTTAAATATAGTACACATTAGAGGAAAGGAAAACGTAATGGCTGACGCATTATCCCGCAGCATGGTATAAAGAAAACAGTAGACAGCGTGAATTAAGACGTTTTAGAAAAGGAACTAAGAAAATAGTGAAGTGATGAAAGACGGTAGACCTCAGGAAAGTACTTGTGCATCAGCCACACCGTCCAAACCGGTGTGTTCAGAAAACGTACCTATGTATCTTTTTGTATATGCTTATAAAGATAATTTGTTGTTAAAACAGATTTCGTGTGCAGTTGGAGGCAAAAGAGATCCTGTACGCCAAAGATCAGTGGTCAGTAGGTACGGCACCATGTCTACAAAATAAGGTATGTCTGATAAGACATGTCATTACTAGAATAAGTTAAATCTTTGTAGGAGGGACGAAAAAGGAATAGTGCTACATTCGGTAGAGAAAATTAGTTTGGATGCTCGGAAATAACACTCTTTTAAGGGGGGAGGAGTGTTACGAAATACCGTATCGTGTTATTTCGTCGCATAAAGATACGGTTTAATAGTAATACGTCATTATTACAGGAAGAACAAGGTTAACGACCATGGCGGTCGTTAACGGTCAGCACGATGTGCCTCGTCCGGTGGCGGGAATTTCTGTTAGCCAATCAGAAGCACCGGGCGAGGTAATGAGGGCTGATCGGAGCAGGTGGAGAGACAGACATCTACTCCCCTCCATTCAGTCAACATGCTGTCGTCTTTCGGATGTGTGACCACCTGACCCATCTGTTAGTGTGCTCCACCCTCACGAAGGAAGAGGACTGACCCATTGTTAGTGTGCTCCACCTCAACGAAGGAAGAGGACCTCGTTGCATGGTCGTAGTATCTCTCTCAATAATATATATAACTGACTATGTACAAGCCTCAATATATATGGACATTGTTATAAGGTATATAATGACACTCTTATGTGTTTGCGATATAGCTGAATATATCCATGATGAA
>WNGS01003248.1:34323-48398 GCA_020271785.1 Procambarus virginalis
CCTAATGACCCAAAGTGATAACAAAGAATTTGAAGAACCTTATAGGTAAAAAGAGAGCTTGGTACAAAGGATTAAAAATGGGGAGGTCACTTTAGAACAGGAATTCGTTCAACTGGTTAAAAATGTTAAAAAAGAGATAAGGAAAGCAAAAAGAAACTATGAAGTTCGTATAGCAGGGCAAGCAAAGACAAATCCTAAAGGTTTTTTCAGTTATATCGAACTAAGACTAGGGAAAGGATAGGTCCATTAAAAACTGAGACAGGTCAAATAACAGATAGTGATGAAGAGATGAGTAGTATTTTTAATAAATATTTTGTATCTGTATTTACTAAAGAGGAACTTAACAATATGCCTTCAGCCGAACAAGTCTATGTGGGTGGGGACGAGGACAGGTTGACGAGTTTAGCAGTTACCAGGGAGGATGTTCTTAAACAAATAGTAAAACTCAAACCAAACAAATCCCCAGGGCCGGATGAAGTGTTTGCCAGGGTGCTGAAAGAATGCAAAGAGGAGCTTTGTGACCCACTGTCAATCATATTTAATAAATCAATAGAGTCAGGCAGAGTGCCAGAGTTTTGGAAAGTTGCTAATGTGATACCAGTTTTTAAGAAAGGAGATAGATCACTTGCGTCTAACTATCGACCAATTAGCCTAACGTCTATTGTGGGAAAGTTACTCGAATCTATAATAGCAAATAAAATTCGTCTTCATCTTGAAAAACATAAATTAATAATTGAGTCGCAACATGGTTTTATAAATGGCCGTTCATGTTTAACAAATTTGTTATCTTTTTATTCTAGCATAGTTGAGGCAGTTGATAGTGGTAAGGATTGTGATGTTGTGTACCTTGACTTTAGCAAAGCTTTTGATACAGTGCCACATGAAAGACTGATTAAAAAGATAGAGGCTCATGGTATTGGTGGTGCTATATTAAGCTGGATTAGGGCATGGCTATACCAAAGGAAACAGAGTTAGTATAAATGGAGTCAAGTCAGAGTGGGAAAATGTTGTAAGTGGAGTGCCTCAAGGCTCTGTCTTGGGACCTCTGTTGTTTATAATATATATAAATGATTTTGATTCAGGTTTGAGTAGCAACATTTGCAAATTTGCCGATGATACGAAAATCGGTAGGGAAATTAATTCGGAGGAGGACTCACTATCACTTCAAGTTGATCTAAATAGGGTTTTGAAATGGTCAAAGGATTGGCAGATGCAGTTTAATGCTGATAAATGTGGAGTTCTGAGGCTAGGTAACGATGATAGAGTTACAAGATACGAGCTAGATGGTGTTGAGATTGCGAAAGGGATCTGGGAGTTATGATTAGTAAGAATTTAAAACAAAAGGATCAATGCATGAATGTTCGTAATAAGGCAAATCGGACACTCGGATTTATTAATCGCAGCGTAGTAACAAGATACCTGGTGTGGTTCTCAAGCTATATCTTGCTCTAGTTTGGCCCCATTTAGATTATGCAGTTCAGTTTTGGTCGCCATATTATAGAATGGATATAAATTTACTTGAACGTGTCCAGCGTAGGATGACTAAGTTAATTCCCCAAATTAGAAATATTCATATGAAGAAAGAATAACTAAGCTTAAGTTGCATTCACTGGAAAGGCGATTCTTTCTTGATTCTTGATGATTCGATTCTTGCACTAAGGACCACCACTGCACATCGAAAACTCTACCTTGTCTATTCTGCGACGGTAACCATCCTGCAATTATCCCCCGCTGTCCCGCAGACAAAAAGTCTTCAAGAAACTGGCGAAATCCAAGTCATCCTGTGCAGCTGGCACCGCCTCAAGCACTTCAACTCCACCCGACCAACCAACCACAAGCTGAGTCAAACTTCATCGTGCAAGCCGTAATTTTCCACAGCTTTCAGGTGGAGGCGGAACCATTACACACCGAATCAACCAATGGGGACCCAGGAAACCAGCAGTCTCCACCAACATCTCTCCCGTACCAATTACTATATAGCACGGTCCACGCTTTATCAACAACGGCCAGGATGATTGCTGGCGCCAACCCACAGGAACATGTGAGGATGCTGAACCTCCTCTACTCCGGGTCTCCCAACCGTCACCGTACCCGACCTAGTCTACACCGTCCTGACACCAGCCACAGGCTCTCCTCCAGCGCCTGACCCAGTCATGACTATGAGCACGCCCGCCTTTACTGACCTGCCTGGGGCCAGATTCACGAAGCACTTACGAACCTGTCCATTTTTTCTCAATCTTTGGCGGCTTTGTTTACAATTATTAAACAGTTAATGAGCTCAGAAGCACCAGAATGCTGTTTATAACAATAACAAAAGTTAATTGGGAAGTTTTCATGCTTGTAAACTGTTTAATAAATGTAACCAAAGCGGTAAAAAATTGAGGAAAGCAGGTGCTGCTTCCGTTCTACAACGTCTACTGAACCTATTCTTAACCATCAATATCTGATACAGTTCCACCCATTGTCCGTGAGGCCACAGAACTTTCCACTTCAGCGACATGCAAGACCTGCATGAAGCATGACAAGACCAAAGACCCAAACAAGAAGAAGTCAAAACATCGGTAAGAAGAACGAAGAAAGAAGATCGCATCTACCAACACTTACCCTCCGAGACAGCACACCAAGCCAACAACAAGACTGAGCCACTCCTCCTCGCCCTGAACTCGCCATCAAGCCTTGCAAGCCGCCAAGCAGCCTGATGCCGTATGAATAAAGAAGACAATTGGATCAAAATACCAGAAGACAAACGACTACTCCAGTCCACAGTGGATAGGCTACTGATCTTTCTGCCTTCCTCATCGCCGCTCTCTTCCTGCTGGTTGAGATTTCACCCCCGTCCTCAAGTTCTTCGTCCCCTAGTTCGCCGAAACCTTTCGTCCTGAAAGCGAAGCAAGTGAGGGCCCCCAAACCTGTACGTTAGGGGAATCAACAAATGAAATGCACTGAAACAAGAAGTTGTGGAAGCCACCTTCATTCACAACTTTAAAAACCAAGATTGGACAAGGAATTCGGAAATCACAATAGTTAGATTGTACCGCAACAGGTACAACAAGGCCAGTAGCCGGGGTATCAACAGCTAGACTTCACTTATATAGTGGCTTGGCGCTTTCTCCTGATGATTCCCTCCCCGTTCCTCCCCGTGGGCACTGTTAGGTAAGCACTAATAGGTGGCCACGGTGACCAAGGTTCCCAAACTCCAGCAGATTTTGCCCTTTATCGAGGCTTCGGAAGAGTTCCAGAATTCCGCAGAACTTCTAAATACTTCTGACATCCGGAAGGTCACGCCAAATTGCTGGGGCCTCGAGACGTGTCCTCGAGACGTGTCCTCGAGACGTGTCCTCGAGACGTGTCCTCGAGACGTGTCCTTGAGCGCTTATCCTCGAGACGTGTCCTTGAGCGCTTGTCCTCGAGACGGGTCCTCGAAACGTGTCCTCGAGACGTGTCCTTGAGCGCTTGTCCTCGAGACGTGTCCTCGAGACGGGTCCTCGAAACGTGTCCTCGAGACGGGTCCTCGAAACGTGTCCTCGAGACGTGTCCTTGAGCGCTTGTCCTCGAGACGCGTTCTCGAGACGTGGCCTCGAGACGTGTCCTCGAGACGTGTCCTTGAGCGCTTGTCCTCGAGACGTGTCCTTGAGCGCTTGTCCTCGAGACGTGTCCTCGAGACGGGTCCTCGAAACGTGTCCTCGAGACACGAGGAACGCATCATATCGAGTACTCTTCATTCTGAATGCCCTGCAAATTTGGCACTACTACCCCCCCCCCTCGCGTAAAAATCCCGGTGTTTTAGACCAAATGACAACATTGCAATATTGACGTTCCCTCGGACAGATGACCCGGGCGTCGACCCGTCATGTAGGTGGCCTGGGGTCGAGGCTCCACGAGACCCAACGATCACTTCCCACCCCCTCCCCTAACTTCCGCCGGGAGGGGGGGGGAGGAGCCCCCTGATGAACGTGACAGTCACAAGCAACGTGCTAAAGGAAGCAACAGGAGCAGTACCGTATAAACAGGTGGAAGACAAAGGAGTGGAGTAAACAGGAGGAAGACAAGGGAGAGGAGTAATGAAGACAATGAATGATAAGAAAGATAACAGGGGCAGGAGTCGACACTATCATTCATTATAAAGATGTTTGTCCTGACCTGAAGCCAGTGGTCCGAGGAGGAGGGAGAGGAGGAGAGAAAGAAGAAGAGCAGGGAAGAGAAGCAGAAACAGGGGGAGAGGAGCAGGAGTAGACGGAGGAAACAGAAGTAATGAACAGGAGACAATGAAGGACAAAGAATTCATACGAAAGAAAAATCAAAGAATAATTAATTATAGCAGAAAAAAGAAAAGGGGTTCTTTAGGGTAAGAATGTCTGGTAAAGGGTAGGTGAGAATGGAACAGGGTGAGAAGGGAACAGGGTGAGAATGGAACAGGGTGAGAATGGAACAGGGTGAGAATGGAACAGAGTGAGAATGGAACAGGGGTGATAATGGAACAGGGTGAGAATAGAACAGGGGTGAGAATGGAACAGAGTGAGATTGGAACAGGGGTGAGAATGGAACAGGGTGAGAATAGAACAGAGTTTGAAGGTAAAGTGTTCATAGGCCATTGCTCCCTGCGCCTCTCTGAGGGTACCAGGTTCTGGCTCGTGGTCTCCGGTAGGCCCAAGGATTCCTGTGACCGATGACCCCCAATCTAATATAGTTCGGATAGCTTCATGGAACCTCCAGGGGCTCGCCCAGAAAATGGTGTTTCATTACATTCAACACTGGTTTTATGAGGTTGAAATTGGTGGTTGGTAGAAAAAATGCCAATCAAGTACAGTATCATATTGTTGTTTTTCGGTGGTGGAACGGATTAATTTTATTTCCATTACGTGTATTGTAAATGGGGAAATTCGTTTCAAAAGATGAGCGTTTCACATGATGAGCTCGGTGCCGGAACGGATTAAATTCGTTAATCGAGGCTCCTCTGTATTTTGGCACAGTACATTCATGCTGGGTAACATGGAAAATAGTGGAAACTGGATATTTATGGGTAAATGTTAAAAAAACAAAATAAATTCTAACATATATGTGGTTGGTGCAGATAGTGGCATATCCAACATCTTTGATGGCACATTCGTTGTGAGATTTTTCTCTACGCCTACTTCCCTTAGGAGGTGGACTACAAGTTTAAAGGCTGCTCTTGGCAGTTAAGCATGAGTCCAGTAGAAAAAGGAGAAGCGGGAGCAAACCGCCAGGCTTCCACCATCAGGGGTGAAAACCTGTCCACATAGGCCGCTGGTTCCTCCTAGTTAAACATGACGTTAAAACCAATAAAGAGTAACCGACGGGTTCTCACAATCAAATTTTATATTTGATGTGGCGCTATGGATTGGAATTCGAATTCCCAAGAGCACAGCCGTCATATCAAAGATCAGAGAAACAATAATCAATATAACAGAACATGGGTGTGGCACAGAATAGTTGAAGGTTGACATCAAAGACCGTTTTCTATACAATAAACAATTTATTAATAACAAGAGACTAGACTACTACATTATCGAGTTTACATTTACGTTAATGTCCATCCAGTGGCACTATAACCAACAGCTAACTAGCAACCCTTGCTGTGTGGCTGCATACTGAACTAACCTGAACACAGGTGTGCCCACTGACGACGCAATATTGCAAATCAAATCAAAAAAATATCACAGACTAAGTTACACCACAGCGAGTGATTTAATTACGTTAATGTCCATCCAGTGGCATTTGCAACACAGCTATTCAACAGCCCCTCGAGAAATGACAGCAGGCTCCATCCTGCTGACACTTCGGGCTGACAACATGAACTAACTGAACAAATGAAGTATCCACTGATGACACAAGCAAGCAATCAATAGTGACACGGCTTCTTAGTGTACAGCTACTCTAATCACGAGCTTAAGGTCCTCCTTACAAACAGGAGAGACCCCCGTAACTAGGCGGGTAGTCTAACAGTGACTCCCCCTATCACAACTAAAGTGAACAAAGTCAGGCAAGGTGGGATTCTGGGACACAGCTCCACTCATCCCTAAGTTACTTTACCCTCGTCACTAGACGATAACCAAAAGAAATTGCCTTAATCAATTACAACATTGATTATGTGAATAATGATGGAAATTGACTGATCACAGCAGTCAGCAACAAAGTACTACTTAAATCACAAACAATTGTCTCACGCTAGACAACAACATGATGGTACTCTACGTTAACACAAGTCCTCTTGTCACAATAACTCAAACTCTTAAATTACATCACACTTGACTCCTTGCAAGTATTCAGTGAGTAATTCTTAATTAAGGTCAAACGGACCACTAATTACATCCCAATTGAGTTACGTTAACTAAGCCTACCCCAAGTGGGTGGCTTCTCAACAGTCTGTGTCATTAATTACTTTACTATGAGTGCTAATTACCCTAATTAACCTCGAGCAATTAATTAACTGTCACCAGGACCGATAATTAATCATACATAAATACGTCTCACTCCGCACTGCCTAAGCAGGTCTTATCAAACACGGTGAATTCACGGAAGAGGAGTTAATTACTAATTAACAATGAGTGCAACTTAATCCACTGTCACCAGACAGAATATGATTAATATAACGTATTATGCTAACCCCATGACCTCGCTTTACCGAGTCATTTGAGTCCTCAAGACTCCAGACGTTAATTACTCCACTAATTATCATGAGCCACTAATTGCCCTAACCCGAAAGGTAATTAGTCTCGAGCAACTGACGTTAACACTATCACTGACAGACTCTGACAGATCCTCTCCCACTACGTGAATTCATGATGAGAATGCTAATTACATAATTAGCTAGAGTGGTCAATTAGTTGTCACACGAACAATTAATTGCACCGAAAACGTATTCCAACAAGCTCAAGTTCAACGCTGTTCTCCCATAACAACCCTCACTCATTCAACAACAACAAATGTGCACCCCCTTATCCAGTTAATTACCCCTAATTAACTCACTGAATCCTTAAGTCCTCAACACAACTTAAAGAAACAAAGTAACCAAATGTTACATAGGTCACACATATAATGGCATGCAAAACAACATAATTGCACCGCCCACATACGGTTGCGACTACTGCAACTCGTTAATTACTATGCCCACACAGTAATGACACACGGTTTTGCAACAACTCAAGGTATACCAATATTACTGCCCCTCTAATCTTGCAAACGTTGCAAAAGATCGATCGATCCCGTTGCTTCAGCAAGACAATTTACGTTAATATAAGGCACCGTCGCTCTACGCGGACAGCTGGCGCTAATTCTCCATAATTAGGCAAATTAACTAATTGCTCGCTCTCATTAAGTGACTGAGAATTTCCCTGAATACTCAAAGGGTCCCTTAAATCCTCAACACAGTTCCTAGGACAGTAATATCGTATACCTGATAAACACTGCACAAACCTGCAACATAATGATGCCGTCAGCATGCCCCACATGCTAATGACATCATTAGGCAATCAGTCAGCAATCACATCTACTGACTCACCACACAACACAGAACATGCAACATGCAAATGAAACATATGGAAATGGCTCCATATAATCAATGAAAATTATATCACAGGAAATGTAACACTAACCAACAGAATCAGGGTATCACGACCACCCTGCCCACTGGCTCTGCCTACCTCTAATGATTATAATTTAGATGCGGTACCATGGCCTAATCCAGGCTGAANCCTCTCCCCTCCCTCTCTTTCCTTACTATATAGTAGTCCTTTGGAACCACAGCATCTGTTATGACTCCTGACAATTTTGTTTCTGTTAGTCCTATTACATCAGGGTTTTCTTCTTGCACCCTTTCTGCCAGTTCACTTGCTTTATTGGTAATCCCATCAATGTTTGAGTACATTACCTTGAAGCTCACTTTCTTATATCCAATTTCACCCTCACTCCCCACAAGTGTAGGAAGTTGTTCTATGGTCATTGTTACTTGGGTAGGCTCCTCCTCCTGTGAGGTAGTTTCCAGGGGTTCAGGGGAGTGGAGTGGGGGATGGGGGCTTAGGTCTTCCTCAGGCCTGCTTGGGCAGGAGGAAGTCCTGGGGTGAGGGAGCAGGGATTGCTTGGGAAAGGGCACGCCCTCCTGCAGTGTAGTTGACAGGGGTTTGGAGGGAGATGGAGTGGGGGATAGAGGGCTTTGGTCTTGCTCAGGCCTGCTTGGGGCAGGGAGAAGACCAGGGGCTGGGAAAGCAGGGGCTACTTGGGGTAAGGGGAGGGGGAGGATTTGAGTTTCCTGATGGGCATTGTGCATGGGCAAGGAAGGGTTTGTGCTGGGGGAGGAGGGCCCTATTGGGTGGTGGGCTGGGGTGTTGCATTCCCCCTTGGGTTCCTGGGTTGCTGGACTGGGGCTCCCCACTCCCCTCTGGGATTGCTGGGTTGGAGGCTGAGGTTCCCTGGCTCCCTTCCCTCTCCTTGCGCCTTTTCCTTGCATCTGCTGCCCTTACTATCTCGTCTCTGGTCATGTCCCTCTGAACATATACCTCTTTGTAGTTCCTTGCATACCTCAGTTTGCTCTTCTTTACTAGGATGTCCTCGCTCTTGAATACTACCTTGATCAATCTCTTTTTGTCTCTGTTGTACTGGCCAATCCGGAAAAACTGTTCTATGTCTCGTTCAGCCCCTTCCATTCCTATCTCCTTTAATATCCCTGCCACTTCAGCTTTGTCTTTAGTCCTCGATTCCTCCCTTGTGGAGCCCTCTTGTTCCTTCACACCTACCACTACTACAGCTCTTTTCCTTTCCATTAGCTGGCTCGTGCATCTAGCTGCCTCCTGTGAGGTTACTGCTTTCATTACAACTTCCTTGACTGTGGACATTGCTCCTGGGCTCTTCAGCATTTCAGCAAAGGTTGGGCCAATTGTTGCGGTCCCTGCCATTGCTACATCTCCTGGTACCTGGGGGTTGGTCCCCTGGGCCAGAGTCTGAGGAGGGCCTGTTTTTAGGCTTTTTATCTCCTCTTGCGCTGCACTTAGTTCTGTCCGCAGCTTATATATAGTTTCTCTCAGGTCCTTCAATTCCCCACTGACTTCCTTCCATGCCTTAGCAATCATCTCCATGAATGACTCATCCAATCCCTCCTCCAGCTTCATTCTGTTGTCTTACCATCCCGCTTGACCTGTGTGTGTGTGTGTGTGTGTGTGTGTGTGTGTGGTGTGTGTGTGTGTGTGTGTGTGTGTGGTGTGTGTGTGTGTGTGTGTGTGTGTGTGTGTGTGTGTGTGTGTGGTGTGTGTGTGTGTGTGTGTGTGTGTGTGTGTGTGTGTGTGTACTCACCTAATTGTGCTTGCGGGGGTTGAGCTTTGGCTCTTTGGTCCCGCCTCTCAACTGTCAATCAACTGGTGTACAGATTCCTGAGCCTACTGGGCTCTATCATATCTACATTTGAAACTGTGTATGGAGTCAGCCTCCACCACATCACTGCCTAGTGCATTCCATTTACTAACTACTCTGACACTGAAAAAGTTCTTTCTAATGTCTCTGTGGCTCATTTGGGTACTCAGCTTCCACCTGTGTCCCCTTGTTCGCGCCCCTCCAGTGTTGAATAGTTCATCCTTGTTTACCCGGTCGATTCCCCTGAGGATTTTGTAGGTTGTGATCATGTCCCCCCTTACTCTTCTGTCTTCCAGTGTCGTAAGGTGCATTTCCCGCAGCCTTTCCTCATAACTCATGCCTCTTAGTTCTGGGACTAGTCTAGTAGCATACCTTTGGACTTTTTCCAGCTTCGTCTTGTGCTTGACAAGGTACGGGCTCCATGCTGGGGCCGCATACTCCAGGATTGGTCTTACATATGTGGTGTACAAGATTCTGAATGATTCCTTACACAGGTTCCTGAACGCCGTTCTGATGTTAGCCAGCCTCGCATATGCCGCAGACGTTATTCTCTTTATGTGGGCTTCAGGAGACAGGTTTGGTGTGATATCAACTCCTAGATCTTTCTCTCTGTCTGTTTCATTAAGTACTTCATCTCCTATTCTGTATCCTGTGTCTGGCCTCCTGTTTCCACTGCCTAGTTTCATTACTTTGCATTTACTTGGGTTGAACTTCAACAGCCATTTGTTGGACCATTCACTCAGTCTATCTAGGTCATCTTGTAGCCTCCTACTATCATCCTCTGTTTCAATCCTCCTCATAATTTTTGCATCGTCGGCAAACATTGAGAGGAACGAATCTATACCCTCTGGGAGATCATTTACATATACCAGAAACAGTATAGGTCCAAGGACTGACCCCTGCGGGACTCCACTTGTAACGTCTCGCCAATCTGAGACTTCACCCCTCACACAGACTCGTTGTCTCCTGTTGCTTAGGTACTCCTCTATCCACCGGAGTACCTTCCCTTTCACTCCAGCCTGCATCTCCAACTTTCGCACTAGCCTCTTGTGTGGCACTGTATCAAAGGCTTTCTGACAATCCAAAAATATGCAGTCTGCCCACCCTTCTCTTTCTTGCCTTATTTTTGTTGCCTGGTCGTAGAATTCAAGTAACCCTGTGAGGCAGGACCTGCCATCCCTGAACCCATGTTGATGCTGTGTTACAAAGTTCCTTCGCTCCAGATGCTCCACTAGTTTTTTTCGCACAATGTTCTCCATCAGCTTGCATGGTATGCAGGTTAGGGACACTGGCCTGTAGTTCAGTGCCTCCTGTCTATCCCCTTTCTTGTATATCGGGACTACGTTAGCTGCTTTCCAAATATCTGGCAGTTCCCCTGTTGCCAGTGATTTGTTATACACTATGGAGAGTGGTAGGCACAGTTCTCTTGCTCCTTCCTTTTGAACCCATGGGGAGATTCCATCTGGGCCTTTAGCCTTTGTCACATCCAACTCTAGTAAACACTTCCTTACTTCCCCGCTGGTAATCTCAAAGTCTTCCAGTGGTTTACGGGCTCACCATAGCCCGTGCTACTTGGAACTTTGTTCCAGGTAGCGAATCTTTAACAACAACAACAATCCAGTGGTTCCTGGTTAGCTATTCCCTCTCTTACCTCTGGAATTTCTCCTTGCTCGAAGGTGAAGACCTCCTGGAATTTCTTATTCAACTCCTCACACACTTCCTTGTCATTTGTAGTGAATCCTTCCGCCCCTATCCTCAGTTTCATAACCTGTTCCTTTACTGTTGTTTTTCTCCTGATGTGGCTATGCAACAATTTAGGCTGAGTCTTTGCCTTGCTTGCGATGTCATTTTCGTATTGTCTTTCTGCCTCTCTTCTCATCCTGACATATTCATTCCTGGCATTCTGGTATCTTTCTCTGCTCTCCAGTGTCCTGTTATTCCTATAGTTTCTCCATACCCTTTTACTTTGCTGCTTAGCTAGCCTACATCTCTGATTAAACAAATTTTCTTATCCCCTCATAGTTTCCCTTTCGGTATGCTAACCTTTTGGTTTCGATATCCCTTCTCGAGTTCAATAACCCTTCTTCTACCAAGTATTCAAACACCAGTACACTGTGGTCGATCATTCCTATTGGGTCCTCGAAACCGATTTCTCTTATGTCGGAGTGGTTCAGAGTGAAGACTAGGTCGAGTCTCGCTGGTTCGTCATTGCCTCTCATCATTGTGGGTTCTCCGACATGCTTGGTTAAAACACACGTGTGTGTGTGTGTGTGTGTGTGTGTGTGTGTGTGTGTGTGTGTGTGTGTGTGTGTGTGTGTGTGTGTGTGTGTGTGTGTGTGTGTGTGTGTGTGTGTGTGTGTAGTTGTACTCACCTAGTTGTGCTTGCGGGGGTTGAGCTCTGGCTCTTTGGTCCCGCCTCTCAACCGTTAATAAACAGGTGTACAGTTTCCTGAGCCTAATGGGCTCTATCATATCTACACTTGAAACTGTGTATGGAGTCAGCCTCCACCACATCGCTTCCTAATGCATTCCATTTGTCAACCACTCTGACACTAAAAAAGTTCTTTCTAATATCTCTGTGGCTCATTTGGGCACTCAGTTTCCACCTGTGTCCCCTAGTGCGTGTGCCCCTTGTGTTAAACAGCCTGTCTCTATCAACCCTGTCGATTCCCCTGAGAATCTTGAATGTGGTGATCATGTTCCCCCTAACTCTTCTGTCTTTCAACGAAGTGAGGTTTAATTCCTGCAGTCCTGCAGTTTAATTCCTGTGAGGATGGGAGGGGGTAGGTCTAGTCAGTGGCGGTGTAATGTAACACACACTTGTGAGAAACTAGTACCAAGCTGAGGCTCTTGAGCTAATTTTTTGTATTTGAATTAACTTATGTTCAAAGCTAATTACTATATAAAAAACACTGTACACCTTGTATGACTGACTTTGAGAGGCACTCACCTGCAAGTAAGCATCCCACAGCACAATTAGGTGATTTATGAAGCGATGTCCGCCTTAATTGTTGACGTCCCCGCCAGAGGTCCTTCCACGTGTGGTCCAAGTCCTTCCCGTCTCAGGCCTCTGATGCCACCGTCTTGCCACAATCTCGTTCTTTTTCGATTTTTTTCCTATCCAACGTTATAAGAATTCACTATGTTGCTTTACCACTGCGTTGCCGTACCCTTCATATGAACAAAAACTATGTTTTGGGCTCACTGGTACGTAAATATCCCGAGAATATTGAAGTAATTCGCGGACCGATGTTCTACACTTGTTCCCTGACCGCCGTTGTGTGTGTGTCAGTTAACCTTGAAACAAATAAAAACAAGAATCAAGATGATCCAAGAGGGTGAAGAATTGATAAAGAGAATGGCAATGGTGGACACTAGTAACACACTTAATAATTATTCAATAATAAATTACATAAGAACTTAAGAACAAATGCAGAAGGCCTATTGGCCCATACGAGGCAGCTCCTATTTATAACCACCCAATCCCGCTCATATACATGTCCAATCCAAGCTTGAAACAATCGAGGGACCCCACCTCCACAATGTTACGCGGCAATTGGTTCCACAAATCAACAACCCTGTTACTGAACCAGTATTTACCCAAGTCTTTCCTAAATCTAATTTATACCCATTGTTTCGTGTTCTGTCTTGTATTGATACTTTTAATACCCTATTAATATCCCCTTTGTTATGTCCATTCATCCACTTGTAAACCTCTATCATGTCACCCCTAACTCTTCGCCTTTCCAGTGAATGCAACTTAAGCTTAGTTAATCTTTCTTAATATGAAAGATTTCTAATTTGGGGAATTAACTTAGTCATCCTACGCTGGACACGTTCAAGTGAATTTATATCCATTCTACGTTCTGGTTCTTAAGGTTGGTTCTTAAGGAACCAACACGGGAAAATAATATTTTAGATTTAGTGTTAACTAACAGGGAAACACAAATTAATGACATTGAAATAGGGAGTGAGCTAGGGAACAGTGATCACAAAGAAATCAGATTTGGCATAGAATGGAATAGACCTGTAGGAGAAAATTCTGTTAAAGTGCCAGATTTTCGAAAAGGTGATTTTAATAGCCTAAGAAATTTTTTTGGTCAAATTGGTTGGAAAGTCTTGGGTATGGGGTGTGGGCCGGTCTTAGAGCGAGACATGAGCCCAGCGATAGGTGATGTAAATGGGGATTTCGATGTAGATTCAATTTATAAAGTATTTAAGAATATTCTAAACAAAGCACAGGAACGTAGTATACCACACAAATTGAATAGATCGATTACTAATGACCCAAAGTGGATAACATAAGAACATAAGAACAAAGGCAACTGCAGAAGGCCTATTGGCCCATACGAGGCAGCTCCTATTTATAACCACCCAATCCCACTCATATACATGTCCAAACCCATGCTTGAAACATCGAGGGACCCCACCTCCACAATGTTATGCGGCAATTGGTTCCACAAATCAACAACCCTGTTACTGAACCAGTATTTACCCAAGTCTTTCCTAAATCTAAACTTATCCAATTTATACCCATTGTTTCGCGTTCTGTCCTGTGAAGATACTTTTAATACCCTATTAATATCCCCTTTGTTATGTCCATTCATCCACTTGTAACCTCTATCATGTCACCCCTAACTCTTCGCCTTTCCAGTGAATGCAAATTAAGCTTTGTTAATCTTTCTTCATATGAAAGATTTCTAATTTGGGAATTA
>WNGS01003251.1:12951-23747 GCA_020271785.1 Procambarus virginalis
AGCAAGGTAACCAACCAGCCTGTCAACCAGACAGCAAGGTAACCAACCAGCCAGCTAATCAGCCAGCAACTAGCCAGCAAGGTAAACAACCAGACAGCAAGGTAACCAACCAGCAGTCAACCAGACAGCAAGGTAACCAACCAGACAGCAATGTAACCAACCAGCCAGCAAGGTAACCATCCAGACAGCAAGGTAACAACCGCCAGCTAATCAGCCAGCCAACCAGACAGCAAGGTAACCAACCAGCAGTCAAACAGACAGCAAGGTAACCAACCAGCCAGTCAACCAGACAGCAAGGTAACCAACCAGCCAGAAAGGTAACCAACCAGACAGCAAGGTAACAACCAGACAGCAAGGTAACCAACCAGCCAGTCAACCAGACAGCAAGGTAACCAACCAGCCAGTCAACCAGCCAGCAAGGTAACCAACCAGCAGTCAACCAGACAGCAAGGTAACCAACCAGACAGCAATGTAACCAACCAGCCAGCAAGGTAACCATCCAGACAGCAAGGTAACCAAACCAGCCAGCTAATCAGCAGCCAACTAGACAGCAAGGTAACCAACCAGCCAGCCAACCAGACAGCAAGGTAACCAACCAGCCAGTCAACCAGACAGCAAGGTAACCAACCAGCCAGAAGCAGAAAGAAACAACCAGACAGCAAGGTAACCAACCAGCCAGCAAGGTAACCAACCAGACAGCAAGGTAACCAACCAGACAGCAAGGTAACCAACCAGACAGCAAGGTAACCAACCAGCCAGTCAACAGACAGCAAGGTAACCAACCAGCCAGTCAACCAGACAGCAAGGTAACCAACCAGACAGCAATGTAACCAACCAGCAGCAAGGTAACCATCCAGACAGCAAGGTAACCAACCAGCCAGCTAATCAGCCAGCCAACTAGACAGCAAGGTAACCAACCAGCCAGTCAACCAGACAGCAAGGTAACCAACCATCCAGTCAACCAGACAGCAAGGTAACCAACCAGCCAGAAAGGTAACCAACCAGACAGCAAGGTAAACCAACCAGAAAGCAAGGTAACCAACCAGCCAGTCAACCAGACAGCAAGGTAACCAACCAGCCAGTCAACCAGCCAGCAAGGTAACCAACCAGCCAGTCAACCAGACAGCAAGGTAACCAACCAGACAGCAAGGTAACCAACCAGCCAGTCAACCAGACAGCAAGGTAACCAACCAGACAGCAAGGTAACCATCCAGAGAGCAAGGTAACCAACCAGACAGCAAGGTAACCAACCAGCCAGTCAATCAGGCAGCAAGGTAACCATCCAGACAGCATGTAACCAACCAGACAGCAAGGTAACCAACCAGCCAGCAAGGTAACCAACCAGCCAGTCAACCAGACAGCAAGGTAACCAACCAGCTAGTCAACCAGACAGCAAGGTAACCAACCAGCCTGTCAACCAGACAGCAAGGTAACCAACCAGCCAGCTAATCAGCCAGCCAACTAGCCAGCAAGGTAACCAACCAGCCAGTCAACCAGACAGCAAGGTAACCAACAAGCCAGTCAACCAGACAGCAAGGTAACCAACCAGACAGCAAGGTAACCAACCAGCCAGCAAGGTAACCATCCAGACAGCAAGGTAACCAACCAGCCAGCTAATCAGCCAGCCAACTAGACAGCAAGGTAACCAACCAGCCAGTCAACCAGACAGCAAGGTAACAAACCATCCAGTCAACCAGACAGCAAGGTAACCAACCAGCCAGAAAGGTAACCAACCAGACAGCAAGGTAACCAACCAGCCAGCAAGGTAACCAACCAGACAGCAAGGTAACCAACCAGCCAGTCAACCAGACAGCAAGGTAACCAACCAGACAGCAAGGTAACCAACCAGCCAGCAAGGTAACCAATAGACAGCAAGGTATCCAACCAGCCAGCAAGGTAACCAACCAGACAGCAAGGTAACCAACCAGACAGCAAGGTAACCAACGAGCCAGCAAGGTAACCAACCAGACAGCAAGGTAACCAACCAGACAGAAGGTAACCAACCAGCCAGCAAGGTAACCAACCAGACAGTCAACCAGCCAGCAAGGTAACCAACCAGCCAGTCAACCAGAATGCACGGTAACCAACCAGCCACTCAACCAGACAGCAAGGTAACCAACCAGCCAGTCAACCAGACAGCAAGGTAACCAACCAGCCAGTCAACCAGACAGCAAGGTAACCAACCAGCCAGTCAACCAGACAGCAAGGTAACCAACCAGACAGCAAGGTAACCAACCAGCCAGTCAAACAGACAGCAAGGTACCCAACCAGCCATTCAACCAGACTGCAAGGTATCCAACCAGCCAGTCAACCAGACAGCAAGGTAACCAACCAGCCAGTCAACCAGACAGCAAGGTAACCAACCAGCCAGCAAGGTAACCAACCAGACAGCAAGGTAACCAACCAGCCAGCAAGGTAAGCATCCAGACAGCAAGGTAACCAACCAGACAGCAAGGTAACCAACCAGCCAGTCAACCAGACAGCAAGGTAACCAACCAGACAGCAAGGTAACCAACCAGCCAGTCAACCAGACAGCAAGGTAACCAACCAGACAGCAAGGTAACCATCCAGAGAGCAAGGTAACCAACCAGACAGCAAGGTAACCAACCAGCCAGTCAACCAGGCAGCAAGGTAACCATCCAGACAGCAATGTAACCAACCAGACAGCAAGGTAACCAACCAGCCAGCAAGGTAACCAACCAGCCAGTCAACCAGACAGCAAGGTAACCAACCAGCTAGTCAACCAGACAGCAAGGTAACCAACCAGCCTGTCAACCAGACAGCAAGGTAACCAACCAGCCAGCTAATCAGCCAGCCAACTAGCCAGCAAGGTAACCAACCAGACAGCAAGGTAACCAACCAGCCAGTCAACCAGACAGCAAGGTAACCAACCAGACAGCAATGTAACCAACCAGCCAGCAAGGTAACCATCCAGACAGCAAGGTATCCAACCAGCCAGCTAATCAGCCAGCCAACTAGACAGCAAGGTAACCAACCAGCCAGTCAACCAGACAGCAAGGTAACCAACCATCCAGTCAACCAGACAGCAAGGTAACCAACCAGCCAGAAAGGTAACCAACCAGACAGCAAGGTAACCAACCAGACAGCAAGGTAACCAACCAGCCAGTCAACCAGACAGCAAGGTAACCAACAAGCCAGTCAACCAGCCAGCAAGGTAACCAACCAGCCAGTCAACCAGACAGCAAGGTAACCAACCAGACAGCAATGTAACCAACCAGCCAGCAAGGTAACCATCCAGACAGCAAGGTAACCAACCAGCCAGCTAATCAGCCAGCCAACTAGACAGCAAGGTAACCAACCAGCCAGCCAACCAGACAGCAAGGTAACCAACCAGCCAGTCAACCAGACAGCAAGGTAACCAACCAGCCAGAAAGGTAACCAACCAGACAGCAAGGTAACCAACCAGCCAGCAAGGTAACCAACCAGACAGCAAGGTAACCAACCAGTCAGCAAGGTAACCAACCAGCCAGCAAGGTAACCAACCAGCCAGTCAACCAGACAGCAAGGTAACCAACCAGCTAGTCACCAGACAGCAAGGTAACCAACCAGCCTGTCAACCAGACAGCAAGGTAACCAACCAGCCAGCTAATCAGCCAGCCAACTAGCCAGCAAGGTAACCAACCAGACAGCAAGTAACCAACCAGCCAGTCAACCAGACAGCAAGGTAACCAACCAGACAGCAATGTAACCAACCAGCCAGCAAGGTAACCATCCAGACAGCAAGGTAACCACCACCAGCTAATCACCAGCCAACTAGACAGCAAGGTAACCAACCAGCCAGTCAACCAGACAGCAAGGTAACCAACCATCCAGTCAACCAGACAGCAAGGTAACCAACCAGCCAGAAAGGTAACCAACCAGACAGCAAGGTAACCAACCAGAAAGCAAGGTAACAACCAGCCAGTCAACCAGACAGCAAGGTACCAACCCCAGTCAACCAGCCAGCAAGGTAACCAACCAGCCAGTCAACCAGACAGCAAGGTAACCAACCAGACAGCAATGTAACCAACCAGCCAGCAAGTAACCATCCAGACAGCAAGGTAACCACCAGCCAGCTAATCATCCAGCCAACTAGACAGCAAGGTAACCAACAGCCAGCCAACCAGACAGCAAGGTAACCAACCAGCCAGTCAACCAGACAGCAAGGTAACCAACCAGCCAGAAAGGTAACCAACCAGACAGCAAGGTAACCAACCAGCCAGCAAGGTAACCAACCAGACAGCAAGGTAACCAACCAGTCAGCAAGGTAACCAACCAGCCAGTCAACCAGACAGCAAGGTAACCAACCAGACAGCAAGGTAACCAACCAGCCAGTCAACCAGACAGCAAGGTAACCAACCAGCCAGTCAACCAGCCAGCAAGGTAACCAACCAGCCAGTCACCAGACAGCAAGGTAACCAACCAGCCAGTCAACCAGACAGCAAGGTAACCAACCAGACAGCAAGGTAACCAACCAGCCAGCAAGGTAACCAACCAACCAGTCACCAGCCAGCAAGGTAACCATCCAGACAGCAAGGTAACCATCCAGACAGCAAGGTAACCATCCAGACAGCAAGGTAACCAACCAGCCAGCAAGGTAACCAACCAGACAGCAAGGTAACCAACCAGACAGCAAGGTAACCAACCAGACAGCAAGGTAAGCAACCAGACAGCAAGGTAACCAACCAGATAGCAAGGTAACCAACCAGACAGCAAGGTAACCAACCAGCCAGTCAACCAGACAGCAAGGTAACCAACCAGCCAGTCAACCAGACAGCAAGGTAACCAACCAGACAGCAAGGTAACCAACCAGCCAGTCAATCAGACAGCAAGGTAACCAGCCAGACAGCAAGGTAACCAACCAGCCAGCAAGGTAACCAATCAGACAGCAAGGTAACCAACCAGCCAGCAAGGTAACCAACCAGACAGCAAGGTAACCAACCAGCCAGTCAACCAGACAGCAAGGTAACCAACCAGCCAGCAAGTAACCAACCAGACAGCAAGGTAACCAACCAGCCAGCAAGGTAAGCATCCAGACAGCAAGGTAACCAACCAGACAGCAGGTAACCAACCAGCCAGTCAACCAGACAGCAAGGTAACCAACCAGACAGCAAGGTAACCAACCAGCCAGTCAACCAGACAGCAAGGTAACCAACCAGACAGCAAGGTAACCATCCAGAGAGCAAGGTAACCACCAGACAGCAAGGTAACCAACCAGCCAGTCAATCAGGCAGCAAGGTAACCATCCAGACAGCAATGTAACCAACCAGACAGCAAGGTAACCAACCAGCCAGCAAGGTAACCAACCAGCCAGTCAACCAGACAGCAAGGTAACCAACCAGCTAGTCAACCAGACAGCAAGGTAACCAACCAGCCTGTCAACCAGACAGCAAGGTAACCAACCAGCCAGCTAATCAGCCAGCCAACTAGCCAGCAAGGTAACCAACCAGCCAGTCAACCAGACAGCAAGGTAACCAACAAGCCAGTCAACCAGACAGCAAGGTAACCAACCAGACAGCAATGTAACCAACCAGCCAGCAAGGTAACCATCCAGACAGCAAGGTAACCAACCAGCCAGCTAATCAGCCAGCCAACTAGACAGCAAGGTAACCAACCAGCCAGTCAACCAGACAGCAAGGTAACCAACCATCCAGTCAACCAGACAGCAAGGTAACCAACCAGCCAGAAAGGTAACCAACCAGACAGCAAGGTAACCAACCAGCCAGCAAGGTAACCAACCAGACAGCAAGGTAACCAACCAGACAGCAAGGTAACCAACCAGCCAGTCAACCAGACAGCAAGGTAACCAACCAGACAGCAAGGTAACCAACCAGCCAGTCAACCAGACAGCAAGGTAACCAACCAGCCAGTCAACCAGCCAGCAAGGTAACCAACCAGCCAGTCAACCAGACAGCAAGGTAACCAACCAGCCAGTCAACCAGACAGCAAGGTAACCAACCAGCCAGCAAGGTAACCAACCAGCCAGTCAACCAGCCAGCAAGGTAACCATCCAGACAGCAAGGTAACCATCCAGACAGCAAGGTAACCATCCAGACAGCAAGGTAACCAACCAGCCAGCAAGGTAACCAACCAGACAGCAAGGTAACCAACCAGACAGCAAGGTAACCAACCAGACAGCAAGGTAAGCAACCAGACAGCAAGGTAACCAACCAGATAGCAAGGTAACCAACCAGACAGCAAGGTAACCAACCAGCCAGTCAACCAGACAGCAAGGTAACCAACCAGACAGCAAGGTAACCAACCAGACAGCAAGGTAACCAACCAGCCAGTCAATCAGACAGCAAGGTAACCAGCCAGACAGCAAGGTAACCAACCAGCCAGCAAGGTAACCAACCAGACAGCAAGGTAACCAACCAGGCAGCAAGGTAACCATCCAGACAGCAAGGTAACCAACAGACAGCAAGGTAACCAACCAGCCAGCAAGGAAACCAACCAGACAGCAAGGTAACCAACCAGCCAGCAAGGTAACCAACCAGACAGTCAACCAGCCAGCAAGGTAACCAACCAGCCAGTCAACCAGACTGCAAGGTAACCAACCAGCCAGTCAACCAGACAGCAAGGTAACCAACCAGCCAGTCAACCAGACAGCAAGGTAACCAACCAGCCAGTCAACCAGACAGCAAGGTAACCAACCAGCCAGTCAACCAGACAGCAAGGTAACCAACCAGACAGCAAGGTAACCAACCAGCCAGTCAACCAGACAGCAAGGTAACCAACCAGCCAGTCAACCAGACAGCAAGGTAACCAACCAGCCAGTCAACCAGACAGCAAGGTAACCAACCAGCCAGTCACCAGACAGCAAGGTAACCAACCAGCCAGTCAACCAGACAGCAAGGTAACCAACCAGCCAGTCAACCAGACAGCAAGGTACAACCAGCCAGCAAGGTAACCAACCAGACAGCAAGGTAACCAACCAGCCAGCAAGGTAACCATCCAGACAGCAAGGTAACCAACCAGACAGCAAGGTAACCAACCAGCCAGTCAACCAGACAGCAAGGTAACCAACCAGACAGCAAGGTAACCATCCAGACAGCAAGGTAACCAACCAGACAGCAAGGTAACCAACCAGCCAGCAAGTAACCAACCAGCCAGTCAACCAGACAGCAAGGTAACCAACCAGCAGTCAACCAGACAGCAAGGTAACCAACCAGCCAGTCAACCAGACAGCAAGTAACCAACCAGCCATCAACCAGACAGCAAGGTAACCAACCATCCAGTCACCAGACAGCAAGGTAACCAACCAGCCAGAAAGGTAACCAACCAGACAGCAAGGTAACCACCAGCCAGCAAGGTAACCAACCAGACAGCAAGGTAACCAACCAGACAGCAAGGTAACCAACCAGCCAGTCAACCAGACAGCAAGGTAACCAACAGACAGCAAGGTAACCAACCAGCCAGTCAACCAGACAGCAAGGTAACCAACCAGCCAGTCACCAGCCAGCAAGGTAACCAACCAGCCAGTCAACCAGACAGCAAGGTAACCAACCAGCCAGTCAACCAGACAGCAAGGTAACCAACCAGCCAGTCAACCAGCCAGCAAGGTAACCATCCAGACAGCAAGGTAACCATCCAGACAGCAAGGTAACCACCAGACAGCAAGTAACCACCAGCCAGCAAGGTAACCAACCAACAGCAAGGTAACCAACAGACAGCAAGGTACCAACCAGCCAGCAAGGAACCAACCAGACAGCAAGGTAACCAACCAGACAGCAAGGTAACCAACCAGCCAGCAAGGTAACCAACCAGACAGCAAGGTAACCAACCAGCAGCAGGTAACCAACCAGACCAGTCACCAGCCAGCAAGGTAACCAACCAGCCAGTCAACCAACTGCAAGGTAACCAACCAGCCAAGTCCAACCAGACAGCCAAGGTAACCAACCAGCCAGTCACCAGACAGCAAGGTAAACAACCAGCAGTCAACCAGAACAGCAAGGTAACCAACCAGCCAGTCAACCAGACAGCAAGGTAACCAACCAGCCAGTCAACCAGACAGCAAGGTAACCAACCAGCCAGTCACCAGACAGCAAGGTAACCAACCAGCCAGTCAACCAGACAGCAAGGTAACCAACCAGCCAGTCAACCAGACAGCAAGGTAACCAACCAGCCAGTCAACCAGACAGCANAACCAACCAGACAGCAAGGTAACCAACCACCAGCAAGGTAACCAACCAGACAGCAAGGTAACCAACCAGCCAGCAACGTAACCAACCAGACAGCAAGGTAACCAACCAGACAGCAAGGTAACCATCCCCAGCAAGGTAACCAACCAGACAGCAAGGTAACCAACCACCAGCAAGTAACAACCAGACCGTCAACCAGCCAGCAAGGTAACCAACCAGCCAGTCAACCAGACAGCAAGGTAACCAACCAGACAAGGTAACCAACCAGCCAGCAAGGTAACCATCCAGACAGCAAGGTAACCAACCAGCCAGCTAATCAGCCAGCCAACTAGACAGCAAGGTAACCAACCAGCGAGTCAACCAGACAGCAAGGTAACCAACCAGCCAGTCAACCAGACAGCAAGGTAACCAACCAGCCAGAAAGGTAACCAACCAGACAGCAAGGTAACCAACCAGCCAGCAAGGTAACCAACCAGACAGCAAGGTAACCAACCAGACAGCAAGGTAACCAATCAGCCAGTCAACCAGACAGCAAGGTAACCAACCAGACAGCAAGGTAACCAACCAGCCAGTCAACCAGACAGCAAGGTAACCAACCAGCCAGTCAACCAGCAGCAAGGTAACCAACCAGCCAGTCAACCAGACAGCAAGGTAACCAACCAGCCAGTCAACCAGACAGCAAGGAAGCCAACCAACCAGCAAGGTAACCAACCAGCCAGTCAACCAGCCAGCAAGGTAACCATCCAGACAGCAAGGTAACCATCCAGACAGCAAGGTAACCATCCAGACAGCAAGGTAACCATCCAGACAGCAAGGTAACCAACCAGAGAGCAAGGTAACCAACCAGACAGCAAGGTAACCAACCAGACAGCAAGGTAACCAACCAGACAGCAAGGTAACCAACCAGACAGCATGGTAACCAACCAGCCAGTCAACCAGACAGCATGGTCACCAACCAGCCAGTCAACCAGACAGCAAGGTAACCAACCAGACAGCAAGGTAACCAACCAGCCAGTCAACCAGACAGCAAGGTAACCAACCAGACAGCAAGGTAACCAACCAGCCAGCAAGGTAACCAACCAGACAGCAAGGTAACCAACCAGCCAGCAACGTAACCAACCAGACAGCAAGGTAACCAACCAGACAGCAAGGTAACCATCCAGCCAGCAAGGTAACCAACCAGACAGCAAGGTAACCAACCAGCCAGCAAGGTAACCAACCAGACAGTCAACCAGCCAGCAAGGTAACCAACCAGCCAGTCAACCAGACTGCAAGGTAACCAACCAGCCAGTCAACCAGACAGCAAGGTAACCAACCAGCCAGTCAACCAGACAGCAAGGTAACCAACCAGCCAGTCAACCAGACAGCAAGGTAACCAACCAGCCAGTCAACCAGACAGCAAGGTAACCAACCAGACAGCAAGGTAACCAACCAGCCAGTCAACCAGACAGCAAGGTAACCAACCAGCCAGTCAACCAGACAGCAAGGTAACCAACCAGCCAGTCAACCAGACAGCAAGGTAACCAACCAGCCAGTCAACCAGACAACAAGGTAACCAACCAGCCAGTCAACCAGACAGCAATGTAACCAACCAGCCAGCAAGGTAACCAACCAGACAGCAAGGTAACCAACCAGCCAGCAAGGTAACCATCCAGACAGCAAGGTAACCAACCAGACAGCAAGGTAACCAACCAGCCAGTCAACCAGACAACAAGGTAACCAACCAGACAGCAAGGTAACCATCCAGACAGCAAGGTAACCAACCAGACAGCAAGGTAACCAACCAGCCAGCAAGGTAACCAACCAGCCATTCAACCAGACAGCAAGGTAACCATCCAGACAGCAAGGTAACCAACCAGACAGCAAGGTAACCAACCAGCCAGCAAGGTAACCAACCAGCCAGTCAACCAGACAGCAAGGTAACCAACCAGCCAGTCAACCAGACAGCAAGGTAACCAACCAGCCAGTCAACCAGACAGCAAGGTAACCAACCAGCCAGCTAATCAGCCAGCCAACTAGCCAGCAAGGTAACCAACCAGCCAGTCAACCAGACAGCAAGGTAACCAACCAGCCAGCAAGGTAACCATCCAGACAGCAAGGTAACCAACCAGCCAGTCAACCAGACAGCAAGGTAACCAACCAGCCAGTCCACCAGACAGCAAGGTAACCAACCAGCCAGCAAGGTAACCAACCAGACAGCAAGGTAACCAACCAGCCAGCAAGGTAACCAACCAGACAGCAAGGTAACCAACCAGACAGCAAGGTAACCAACCAGCCAGTCAACCAGACAGCAAGGTAACCAACCAGACAGCAAGGTAACCAACCAGCCAGTCAACCAGACAGCAAGGTAACCAACCAGGCAGCAAGGTAAACAACCAGCCAGTCAACCAGCCAGCAAGGTAACCAACCAGCCAGCAAGATAACCAACCAGCCAGCAAGATAACCAACCAGCCAGCTAATCAGCCAGACAACTAGCCAGCTAACATCTACAATAACATCTACAATAACTTGATGACCAAACCACACATAAGAAGATAGAGAAACGACGACGTTTCGGTCCGTCTTGGACCATTATCAAGTCGCCCATTAACAGAAAGAGGAATATTGTTGTCGTTGTTGTTTTAGATTTAGCTACTCAGAACGAAATGTCCATGT
>WNGS01003252.1:11549-27621 GCA_020271785.1 Procambarus virginalis
AATGTCGAATCTCCTCAAGGGCACTAGACTTGGTTTTAAGGGAAAGGATATCTCATTGACATCAGTGGAATTAGTAGCTTTAGGTACAGAGACTGTGGATAGTTACCTGAAAGGTAGTCCTTAACCTCAGTACTGGAAGAAGGAATATCATTTGCAAGGGATGACCCAATGGAAGAGAAGAACCTATTGAACTCAATAGCAGAATCAGATGCTGAAAGCTGACCATCGTTATTTGACAGGAGTGTGGTTTGTTGTTTAAATCTTCTTTGATCCCAAGATTTGTGAAATTGTGCTCCAAGTTTTTTTAATGTTGCTCTTTATTTGGGTAAATTTATCTTCGTAGTATTTAGTTTTGGCTCGTCTAATTATCTTAGATAGCAGTAAAGAGTAATTCTTTGAGAATTCTTTAGAGACGGTTCCTAGCCTATACTTCTTCTCAAGGTCATGTTTTTTATTAATGGATTTAAGTATTCCCTTTGTAAGCCAGGGATTGTTAAGCCTTTTGGTAGTGACTTGTTTTGTAAGCATAGGACAGTGGGTGTTATAAAGGCTTAGAGTTTTTTGAAGAAAAGATTGTACTGCTAGGTTGATGTCCCCTATGTTACCTAACTCTGACTCCCAGTTGACATTATCAGCAGCAGTTATAAAATTGCCTATAGCAGATTCATTGTGCAGCCTAAAACTTATCTCCCTTGACTCTAGAGGTGGTTTGTTAATGTTAGTTAAGAGAAATGTGGGGTAATGGTCTGTAGTACTGTCGGTGATTATACCTGAAGTAAGCGGAGAGGTTATGTTGGTCCAGATGTGATCTAGAGTCGTGGCAGTACTATCAGTGATTCTGGTAGGTCTAGTGATTAAGGGTATGAGGAAGCAGGAATTCATACAGTTGAGGAAGCTAACAGTAGTAGGGTGCTCAGGCTCGCAGAGGTCAATATTAAAGTCCCCTGCGATAATTAGATGGTTTTTGTTAAGTCTGTTATCGAGTATTAGATTTCTAAGGTTTGAATTGAATTCGGGCACATCAGTGTTAGGAATCCTATAGACTGCTCCCACAGACAGGATAGATTCGGTACCCTTTACTCTGAAACTGGCGAAGATATACTCCCCACAGCAGTCTCTAGTTCTAATTACTTTTAAGCATGTTAGTTCATGATGGTAGTAAAGAGCAGTACCACCACCTCTCTGAGTTTGACGACAGTTGTGAATTGCCAAGTAGTTAGGCATGTAAAGAGTTGAGTAGTATCCTCTTTCAACCATGTTTCAGTAAGTACAATAAAAGTGAATTTGTTGTCAATAGTTTCAATTAAGGCACTAACATCATCGAAGTGTTTACCTAGGGATCTAACATTTAAGTTGATTACAGAGATATTGTGATTATGTGATAATACATTGTTTACATCATTTGCTGTAAATATCTGCAGTTCAGATCATTAAAGTGATGATTGTCATAGATAGTGGATAAGAGGTTTAGTTCAGGGTCTAAACTTGCCTGCATAATAAGGATGGTTGCAGGAATACAAGGCAGGAATGGCAAATTACAAAAAAGAATTAAGACATAAAAGGGGAAATATATATAAAACAAGTCTATACAACACACAAACAAAATGAACAAAAAAAGAACAAAAAATGAGGTAGCTTACAGGTACTCTCAGGTACACTAGCTGTAAGTAAATAATTTCCATAAATGAGACACAGGCAAAGCCAGTGGTACAATGGAGTAAGAGAGGATGGCGAGGCTAGGCAACCTTAGTAATAAATGAAATGAGTGAAAAGTTGAGTAATAAACATAGGTTAATTTAAGCTAAGGATTATTTACTAAAAGTAGTAAGTTATGACCGTATACTTAAGAGGCATGAAGATATAATTAAGCACTCGGTTAATTGTGCCCAGAAAATGACTAGTAGAAGGTAAATTAAAAATTAATTAAAAAAGTGAAACAAAAAGAAATTAGGATACCTAGCCCGCACTACGTGACAAGGGGATTAATTATGTTGACTCATTGGGAGCGCTAATAAAGTTAGACAGACCACATTGGTTGAGGAAGGTGTTAAGGTTATCCTCATTAGTAATTGTAAACATTTTACCTGTTGATGTTTTCCTAACTTTAATCAAGCCATCTCTAACGAAGCACTGATGAATCGCGTCTGGGTTTTGATGACGGATTTGACGCAGGCGGTAGAGGAGGTGCTGTCTTTTTCTAGTCAAGCACTCGTTTATGTAAATTCCCTTTTTTTGGGACGCAGCTGTTTGGACAAGATGAGATTTAGTGGACTGGGAGGCCAATTTCAGTCGAATTTTGCGCTGGTTGTGTCCAGATGGGTTAGTTTTGCCTACTCTGTAGGCAGCAATAATGTCAGTTTTGTCTAGATTGACCTGCAATTCTTGTTTTAAGAGATTCTGAACAATTTCAGTACACTTTTCACCTTCGCGTTCAATTGGAATAGCTTGGGACGACACAACTACAGAATCAAGCAGCTTTTGCTGATCTTGTTCATCCTGGGTGACGGAACGTTGGGCGGATAAAGTATTGATACTTGCAGTCATTTTGCTGAGAGCTTCCTCTTGTTTTTTTATGGTTTCATCAGATTTCAGACGAATGTTTTCCTCACGGAGACCATTCAAGTCATGCTGGAGTTGATCACGGCTAGCCCTTAAGTTTCTATTATCATCCTGGAGGAGGGTTATTTCTTGCTGTTGTTGCTGGAGGTTCGAACAGTTGGCTTGATTTTCGGATTGAAGACTCAAGATGATCGTATTTTGAGCCTCAAGGACTGAGCACAACTTTTTGAACCATTGGTTATTGATGTGGAACCATTGATGTGCAAGCTTCAGAGCACGTTGCTGGAGAACAGCTGGAATGACGATACGAGTACCTCGCAGCACGGTGTCGCGTTGTTGCGTAACACTTAATTCTGTCTGGATGCGTTCAAGTGCTTTGAATGCATCTTGGTCAACTCCTGAGGGTGGGATGCGTGGAAACTTTTTCTTAGTCAATGCATCCACTGTTGCTTGCAGAGTTGGGTCCTCTAGGGTTGCAGTACGGATTTCGTCAAGAGTGAGAGCCTTAGGGACTGCATCACAGGTTACAGAGTGTACATATTCCTCGGCAACTTGCTGATGCTTGGTGATGCTGAAACTGTTGGCAGGATGTCGACTGATGTAATCAGCGGGATTGCCTGCACCTGGCTTGTATTTCACCGTAAAGTTGTATGGTTGCAGACGAAGAGCCCATCTCTCAATGCGAGCTGGTGGTTTGGACTTTGGATTATTGAAGATGGTCTCCAACGGTTTGTGGTCAGTGACTATCGTGGTAAAGGGTGCACCAAGCAGATACACATTGAAGTGTTCACAGCCCCATACAAGAGCAAGAGCTTCCTTCTCTGTCTGACTGTATCGTTGCTCAACATCTGTGAGAGAACGGCTGGCATAGGCAATTACTACTCTTGAATCTGGTTGACCAGGTTTGTGTTGGGCTAACACAGCACCTAAACCAACAGGACTAGCATCCACCGTTAACTCAGTGTCCATTGATGGATCAAAGTATGCAGCAGTCGCATTTTCTACTAGTGCATCTTTCACAGCATCAAATGCATTTTGCTCGACATCGCTCCAGTACCATGATGCATTTTTCTTCAGGAGCTCACGTAGAGGCTTCGTAATGGTAGCAAAATCTGGAATGAAGCGAGAACAGTAGTTTGCCATTCCCAGAAAACTATGTACTTCAGTGGATGTTGAAGGAGGTGCAGCATTCTTGATATCTGCAACTTTCTTAGGATCTGGAGACAGACCTTTGTCACTAAGTACATGTCCAAAGAATTCAATTTTATGTTGATTGAACTCACACTTTGCTCGGCTTAGCGTCAAATTCTTTTCTCGTAAGCGTTGCAATGTTGCACGAAGAGCTTTGTCGTGTTCAGCTTGGGTACGGCCATAAACAATGATGTCATCAGACATGTTGTCAGCATTAGGTATATCTTGCAATACCTGGCTGATGATGTGCTGGAATACTTCAGCAGCACTGTTAATACCAAAACTCAGGCGCTTGTACCTATACAGACCTCGATGTGTCGTAAACGTTGTGATGAATCGACTCTCATCATCAAGTTCAAGCTGATGATAGCCCTTGTTTAAATCTAACTTGCTGAATACAGTTGCACCATTCAAGCGGTAAATCATATCATCTACAGTGGGTGTAGGATGGCGTTCACGCATTATTGCCTTGTTGGGAACACGCATGTCTACACAAATGCGTATCTCATCTGGATTCTTCGGCTTTGGTGGAGTGACAATTGGGCTTACCCATGGTGTTGGGCCTGTTACCGGTTCAATGATATCTAGTTCTATCAGCCTATCCAGTTCGGCATCGACTTTCTTGCGAGTATGGAATGGTTGTCGGCGATGTGGTTGGGCAACTGGAATTACATCTGGGTTGATATGCAGATGTACCTTGCTATCAGTATAACAACCTATGGATTTAAACCGATCAGAAAATTCAGCAACAATAGCATCAACATTGTTTGCAGATTCCACTGCTACAGCATTAGAAAGCTGAAGTAGCCCCAATTTGGTTGAAGTCTTGTAACTGAGTAAAGACTCCTTTGCATTCCTAACAACATGGAATGTAGTAATGAGCATTGCATTCTTTGACTTAATCTCTGCAGTGAAAGTTCCAATCACTGGTAAGGCTACCTTTGAAGCATAGGCAGTGGCTTTGCCATTATAGTTTTCAAGCTTTGGGAACTGTTTTTTAAATTTTTCATAGTGGCACTCAGCAATGGTGTCAATGTTTGATCCAGTGTCAATGAGAATTTTGAGACAAATGCCAGCAATGTATACTATAGTCTCTGGGTTGTTTGGAAGATCATTCCATTTTGTGATTGATTGTACTCCATAAATATAATCACATTCACTGTCATCTGAGACTGGTTGTAATGAAATGTTGTCTTGTATATTATTAACATTCTTGATTTGAGGTGCAATATTGTGTTTGCCACCTCGACTCCTATGACTTGATCCTCGTACATTGCTTTTATTTATTGATTGTGGTTTCTTTAGTGCGGAACGACACATAGCACCAAAATGATTTAGTTTTCTACACTCATAGCACTTCTTACCTTGTGCAGGACAAACATTATCTTGGTGTGGGTAGTCTCCTCCACAATTGTAACATTTATTGTTGACAACCTCTGATGTGAGTCGTTGTGACTGCTTGAGTCTTGTTCCATGACTCCAGTTGTGATGTGGTTCTCGGCTCAATTTAATGTTAGGTTTGGCATGATATCTTCTATGATCATGGTGTACTCCCTGAACCTTACATACTTCTTGACTGTTAGTAACAGTGGCAGAACCGTTGTTGGCACTGCACTCCATGGCACGAGCATCACGTGCAGCATCTTCCATTCGACGAGCCATATCCAGTATCTTGGTAAGAGAACTTTCATCATCAACAAGTTCTAGAGCTCTTCGACGAAGACGTGTAGATGTGCATGTTTCAATTATTTGCTGTTTGATTTCTTTGTCAACATCAGCAAACTCACAGTGGGCTGCTAAACCCTGCAGACGTGTATGGTATTGATCAACAGTTTCATTAGAGAGTTGTTTTGCTCTCCTGAAATGCATAATTTCCATAGCAGTATTTTGCCTTGGTTTGAAATGCTCAGTTAATTTGGCCTTGGCAGTGTCATAATCTTTGGCACCACCAGTATCTTTCAGTGTATCAAAGATGTCACAAACTCTATCACCTGCATAATGAAGCAGAAAGGCACGCTTTCTTTCAGCACTTTTGATGTCAGAAACTATCAACAAATTTTCAAACCTTTTAAGCCATTTGACCCACCTCTGTGACAGGTTTGTCTGGTCACAGTCAGGATCAAATGCAGGAAACTGAGGTATATTTGCCATTTTTACTGAATAAATTTAAACTTATCACTTAAAATGTTCCTCAGAATATATAACACTTACTGCACTGTATATGTTATTCAAGAATTCACTGTAATTACTTTAATTTTGCAAAGCACACAAGCATTTTAATGCAAAAGTTCACAACAGTGCACAACACAGCAGCAACTGACTTCTTACCTAGCCCTTGTGTACATGTGTTGTTCCTACTCACAGCAACACAGCAGTTGTTAGCAGTTGGTACAGCAATTGGCAGCAGTTGGTACAGCAGTAGGCAGCAGTTGTCAGCAGTTGGCAGCAGTTGGCAGCAGTAGGCAGCAGTTGGTTCACAGCGTGAAGAATTTTGTAGCACGGAGCGTCGTTTCGTAACCAAAACATCGGGTTTTGTACACTGCATCAAAGCGTCGTTTCGTACACAGCGTCGGCAGATTCTCTCTCACAGCAACACTCAGCACAGCTTGGGTAGCACACAGCATTGGCCAGCACACAGCAACGGCCAGCACACAGCAACGATCAGCACACAGCAACAGTCAGCACACAGCATGGGGTTGCATACAGCATCGGGTATGGTGCTCACAGACAGCTTCTCCTTCCTCTGAGCGAGACAGCATGCTCCTTCCTTGTGTTTTGTTGAACAAAATACCTGCGTTCCCAGTTCATCCTCGTCGCCAGTGTGGTGTCTGTGTATAGCTGAGATAGTCTTGGTTGTAAGGTTGAAGTAAAGTCATTCCTGGTTACTGACTTTAATAATAATAAACGATTACATGATAGAGTAGCTCCCAAGCTTGGCAGGCGTCCTGTGTGCTGTTTACCTTCTCTAGTGGCGTCCAGCCGCCGCACATAGAAAACGGATGGTACCATTTTCTGTGAACATGACAGGTGGGAGAGACGGGAGGGTATGTGGGAGAAGGGAGGGCTTGGGGGATGGGGAGAAGGAAGGTCCCAGGGGAGGGGTGAGTGGGAGGAGGGGGAGAGTGGGAGGTGAGTGGGAGGAGGGGGGAGAGTGGGAGGTGGGGGGTGGGTGGGGGGAGGGTGCCTTAGGTGGGTACTTAGTGGGGGGCTGACAGGGGTTGGGGCAGGTAGGGTGTCTGTTGGGTAGAATGTGGGGGTGGTGCTGCACTCCCTGTGGCTATTGCACTGTTTGAGGAGGGTTCCCCACTCCCCTCTGGGATTGTAGGGATCGGGGTTGTGGCTCCCTGATTCCTTTCTCTCTCCCTGCGCTCCTTCCTCGTGTCTGCTGCCTGCTTTCTCTCTTCCCTTGTCATATTCCTCTGCAGAAATACTTTTTTGAACTTCTCTACATTTGCTAGACCGCTCTTCCTTGCTAACAGTTCCTCTTTCGTGATTTCGCTCATGAATACCACCTTTATCATTCGGTCTCTGTCCTTGTTGTACTTTCCAAGCCTGAAAACCTTTTCAACATTTTGTTCAGTTCCCTCCATCCTTACCTCTTTAAGGATCTCGGTAACTATGTTTTTGTCCTTGTCTCTCCGCTCCTTTGGTCTGGTCCCTGTTTGCTCTTTAATGCCTGCTACTACTACTGCTCTTTGTCTCTCTATCAGCCGGCTAGTACATCTAGCTGCTGTGTGTGTGTGTGTGCGTGTGTGTGTGTGTGTGTGTGTGTGTGTGTGTGTGTGTGTGTGTGTGTGTGTGTGTGTGTGTGTGTGTGTGTGTGTATGTGTACTCACCTATTTGTGCTTGCTGGATCGAGCATTGGCTCTTGGATCCCGCCTTTCCAGCCATCAGTTGTTTACAGCAATGACGGCTGTCCCATTTCCCTATCATACCTAGTTTTAAAATTATGATTAGAGTTTGCTTCCACAACCTGTTCCGCAAGTGCATTCCATTTTTTCAACTACTCTCACGCTAAAAGAGAACTTCCTAACATCTCTGTGACTCATCTGAGATTCCAGTTTCCACCCATGTCCCCTCGTTCTGTTATTATTATGTGTGAACATTTCATCTATTTCCACTTTGTCAATTCCCCTGAGTATCTTATATGTCCCTATCATATCTCCTCTCTCCCTTCTTTTCTCTAGTGTTGTAAGGATCAATTCCTTCAGACGCTCTTCATATCCAATTCAGAAGCCTAAAATGACAAATCTCCAGAGCGAAACAGACTGGTATCAGGTAACCCCCGGTGACAAAGATCGTTGTGAGTGACTTAGAGTGAACTAAGGCAGTGCCGCCGCCTAAGTAACCTGTGTGTGACTTTACCACAGCAAAAAAAAGAAAACCCTCACATCTGGCGCCCAATGTGTTAGGCTTAGTTGGAACCTATGAGCTAGGTTGTACAGTAAAATTTCACACTTAAATTTTCCCTGAAAATTCAAAAGTGACGAGCAGTATTTAGAGGACGTTTAACACCCTGCTAGGTACACACACCACCAGTATGTCTGAGTGTGTAGAGTACAAACAGTGCTACCTGCATCTTCACCTGGCCTTGACCGCTCGTAGACCTGACGACTACGACACTCTTACTGAGCTAGAGTGTAAGGAACGAGTGGACCAGCACATGAGGGTCGTGGAAGAGGTGATGCTACAAGCACACGTGCAGGGTAGTGCTGAGGTGGCGTGCACGAGTCTCATCACACTGGATGAAGCTATCGGTGGTGAGACCCCAGTGAGAGATAACACAGTGGGAGAGACCCCAGTGAGAGACAACTTGGAGGTAGAGACCCCTGTGGGTGACGTCACCGAGAATGATGTCACTAGAATCACGCGCGCTGTGGAAGAAAACAGAGTCACACGGGAATCTAGCCCTTTAAATACTCCGTTGGGGGGATTCTATTGGGAAGAATCTCGGCCAAAAGGTCCTTGTGGACGACACCAACTCAAAGAGTAGGTATTACAGGCTCGCAATTATTTACCTTAGAGGAATACTGTAACTAAGTGAGGGAGTTGGGATTCGAAGGGAATAAAGTAGCAGAGCAAGCTATGAAACTCTGGACTGATCAGCAGAACCGAGAAAGAACTGAACGCATAGCTCGCATGCAGTTGCAAGCAAGGCAGGATGACCAGACAAGTGGTCGTTCAACGGAGACTAACGTTGAACAAGGTAAGACTGTCAAACTACCTAAACTAGCTAACTTTGATGAGAGGGACGACTCGATGGATGCATACATCAAGCGTTTCGAAGGTCAAGCCGCTGATTGCGGGTGGGAAAGATCTAAGTGGGCACTCGCTCTTAGTGCATTGTTAAAGGGTAGGGCACTAACTATCTACCACAGTCTGGGTCCACACCAGCGCGGAGATTATGAGGCATTGACAATAGCGCTGCTGAACGGTTTTGGCATCACTGCAGACCGGATGCTAGAGAATTTCCGTAGAGCTCAATTGCAAAAAGGAGAGACATATGTGCTCATGTTACAGCGGTTAAATCGAGTCTAAACCGTTACTGTAAACTCATGGAGACTGCTCCTGGGAGCATGCAGTTCTATCAACTGATGATTCGTGAACAGTTCTTAGAAGCATGCGAATCGTCTCTGTGTGTCAAGCTCAAAGAGCAAGAAATTGTGTCAAATCTGTCTATGGCCACCTCAAGCACCTCAAGGTAGGCCCAGCAAGATGACCTGTGGGCTGGGGCCAGGAGACAGGTGAAAGGGGTGAAGCCGCACGAGAAGCATCATGCTACAGGTATTGGCGTGGAAGCTAAGCTTAAGACTGGTGTGTCGGGGGAGCAGGGAAACTCCTCCAACAAGCATGTGCACAAGTGCTACACCTGTGGTAAGCCAGGTCATCGTGCAGCTGATTGCAAGGTAAAACCGAAATCAGGTTACATAGCAGGTGTGAGCTCAAGTGGTAAGAAACATCCCAACGTTGGAAAGGATCCACTAGCTTGGACCCTTGAGGTGGTGGACGGAAATGTTAACGGAAAATCTGCGAAAATCTTCCGTGACAAAGGCGCCACTACCCACATGGTAAGAAAGAGCCTAGTAACGCCAGGATCTGAGACAGGGAGACATATGTATGTCAAATTCCCAAATGGCTATGCTAAAGAGATGGTGGAGGTGTATGTGTTGGTCGACACACCTTACATCAAAGGTAAAATCCGCGCCGTTCAACAGGAACGTGCTATATATGGATTATTATTGGGAAATGTTCCGGGAATCTCTGATTGCCCGAGTCTACCCTTGAAGAAAACGAAGGAGCGTGAGGACGCTGCTTCAGCTGTATGCAGTCGTCCCCAGCCAGCTGATGCCAAGGGTGACTCGCCCGGGGATGACGTCACAGGGAGTGACCACACCCTAACCCAGCTGAAGAATAAGGTAGAGAAGGTAAGCTGTGAAGTTATGGAGAAAGAAACAAAACCTCTGGTTGAAGCGACAGCAACTTCATTAACAGGTAACTCGCTCGTGGCAGCTGTCACTACGAGGTCACAGAGCAATAAGCCGACTCGCCCAGAAAAACCTTTGAAATTATCAGACATTCAGGGAGTGTCTGCAAAGGTGAAACAAGCAAAAGAACACATGCTCAAACGCTACAAGAACCCTCCTGTAGATGGATCCACCAAGCCGAAGAAGCATGTAAGACGTAAGAACAGGAGAGGACCACGGGGCTCGACATCGACAGGGCCGATCGACCACCC
Organism: Procambarus virginalis; assembly: GCA_020271785.1. NCBI lineage: Eukaryota > Metazoa > Arthropoda > Malacostraca > Decapoda > Cambaridae > Procambarus > Procambarus virginalis. The sequence continues at coordinate 22,036 of WNGS01003252.1, forward strand.
TCTGCTCTCAGCAACGATCGCCGGTGTCTCAGTGATAACCGCCGACGAGGAGGAAGGTCAGCCAGGTCTCTTCAATCAACAGCAACAGGAGACACACCGAGATGTTAAGGTTGATGATCAGCTGTCTGAAGATCAAGTCGACCAGGTTACTCGACTGGTAGCAGAGTACAAGGAGGTACTCTCTGACGTCACTAAAGTGGCAAAGGTAGAGGGTTACCGCATACCTTTGCTAGAGCAGCAAGCGGTACGAACAAAACCATATCCTGTTCCTCATCACCTTGTACCACAGGTGAGAGAAGAACTGGCATCTATGATTAATGCAGGAGTAATAGAGAAGTCGACCTCACCGTACTCAAGCCCGATGGTGTTAGTGAAGAAGCCTGGGGGAGGTGTGGCATCTGCCTCAACTTCAGGAAGTTGAACTCCATCATAGAGTTTGATGCTGAACCGATGTTCAATCAAAATGAGATCTTCTCGAGGTTAGCTTCCAGATGCTATTTCTCCAAGCTCGATCTGACAAAAGGATTTTGGCAGATTCCATTACATGAAGGCAGTAAGCGCTGCACTGCCTTCATGACAAGCAAAGGTCTCTTCCAGTTCACAGTTCTTCCGTTTGGACTGGTGAACGCCCCAGCCGTGTTCAACAGAACTATGCGCAAGGTCTTGGGGGGAATTACTGGAGTAGAAGTGTTCGTGGACGATGTGCTCATCCACTCTGCTACGTGGGAAAAACATCTCACCTTGTTAAGGCAGGTGTTGTCAAGACTACAAGAAGTAGGAATGGTTGCAAAACCCACTAAGTGTGAGTTGGGGTGCAAGGAGGTCAAGTACCTTGGTCACGTGATAGGAGGAGGGTTCACCAGGCCGCTGCCTGAGAAGATCACCAAGATCAGTGAAGCAGCTCCACCCACCACCAAGACACAGGTTAAGTCATTCCTGGGACTTGCTGGGTACTACAGGACTTTCATTCCCAATTTCACGTCTATAGCAACTCCGCTAACTAATCTCACCAAGAAGAATGCACCTGTTAGAGTACGTTAGACAGAAATGGAGAACTCAGCATTCTCGACGCTCAAGAAGAAGCTGACTGAAGCACCCATCCTTAGACCTCCAGATTCTACCAGGGAGTACATCCTTCGGACAGATGCCTCAAATACAGGTATTGGTGCTGTACTCATGCAAGAGTACGACGGTGAAATCTGGCCAGTTGCGTACTCCAGTCGTAAATTGAGCAATGCTGAGCAGAAGTACTCCACTGTAGAAAAGGAACTCCTTGCTGCTGTTGTGGGAGTAAGGAAATTCTACCAGTTTCTCTATGGTAAGCGTTTCACGTTTCAAGTAGATCACCAACCCCTCAGCCACATCGGTATGCTTAAAAATGCAAACCCTAGAATAATGCGCTGGGTGTTGTTCCTTCAACAGTTCACATTCCACGTGGTTACATAAAGGGAGCCGACAACGTAGGTGCTGACTGGTTGAGTAGGTCAGGGGTGATTAACGAGACATTGAACGAGAGAGACATGAGCGAGGAAATGCAAGCGAATCACCGGACACTGGTTCCCAGTGTGTCTCTGATGTATCAGGCATGACACAGGTGGAGAGAGGCAGTGGACAGACTAGCGCCACTCAGGGTTTCGAGGCGTTGAGCCAACCCAGACCTGGAGCTACGTCCGACCACAGTGCCTGCTCAAGACCTGAACAGATAGCCACATGTGATCCGGTGACTGAAGAAATTCCTCACTTACCAGAAGAAATAGTCTAGACGAGGACCCGCCTCGCCTAACAGTATAGAAAATGGGGTCNACTCTTTACAAGATATTTTATAAATGACACAATTATCACTACGAGGGCTGTTTTCTAACTAATAGTTTACCAAAAGTATTTTTCGTAATTAAACAATACATGTACATCGAAAGTTTCAAGGCATTGACCATATTTTCAAACACAGAAAAATATGGTATACATAACACATTCTTTGGGTGAATTTTCTCAATGCATATATTATTATAATATGTACGACGTGCTTTGCTACGGCAAACTTCAAAAAAACTCAGTGGATAACAAAGCTTGAGACCAATAAAATCAATATTCTTTAACTCTTCATCTAAGAATTCTGGACTAACAACCCGAAGAGTTCTTAGATACATAGAGGGAAAAAAATTATTTTTTTTCACATTGCATTGATGCCCTGAGAAATAATGAACATAAGATAAATTATTCGTAGGCTCTCTGTAGACACTAAACTTTAGTGAAAATCTTCCCTTTGAATAAGTATATCTGAGAATGGCAAATATTTATCAATTTCAATCTCCATAGTTAATTTTATAGAGGTGACTTGATCATTTTTGAGGAACACAAATGCGAACAAGCCTGAATGGTCCCCAGGCATACATGCAACAGAAAACTCATGTGATCACCTCATTTTTTGGGGGCAACACGTGAGGAACACAAATGCGAACAATTTGCATTTGTTCGCATTTGTGTTCCTCACGTGTTGCCCCCCAAAAAATGAGGTGATTTGATAAAATGCTATGCCCAAGATTACCATCCGAGTGCCGGCGGGGAAGTGGTTCAAATAGCTTCGGCTATCACTTCCTTATGTTCGGTCGTGATGGTCAAGTGGATTAAGGCGTACCTGTACATACCAGTTGCGTTGCTCCTGGCAGTATGGGTTCGAGTCACTTCTGGGGTGTGAGTTTTCAGTTGCATATAGTCCTGGGGACCATCCAGGCTTGTTCGCATATATATATATATATATATATATATATATATATATATATATATATATATATATATATATATATATATATATATATATATATATATATATATATATATGTCAAGCCGCCTGCTGTCGGCTGCGAGGCATCTGCGAGGCACTACACATCAAGAAGTCAACACCAGCAATCAACAGCCAATTAATGCACAACTATATTCTACCCACTTCAAGACTCCGCTCCAATATAGAAGCATCAAGAAATATGGGCCAATAGGCCGTCTGCAGTTACAGACCTATTCTTCCCTTTAACTTATACCCATTGTTCCGTGTTCTGTGTTTTGTTGAAAGTTTGTTCTCACCTCACTATTGTATTACATCACCTCACCCAAATGCAGGTATAAAAGAGCTAATGATGTTCAGTCATAAAGTTGTGTGTGGGTAAACTAAAGACTTTGAAAATGTAATAAGTTTTACGAAACGCGCTCAAGTGTCGCGTCAGACTAGAAATAAAAATGAATTTTGGAGAATTGATTTTTCATTTACCGTCAACAGTAAAAAGAAACAAGGAAGATCGAGAAAATTCGTGTTAGAATTATTAATCTTACTTTTTCGGTCATATTTAATAATATATGTCTACAGGAAAGACTGCTACCAAAATATACCAATATATATATATATATATATATATATATATATATATATATATATATATATATATATATATATATGTATATATATATATATATATATATATATATATATATTTACTATATATATATCCTTACATAAGTCTATATTCTTACAGATACCTGAAGCAGTTGGGAGTAACTTACTTCGTGTACCCGGCCGCTGCCCACAACCGCTACGAACACTCTATAGGGTAAGTTTCTCTTTTACCCTTTTACCATGACGTCCTGACGTCTCAAAGTAACTCACACTGTAAGAACAGATTAGTTGAGAGTCGAGCAGATTTGCACACTCAGAAATTCGTAGAATTTATGAGAATTTGATATTTCCTGATTAACAATTGACTTGTTGCTCTTCTTTGCATGGTAGCGTGATGATATTGCTGTATTGGATATATTTATATGGTTTTCATGGTATGGTTGATTGATGGTGCTTAGAAAATTAAACTCTGTATTATATTTAATAAATTATTTAATATGATTTATTATCTTCAGGCTGAAAATAGTTATTTTATAATTATATTCGAACATTTGGTTGAAAAGAGCGCAAAAGGGTCACCACGTAAAACTTCAAGTTCAGATCAGATTTTTTTTTTATCATATATGAGTGTAATAAGCGAGCATATCTGAGCTGAATGAAGGTACAACAGTTATGTACTATTCTGTGTCTGAGAGTAGTGACTGTTCCTGACTATTCTGTGTCTGAGAGTAGTGACTGTTCCTGACTATTCTGTGTCTGAGAGTAGTGACTGTTCCTGACTATTCTGTTTCGGAGAGTAGTGACTGGCCCTGACTATTATGTGTGTGTGAGTATTGACTGTCTCTGACTATTCTGTGTGTGATAGTAGTAACTGTCCCCTGACTATTCAGTGTGTGTGTGAGATTAGTGACTGACCCTGACTTTTGTATTTGAGAGAGAGTGGTGACTAACGCTGACTATTGTTTTTGAGTAAGAGTAGTGACTAACCCAGACTATTATGTGTGTGTGTGAAAGTACTGACTGGCTCTGATTATTCTATGTGTTAGAGTAGTGACTAGCTCTGACTATTCTCTGTTAGAGAGTGGTTAATGACCCTGATTTTTCTGCGTATGTGAGAGTAGTGACTGGACCTAACGATTGTGAGTCTTAGAGGAGTGATTGGGTCTGACTTTTCTGTTCAAGTGAGAGTAATGACTGGACCAGACTATGTGGTGTGTGAGAGTAATGACTAGCCCTGGTTATTCTATTTGTTAGAGTAGTGAATGGCCCTGATTATTCTGTATCTGAGAGGAGTGTTTGTACATCAACTGATGTACAGGTTTCTTAGCCTATTGGGCGCTATCATATCTACACTTGAAGCTGTGTATGGAGCCTGTCTCCACCACATCATTTCCTATTGCATTCCATTTGTCAACTACTCTGATACTAAAAAAGTTCTTTCTAATATCTCTGTGGCTCATTTGAGCACTCAATTTCCACCTGTGTCTTATAGTGCATGTGCCCCTTGTGTTAAATACACAGTCTTTATCTAACATATCAATTCCTTTCAGAATCTTGTATGTGGTGATCCCTTGATCCCTTGGTGAATTTCCTTGAGAATCTTGAATGTGGTGATCATATCCCCCTAACTCTTCTATCTTCCAGTGAAGTGAGGCTTAATTCCCGTAGTCTCTCCTTGTATCTCATACCTCTCAGCTCGGGAACTAGTCTGGTGGCAAACCTTTGAACCTTTTCCAGTTTAGTCTTATCCTTGACTAGATATGGACTCCATGCTGGGGCTGCATACTCCAGGATTGGCCTGACATATGTGGTATACAAAGTTCTGAATGATTCTTTGCACACGTTTCTGAATGCCGTTCGTATGTTGGCCAGCCTGGCATATGCCGCTGATGTTATCCTCTTGATATGGGCTGCAGGAGACAGGTCTGGCGTGATATCAACTCCCAAGTCTTTTTCTTTCTCTGACTCCTGAAGAATTTCCTCTCCCAGATGATACCTTGTATTTGGCCTCCTGCTCCGTACACCTATCTTCATTACATTACATTTGGTTGGGTTAAACTCTAACAACCATTTGTTCGACCTATCCTTCAGTTTGTCTAGGTCTTCTTGAAGCCTCAAACAGTCCACTTCTGTCTTAATCCTTCTCATAATTTTGGCATCGTCCGCAAACATTGAGAGAAATGAATCTATACTCTCCGGGA
>WNGS01003252.1:39090-52871 GCA_020271785.1 Procambarus virginalis
TTCGTTTATGTGTTTAAGGTGAAACGTTTTTATTGGCGTGTCAATGGGTTGCAGGTTTGTCTTTGGAAGAAGTTGATGAGAACTTCGAAGCCAGCACAGAGGGAGTAGTTGATGAGACTCCAAGGTTGTGGAAGGTACTGAGCTCTGTGGGAGAGCAGCCATACAGTGAGGAAAAGGATCTCAATCTGTGAGAAGAGGAGTAGTGGAATGAAGTTTCACATGCTTCTGTAATGCCAATGGTGAAGCACCATTGTTGATCAAGGAAGACTTCATGGTGTAGCAGCCAGGAGAGCTGTGGAGGACCCTAGTAGAAGTGTGAAGCACCATAGTTGCTCGAGGAAATTTCATGGTGTAGCAGCCTGGAAGAGTTGCGGAGGATCCTGGTAGATAAAACCGGAAGAACCTGAAGATATCAGGGTAGTGAACTTCAAGATATGGAAGGGAAGTTCTGGTTGATTACTTGTAGGGAGTTGGTAGAGTGTTTGGTTGTCATTAGTGTGCAAGACGCAGTGAAAGGTGAGTGATATTTTGCCATTTTTTGGGCCAAGGAGTACTTATACTGAAGTATAGAGTTACAGTCGTAGGCTGGATTACCTGCAGAGACATACATATGTGTTCTAGGATTGATAGGTGATCGATTGATCATTGTTGTATATCAAGGAACATTTATACTATTTATGTTGTTGCAGCCATACACTGGTTTTCCTTGTATGTGTTTTATATATATATATATATATATATATATATATATATATATATTATATATATATAATTATATATATCATATATATATATATATATATATTCTCTTGCTGATAGTGCAACATTGTGTTATAAGACTTGCCCTACTTTAGAAGGTTGGTAGTATTAGGTGGTGAATCAGGAGATAGGATACCACTTGATAAGCAGATGATAGAGTTCTGATGCTGTTGGAGTGCACCTGACTGAATAGTATAGAGTGTAGGATTCATTATTATTATATGTGTGTGTATTGTGTATGTGCTTTGGTCCAGTAAATGTATTCAAATTTGCTGTTGTTTGCCCTTTTCCTAGTGAGGCTTCCCAGAAGTAGGAAAGAAGTAAGAGAGAGAAAGAATCAAGAGCCATAGCTGGGACAGGGTAGAACAGAATAATCAATAAAACAAAGGGGATTGAGGAGATCATATCACATAAGGAGAGAGTGGGGAGTTACAGCGGCTCGAGTGGGTGTGTACACGTGACAATGAGGCTAAGTATTGGAGCCGCATCCCCTAAACGTGTGATGTTGAGCCCCTCTCCAAGACCCAGAAGCGCCCAGGGTGATCTCCTGGTAGAACAGAATAATCAATAAAACAAAGGGGATTGAGGAGATCATATCACATAAGGAGAGAGTGGGGAGTTACAGCGGCTCGAGGGGTGTGTACACGTGACAATGAGGCTAAGTATTGGAGCCGCATCCCCTAAACGTGTGATGTTGAGCCCCTCTCCAAGACCCAGAAGCGCCCAGGGTGATCTCCTGGTAAAGTATAAGGACTCTACCGAGTTTTGGGTTGGGTTGTCCATAAAGAAGGATCAACGACAACACCACCAACCCACAATATAAAAATACTATATAGATGTCACGTCTGTGACGGTAAAAAAAAAACTTTTTTCTGAAAACTGTGTTTTCATGTGTTTTATGTGTTTTCATGTGAGAGAAAATCTTCGTAACTTCCTTACCGATTGTTTTGCAATTATGACACAACATTGCACTCGAGTAGGCGCGTCTTTTTATATATCTACTATATACATGCCTCACCTGTGACAGGAAAAAATATGTTTTTTTTTTAATAGCACCATCTGTTGGATGTAAGGACAACACACGCTGAAATCTCCAAAAGTTCTTGGCCAATTGCTTTGAAATTTTGACACAACGTTGCTTTCGAATAGGTGTATCTTTCTATAAACCTACTATATAAATGCCATCCTTGTGACAGGTAAAAACATGCGTTTTTGAAAAACAGCGCCATCTGTTTCACATAATGACAACATACACGCTATACTAAATATGTCACGAATTCCATTTCAATTTTTCCAATTGTATTGATGAATGTTATTTTCATAGATTTCGATGTATATTATTTTTTAGTGAATTATTTTGGTGACATTGTGTTGGAATTGAGCTGTGTTGTTTACCACATCGAGCATTCCGTAAGTATAAGTATAGATGCCACACCTGTGACAGGAAAAACTATGCTTTTTCTGGAAAAACAGTGCCATCTTTTGCATGTAAGAGCATCACACATGCTATACTAGATATGTTACAATTCCTTTCAATGTTTCTGATTGCATTTATATATTGAATTTTCCTAGATTTTAATTTATTTTCATTTTGATTTAATTATTTTGTGTGAACTGCGTTGGAATTGAGCTGTGTTGTTTACCAGACCATTCATTTTATAAGAATAGTTTATTTTTTTTATTTTTTTCATATAATCATTTAATTTTTTAACTTTTTCTTATATTTCAGAGATGGGAACATCAGATCACTTGATGTTCCCAATTTTCTGATGATCAGACCATTTGGGAAGGCATCGGATGAGGGATTGGGAATGGTGGGGATGACGAGGGGATGGAAGTGAGAGATGAGAGGACAAGGGAGGGGGTAATGGTGGGGAAGGACAAAGGGACGGCGATGTTTGGGATGGTGGGGTCGAGGGGATGGGGAATAGAGAATGGTGGGGGAGGACAAAGGGACATGGAAGTGGGACATGATGGGAAGAAAGAGGGGATGTTGGAGTGGGGAATGGTGAGGAGGACGAGGGGATGGTGGAGAGGGGAATGATTGAGAGGCTGAGGAGATGGGTGAGAGGGGAATTATGAGGAGGACTGACGGGATAAGGAAGGTTGCTGTGGCTCAGCATCGCACATGTGTTGCTGATCCACAGCAACGCATTGCCGGGTACTGCTAGTATATAAATAAAAATGAAAATGTTCATTTCTTCAAAATCGCTAATCTCCGAAAGTTCTTCACAAATTGCTTTGAAATTTTCACATAAATTTCCATTCGAATCTGGCCAGGTTTTTCATATATATACTATATAGATGTAACATTTGTGACAGTAAAAAAAAAACATGCTTTTTCTGAAAAACTGTGTTTTTCATTTAAGGAAATCTTCGAAACCTCTTTACCGATTGCTTTGAAATTTTGACACAACGTTGCATTCAAATAGGTGCGTCTTTTTATATATCTACTATATAGGTGCCTCACCTGTGACCAGAAAAAACATGTGTTTTTGAAAAATAGAGCCATCTGTTGCACATAAAGCAACATGCACACACTACTAAATTTGTTACGAATTCGATTTCAATGTTTCCGATTGCATTGATAAATTTTATTTTCATAGATTTAGATTTATTATATTTATTACTGAATTATTTTGTGTGACATTGTGTTGGAATTGAGCTGTGTTGTTTACCATACCGTTCATTTCGTAAGTATAAGTACAGATGCCTCACTTGTGACAGGTAAAACTATGCTTTTCTTGAAAAACTGCGCCATCTGTTGCACGTAAGAGCAACAAAAAACACACATGCTTTACTAAATATGTTACAATTCTATTTTAATGTTCCTGATTGCATTGATAAATTGAATTTTCATAGATTTTGATTTATTTTCATTTTGATTTCATTATTTTGTGTGAATTGCGTTAGAATTGAGATGTGTTGTTTACCATACCGTTCATTTCGTGAGTATAGTTTTTTTATCATTTTCATTTCAGTTTTTAACTCTTATTCTTATATTTCAGTGATGGGAAAATCAGATCACTTGACGTTCCCAATTTTCTGATGGAAACATCAGACAATTTGGGAAGGCAGCGTACGAGGGAGTGGGGAATGGTGGTGATGACGAGGGAACGGAAGTTAGAGATTGTGGGGAGGATGAGGGGGGAAAAAGGGAGGGGGGGTAATAGTGGGGAAGGACGAGGGAACGGGCGAATTTGGGATGGTCTGGACGAGGGGATGGGGGATTTTAGAATGGTGGGGAGGCAACCCGCTCTCACACAAGACAGCACATATATGACTTAATGTTTATAGTTAATATGTTACTTATTAACTAGTACATATGTGGTATATTCCCAGTTAAATTTTTTCAAGGCACTAACTCTTTCTCACATACCAATTTACGTCTCACAGTACCCGTCCATCGCCGTAGACAGCAGAATAGTCGTGATTAGTTCGATTTTAACGAAAAGTTTAGTTTTCAGGTCCCACATGGGTTGTGAAATTTGCCTGCTGTAGTCCATGCGCTTGGAATATTACAGATTCAGCTACATCTTATTGAAGGCTCGTCTTGTTTTGAGAAATATTAGTTGTTCTCAGTAAATTGCAATAAACACTATAAATTGTTACATACAATATGAGTGCTTCAACAATCAACATCATATACACGAGAATGTGCTTTGAAAATCTATCAAGAATGTATTGTAGGAACGTCAACAGAAAACGATATTACCTCTGAATGTCAAAGGGGTAAACAACTGCAAACAGAATGGTATAGGGTCTACAACCAACTGTAGGATGGGCATGCTGTTGTTATTTTATTTAGGGGCGACGATGATAGTAGCACAAAACGTTTGACCAGGAAGGAAAACGTACCCTGCATACCCACCTTCACCCCCCCCCCCGTCACACCGGCTCAGCGCGACACTTCAATGAGCTAACTACCAGTCTCCACCTGCCTGCCTTTTGATTGGCTGGTGTTGCCGTCAGCTTACTGCACTTCCCGCCAAACACACACCGAAACTACGACGTTGGTACAACGTTCGAACAAGTTTTAACACCTCCTAACCAGTTATATCAACCAATATAGCAAGTTGTAACAACGTTCTAATACGTCATAAACACGTTAAGCCAAGATGTAACAACTTTATTACAAGTTGTAATAAGCGGAAAATAGAGACAGTTTTGGTTTGTGTTTCCAGGGTTGCACCACGCACGCCATCTAGCCGAGTCGACATCTAGGTCGCTCCAGCAGACCTTCCTCAGAATATCCCTGTGCTCTCTGAAGTTGATATCTCCCTCTGGTATATTAAAGCCCTGGCTGACGTATACTAAGGGATGTAGCAGCTATAGCCAGTATTCTCAGCACCTGATTTACATTGCACTTTTACTCATATTATTCTCTAGTAATTATTTATTTTATTTTGTGTTTTTTGCTTTGTTTAAAATTTTTTATGTAAGCCAAGAGATTGTCTATATTTATATTTTGCTTTTCTAAATTAATTAAAGTTTCATTATTTATACTTTGTGTTTTGCGTGTCTTCCCTTACCTTACCACAGACAAACAGGCAAGCAGTCTCTTTTTTTTTTTTGTATGTGTGACCAGGCCGAACACCATACTCCAACACTTACCGTCACAATATATATATATATATAATATATATATATATATATATATATATATTGGTGTATACTGGCAGCAGGTTTTCTTTTAAACATGTCTCATTGAATATGACCACATATACTGTATTTACTATCTTCTGATCGCCAATTACACTGGATTAATCTTTGTATGTAGATACGAGCTGCCTCGTATGGGCCAATAAGCCTTCTGCAGTTACCTCTATTCTTATGTTCTTATGTTTCACCCCACATTTTCACCTTTATTGTCTTATCACCTGACCCAGTGCGGGTATAAAATCAACCAGAATTATAAAATCTCTTCACTTGAGAATGACCCATGGAGGTTCGAACGTTGTGCAAATTGTATAAATAAGTGTAATACATTCTATAGTAATTCACCTCTTTTCTTCACCCTGAAATTAAGAAAATAAGTTTGGAGAACTCCTGTTTCAGCTAAATCCTGATGCTAAGAAAATAGTTAGAGGGATAGAAGCCCTAAATCAGAAGATAGTAAATACAGAATATGCGGTCATATTCAATGAGACATATATATATATATATATATATATATATTATATAATATATATATATATATATATATATATATATTTATATATATATATATATTTACATATGAGAGGAAGTGCAGAGACTTAATATTTAACATATTCAGAGATTTGAGTAGGGATACCGAGTGATGTCTGGGGCCAGAGTTGGATATTGTCCTAATAGCATCTTTGTGTTGAGTAATTAGAGGCCGTAAATGATTTTGGGTAGTAGAACCCCAAGCACAGATACCATAGTTGAGATAAGGATAGATGAAGGAGTAATAGAGCGTCACCAGGGTAGGGCGAGGTACATAATATCCGACCTTAGAAAGAATGCCAACAGTTTTTTAAACTTTTTTTATATATTTAGAATGTGTCTGGTAATTCAGCTTGAGGTCAGTGAGAACTTCGAGGAATTTCCCATCTACTTTGTGACAAATTTGGGTATTGTTTATCCTGAGATTTATTTGATACCTTACCTTGAGGATACCTTGAGGTGCTTCCGGGGCTTAGCGTCCCCGCGGCCCGGTCATCGACCAGGCCTCCTGGTTGCTGGACTGATCAACCAGGCTGTTGGACGCGGCTGCTCGCAGCCTGACGTATGAGTCACAGCCTGGTTGATCAGGTATCCTTTGGAGGTGCTTATCCAGTTCTCTCTTGAACACTGTGAGGGGTTTGCCAGTTATGCCCCTTATGTGTAGCGGAAATGTGTTGAACAGTCTCGGGCCCCTGATGTTGATAGAGTTCTCTCTCAGAGTACCAGTTGCACCTCTGCTTTTCAACGGGGGTATTCTGCACATCCTGCCATGTCTTCTGGTCTCATGTGATGTTATTTCTGTGTGCAGGTTTGGGACCAGCCCCTCTAATATTTTCCACGTGTAAATTATTATGTATCTCTCCCGCCTGCGCTCAAGGGAATACAGATTTAGGCTCTTTAGTCGGTCCCAATAGTTTAGATGTTTTACTGAGTGGATTCTAGCAGTAAAGGACCTTGCACGCTCTCCAGGTCAGCAATTTCTCCAGCTGTGAAAGGGGCTGTCATTGTGCAGCAGTACTCCACTCTAGAGAGCACAAGCGTTTTGAAAAGTGTCATCATCGGTATAGCATCTCTAGTGTGAAAAGTTCTTGTTATCCAACCTGTCATTTTTCTTGCAGTTGTGACGGCTACTTTACTGTGTTCTTTAAAGGTAAGGTCTTCCGACATGAGTACACCCAGATCCTTTACATTGCCTTTTCGTTCTTTGTTATGATATGTCTGAGTTTTGTACGTGGTTTCCGTTTTTATATTTTCATTTTTTCCATAGCGCATGAGCTGGAACTTATCTTCGTTAAACACCATATTTTTTTCTGTAGCCCATAGAAAGACCTGATCTACATCTGACTGGAGGTTTGCCGTGTCCTCTATGTTGCCTACTCTCATGAAGATCCTAGTGTCATCTGCAAAGGATGATACAGCGCTATAGGTTGTGTTCTTGTCTATGTCCGATATGAGGATGAGAAAAAGTACTGGAGCAAGCACAGTACCCTGGGGGACTGAGCTCTTAACGGTTGATGGGCTGGATTTTATTTTGTTGACTATTACACATTGGGTTCTGTTGGTCAGGAAATTGTAGATCCATCTGCCTATTTTTCCGGTAATTCCTTTTGAGCACATTTTATGTGCAATAACACCATGGTCACATTTATCAAAAGCTTTTGCGAAATCTGTGTAAATTACATCAGCGTTTTGTTTGTCTTCCATAGCATCTAATGCCATATTATAGTGGTCCAGCAACTGCGACAGGCAAGAGCGCCCTGTTCTGAAACCATGTTGTCCGGAGTTATGGAGATGCTGTGATTCCATGTATTTTGTGAGCTTACTTCTTAGCACTCTCTCAAAAATTTTTATGATGTACGATGTTAACGCTATCGGTCTGTAATTTTTTGCCTCTGCCTTATTTCCTCCTTTATGAAGTGGTGCTACTCTCAGACATAGAACAGATAGGGTCAGTCTCTGTTCCCAGACACGGGAGAGTCAGGTCCAGTCACTACTTTCAGACACAGAGGAGTCAGGGCAATTCACTACTCTCTGACAAACAATAGTCAGGGCCAGCCATTACTCTAACAAACACAGAATAGCCAATTCCAGTGTTATGATCTCAGCCTGCAGGAGAATCGAGTCTCCCCTAGAGAATTATTCTCAGGCCTGACCTAACTAAAAGGTTAAGGAGATATAGACCTGGGTATTCATATAGTAGACACTCGGTTGAATTTAACAAATAGTTTGCAAATATGGGCAGTGAATAAGAATATAAATAAATGACTGGTCATGAGAGGTGGAGAATTTGCTGGAGGTGTGAGGCTCGCTTCTGAGGACTTGGCCTCACTTCAGCACCAAAGATCGTGAGGGGAAGTTGCGCTCCGTTGAGCTCCTGTTAGAGAAGAACCCCCTAGTTGATATACCTTCAAGAGGAAGGAAGTTTGCAGACGTTTCAGCTGTGGAATCAAGCTGGGAACGTGTGGTCTCAAGTCCTGGACGGCAGGAATAGTTGTGAAGCCGTCCTGAAACATTTTTGTGGGCAGCAGTGTGTGCACCCTGGTCAAGCGTCATACAAGTGAGTGCCCTCGCAGGATAAATCTGTGGTAAGCACGATTTTAACCAGTTAAGTGATTGCCTGTAGTTGGTCGTGGCCCAGCGGCTGTAGCAAGTGTTTATTGATAGGTTAGGCAAATTTTATTGAAGCAGAAAGTCTAAATAAGAGAGTAAAGATAGAGGAACGTCCTGGAGGGCGGAGCGACATTCGTCCCATTCGAGCGCTCGTGGGTGACTGAGAGAGCCTAGCTCCTGGCGGAGTAGCTGCCCTTCAGCTGGAGATGGAAGATGGACCAGCCCGAACAGGGGAGTCCATTCTGATGGCGTTTGGGAAGCAGGGAAATGTCAAGTGAAACATATATTGTGTGCAGTTCATTTCAGTTATATGTTTGTAGAGCAACATTTTTATTGGCATATCGATGGGTTGCAGGTTTGTTCTGAGGAAGGAATTGATGGGAGTACTCTGAGGCCAGAGAAGAAATTAATGAATGGAACTTCAAGCCTGTAGGAGTAGATGTAGAACTCAGTGGAAGAGCAAGCCCCATAGTGAGGAATTAGACTTCAAACTGTGTGAAGAGGAGCAGTGAAGTGAAGTTTTACATGCTTCTGTGGAATTGGTAGTGGAGTACCACTGGAGTCCAAGGAAAACTTCATGGTGCAGCAATCTGGAAGAGCTGTAGAGGATCCTGGTAGATAAACCTGGAAGAACCTGATGATGCCAGGGTAGTGAACTCCCAGATGTGGGAAGGAAGTTCTTATTGACTACTTGTAGGGAGTTGGTAGAGTGCTTGATTGTCATTAGTGTGCAAGACGCAGTGAAAGGTGGGTGATTGATCATTTCTATGCCAAGGAATATTTTTACTGATGTTTATTGAATTACAACTGTAGGTTGGATTACCTGCAGAGATATGTGTATATATATATGTTGTAGGGCTCATAATGCCATATTTGTTTTACAAGGTTTAACCCTCTAGGTGAGGTTGATAATGCCGTAATTGTTTTACAAGGTTTAACTCACTTGGTGAGGTTGGTAGCATTAAGTGGCAACCCAGGAGTTGGGCTACCACTTGGTATAAGTAACGGATAGAGTCCTGCTGGTATTGGTTTGCAACCAGTTTATAATATCATAAGGTGTAGAAGATTAAATACTTGTATACTGTATGTGAGTGCTTTAATATATATGTTATGTGTTGTTATTAAACGTTTGTTATGAACAGATGTTTGCCCTTGTCCTAGTGAGGCTTCCCAGAAAGCGGAACAAAGAGAGTGAGACAAAGAAAGCACTACAGAAGTGGACAGGGTAGCACAGAATAGTAATTCAAACGAGAAGGGGATTGAGAAGATCATACCAATCAAGGACAGAGTGGGGAGTCACGGCAGCTCAAGTGGGTGTGTGCACATGACAACGAGGTTTGTGATGGAGCCTCATCCCCTGAATATGTGACGCTGAACCCCTCTCCAAAAGCAAGAAGCGAGCAGGGTGATCTCCCGATTAAAGTGTAAGCACCCTACAAAGGTTTTCGTTTGGTGGGTTGTCCGGAAGAGACAATCTATCGACCCACAACGACATAAAAATATTATTACGACCCACAACGTAATAAAAATTGGGGGCCCATCAGGAATAGTGAACTGACACACCCACACCCTGTCCGAGAGTGGACTGATACACCCTCGTGAAATAAGTAGATTGTGTGACCATAGGTACATATTCTCTCTCTCCTGGAAAGACTCACAGGACAAGATGGATAAGGTGCAAGCGTTTGTGGAGTCAGGCAAGACTGAGGACTTGGAAGGTTTCACCAGGGAACAATTAAAACAAATAGCGGAAAAGTGTGGCATCAGGTTGAAGGCATCGAAAGTAGCTGGGATGAAGGATGAGATCCTGAGGCAGTTGAGAGCCAAGAGTGAGGCGGCAGAACAGGGAGCCCAGAAAGGAACTGAAAGTGGAAAGGAGGATGATAGGCAGGATGAAGTACGTTCCCAGGGATCGAGTAGGAGCAGTAAGAGTAGCTGCAGTAGCAGGAATAGCAGGAACAGGAGTTGGGAAAGGTTCCAGCTAGAGCTCCAGGCGCAATGAGAACGTTAGCGTGAGGAGAGGTAGTTCCAACTGGAAAGATTGAAGTTAGAACTTCAGATGAAAAATGAACAAGAGAGAGCCAGACTGGAGGTAGAGAAAGAAAAAGAGAAAACCAGGGTAAGAGAACTGGAGTTAGAACAGGAGAAAGAAAACGCCCAGGTCGAAAGGGAAAAAGAGAGGACCAAACAAATGCAGGTAGAAGCAGATAGAACCTTGGCTGAACAAAGGATTGAGCATGGGTTGCCAGAGAGCACCACCCATGTAGCACACTCGCCAGATATTAGTGTTAAGGAAAAGGACATATCCTTATTTGTGCCTGAAGAAGCAGAGAGCTTCTTCGAGCATTTCGAAAATGTAGCCAGCATCAAAGAGTGACCACAGGAGGAATGGGCCCAGCTGGTCCAGTTAAGATTAACCGGTGCCGCCAGAGGCGTACACCACATTGACACTAAAAGAATGCCAGGATTATGCCACAGTAAAGAGCAGCATACTGCGCTCATTTCAGCTAACCCCAGAAGCTTATAGGAAGCGCTTCAGAGAGATGATGAAGGTTGGAGCATGTACGTTTGCTGAGACAGCAAGAGATCTGGAGAGACGATTCAAGAAGTGGATTGAGGCTGCCGGAGTTGGATCCCTATGCTGATCTGAAACATCTAATGATAATGGAAAAATTCCTAGAAATGATGCACCCGAGACAAAGTTTAAGATCCAAGAGGCAGGGGTGAAGGATGTGAAAGATGCCGCAGATAGGGCCGATATGATTACTGAAGCATACAAGAGCTTAAGGAGAACAGAGTGAGACGCGGGGTGAGACACAGCAATGGCAGACTCAGTAGAGTCTGGGAAGGAAGCAATTATGATAGACCCAGAGAAGCCTGTGGTGTGAAAACTTTTGATAGATGGGCGAATAGACGTAACGACCCTAAAACTCAGAAGAGTAGGTCGCACACTTCATCTGAAAGTGAGGATGAAGAAGTTAAACAGGAAAATATAAATGTGCCGAGAAGACAAGAGTCCAACCAAGCCCCACAGAGTACGAGTAGTGCACCTGGTCCAAGGAACTCCGATACGAGTGGGCAAAGTCAGAGCCACTCGAGAACATATAGAAGAGACTTCTCCCAGATGAGGTGTAACAAGTGTAACAGATCGGGTCACATGATGCGAGATTGTTGGCAGGGCAAGAGAGTCGTGACTCTGGCCACGTGTGACCCTCGGGATGAATATATTGATGTATCCCAGAACAAGCCACAGAAAGTGAACTTAGTGAATGAGCGGTATAGGCCGTTCATGAGTAAAGGTTGGATCAGCATAGGAGGCCACCCTGAGGTAGATGTTGGTATCTTGAGAGATACCGGAGCAGTCAGAGCTTGGTTATGAGAAGCTTGATTGGGAATGAGTGACTGTTAGCTGGCAGGAGGAAGATTAAGGTGCATGGGCTGCTGTCAGAGGGTGACATGCCCACTTGTGCTGTCCAGCTAAAGTCAGATTATGTGTCGGCAGAGGTGATGTTGGGAGTGTGCCCCAACATAGCTGTTCCAGGAGTTCAAGTGATCCTGGGGAATGACTTGTGCGGGACGAAGGTGTTGCCAAAGGTTAGGACGGAGGCTGTGCCAGAGTAGTGCCCGGAAGGCCACGGCACAGGTGGGACACCTGAGTGTGTGAACCTGACTGGTATCCGAGGGGTTGAGTCAGAAAACCGCCAAGCCATTGAGTACCCTGTCTCGGTAGTGACGAACGCAGAGGTGGCCGACGAGGAAGACACTGGTGACGATGTGACAGTGTCGACTACATCGATGGAAGATGTCGACGTGGCGATAGTGTGGCTGTTTGGGGAAGGTCCGGCTCAGGAAAATGAAGTCTCGATGAGGTCAGAAGCGAAGATGACCCAGCCGAAGAAGAATAATGTGAAGAGAGTGGACCTGAGTAGAGCCCATCCCACTGAAATCAAGAGTCGGAAGGTGGATGCAACTGTGCTGAGCAGAAGTGAAAAAGGATGTGGACAGACTGAGGACGAGAGTAAAACGTCAAATTATCCACGAGCACAGAAGCATTGGGATAATGGAGTTAAGTTGTATGAGATTTCAAGAGTTGACATGTTTCACGAGAAGCGTGGAGAAGAGATAGTGAAGAAGAGGGATAACCGAGAAGAGGAAGTGAGAAGATACAATATGTGCAGAGGGATGCTTACGAGCACTCTGGGAGAGGTAGAGCGGACGAGTGTTGTTAAGAGTAATGCAGTACTCGAGGAAACTTTGAGAGAACGAAGGAGAGTTGAAGGAGAAGAAATGGAGTTGTGAAGAGGTGAGAACCCAGCAAACACAGAACGTTTGTGAACGTTTTTAAATGGTGCCACAAAGGTAATACTCTAACATTTGACATAAATACGTATATCTGACGTTCTTAAAACCACTAGATATAACTAAAAACATGTATTCTTGAGACACGGTTTTTTAAGATTTATGTAAAAATTTAAAAATAATAGTGAATGCTATGGAATTATAATGTTTTCTTGCTTTATATATAAATAAAAAATTTCAGTCAACATTTCGTTTTTTTGGTTTACTTTATGTAAACCTATCCAATTACGTTCTTATAACAGAATATAACATTTATAGTCGTCAATATAACGTTATTTACACGACATCGTTACGTTTTATAATGTTATATTAACGTATAATTCCTGTATAAAAACAAATATATATTGAGCTTATATTTTAAACCTTGTAAAATTGTCGTAAAACTTGGAATAGACAGTAGCATGCTTTATTTATGAAACTAGAACAAAATCACAAAAATCATAACCACATGTCCCCCTATATATAATTCTTTAGTTGTCTTTCCAGAGAATGTAATTATAAGCTTTGACAATCTTTCTTCAAATGACCGGTTTCATAATTTGGGGTATTAACTTTGTTATTCTTTACTGGAAGCATTCTAGTAAATTTTGAACCTTAATTTTGAAATTAAATAAATTGAACCCCCATGCCAGATACACATAATTAAGTAGGGATAGATTAGTGGGCATGATATAGAGAGATGAGACCAGAGTTAGGTACATAATATCTGATTTTGGAGAGTATCCCAATGTTTTAGCGATTTTTCTTAGTTATGTGTTGTATAGTGGGTACTGAAGTTTAGTCTCTTGTCTAGGAATAGGCCAAAAATCTTTCCATCTATTTTTATTGCTAATGTTTACATTATCTATCTGAAGCTGAATTGC
>WNGS01003253.1:21334-39971 GCA_020271785.1 Procambarus virginalis
AAGGGATTAAGATAGGCGTAGGGATCAGAAGGCCAAACACAAGGTACCCGCTGGTAGAGGAATACCTTCAGGAGTTAGGAGGAGAGAAAGATCTGGGGGTTGATATCACACCAGACCTGTCCCCTGAAGCTCACACCAAAAGCATAACATCAGCGGCGTATGCAAGGCTGGCGAACATAAGAACTGCCTTCAGAAACTTATGTAAGGAAACATTCAGAATCTTGTATACCTCATATGTCACACCAATACTGGAATATGCGGCTCCAGCGTGGATTTTTTTAATTATCATGGGAAAGCGCCAAGCCATTACGACTTTATAGCACTGGGAAGGGGTCAGAATTTGGGATGGGGGAAAGGAATGGTGCCCAACCACTTTGACGGTCGCTTCAGCATGGAGTCCACATCTAGTTAAACACAGAACGAAGTTAGGAAAGGTTCAGAGGTATTCAGAGGTAAGTTCAAAGGAGGAACTGAACCTCACGACACTGGAAGACAGAAGAGTTAGGGAAGACATGATCACTACCTACAAAATTATCAGAGGAATTGATTCCCCATCTATCTCCCTCTCTCTCTTCATCTATCTTTATCTCTCTCCCTCTCTGTCATCATCTATCTCTCTCCATCTCTCCCCTCTCTGTCATCATCTATCTCTACCTCTCTCTCCTTCTCTGTCATCATCTATCTATCATCTCTCCCATCTATCTCCCTCTCTCTCTTCATCTATCTTTATCTCTCTCCCTCTCTGTCATCATCTATCTCTCTCCTTCTCTGTCATCATCTATCTCTCTCTTTCCTTCATCTGTCTATCACCCGTCATATCTATCTCTCTCCCTCTCTGTCATCATCTATCTCTATCATCAAAATTTCCACAGTTCCTGAAGATATTCATTAAGTCAAATTCCGTATTTGGGTACGTTAGCTGGTATATTAAAAGGAGCTTCGTAATATTTGTTGAAATTCGAGTTCACAAATTAAATTTCAGTTTGTGTTACCATTAATTATTATATTGGGAATTATTTAAAACATAAAAATCCGTGTCCCTTTAACAAAAAGATCTGGTGTTGTTTCTTTCCCTCTAAGTGTTCGAACTGCAATGTTCGACATGAGGAGATTACCTCACGAGACCTTGAACACCGTATTTGTGGCCGTGTGGACAGGTCTCCGGCCGCACAGCTTGACCTCCTAGGCAAGGTGCGTCCTCTGCTTTCAGGGACAGAAATGCAGAAAAGAAATAAGCCTCCCTTCCAGGGTGATTTCACTGTTCTGATTTCTAATCCGTTTCCACTAGATTTCAACATCTTTGAATCCATTTTGATCGCGAGAAGGCTCGTGCTCTGAGCACTTAGCCCATCTCCCCCCCCCCCACCAATGTAGAGATAGACTACCAAAATGTTGACGATTTGAATGACTGAATTTGGCCAAATGGGAAACTTTTCTAACCGCAACCTGAATATAGAATTATGATTTTTGGCGACCTGACATTTAGTGAACATAACCGAGTAAATATAGCAGCATCCAGGACAATGATAGGATGGATTATGAGAACGTTCAAATCCAGAGACCCCACAGCAATGTTAACACTATTTAAATCACTGGCGCTGTCCCGTCTTGAGTATTGCTCAGTACTCACTTCCCCTTTAAGAGCGGGAGAGATCTCTGAATTAGAGGTAATACAGAGAACATATACGGCACGCATAGACACGATAAACCAATTACACTATTGGGACCGTCTCAAAGCTCTCAAACTATACTCTCTTTAAAGGAGGCGAGAAAGGTATCAAATAATATATACATGGATGATACCTGAAGGCCAGGTCCCAAATGTGCACAGTACAATAACAACATACTGGAACGAAAGGTCCGGAAGGAAATGCAGAATAGAACCAGTGAGGAGTAGAGGTGCCATAGGCACAATCAGTGAGGAGTAGAGGTGCCATAGGCACAATCAGTTAGGAGTAGAGGTGCCATAGGCACAATCAGTGAGGAGTAGAGGTGCCATAGGCACAATCAGTGAGGAGTAGAGGTGCCATAGGCACAATCAGTGAGGAGTAGAGGTGCCATAGACACAATCATTGAGGAGTAGAGGTGCCATAGACACAATCAGTGAGGAGTAGAGGTGCCATAGACACAATCAGTGAGGAGTAGAGGTGCCATAGGCACAATCAGTGAGGAGTAGAGGTGCCATAGGCACAATCAGTGAGGAGTAGAGGTGCCATAGGCACAATCAGTGAGGAGTAGAGGTGCCATAGGCACAATCAGTGAGGAGTAGAGGTGCCATAGGCACAATCAGTGAGGAGTAGAGGTGCCATAGACACAATCAGTGAGGAGTAGAGGTGCCATAGACACAATCAGTGAGGAGTAGAGGTGCCATAGACACAATCAGTGAGGAGTAGAGGTGCCATAGGGACAATCAGTGAGGAGTAGAGGTGCCATAGGCACAATCAGTGAGGAGTAGAGGTGCCATAGACACAATCAGTGAGGAGTAGAGGTGCCATAGACACAATCAGTGAGGAGTAGAGGTGCCATAGAGACAATCAGTGAGGAGTAGAGGTGCCATAGACACAATCAGTGAGGAGTAGAGGTGCCATAGACACAATCAGTGAGGAGTAGAGGTGCCATAGACACAATCAGTGAGGAGTAGAGGTGCCATAGACACAATCAGTGAGGAGTAGAGGTGCCATAGGGACAATCAGTGAGGAGTAGAGGTGCCATAGGCACAATCAGTGAGGAGTAGAGGTGCCATAGACACAATCAGTGAGGAGTAGAGGTGCCATAGACACAATCAGTGAGGAGTAGAGGTGCCATAGACACAATCAGTGAGGAGTAGAGGTGCCATAGACACAATCAGTGAGGAGTAGAGGTGCCATAGACACAATCAGTGAGGAGTAGAGGTGCCATAGGGACAATCAGTGAGGAGTAGAGGTGCCATAGGCACAATCAGTGAGGAGTAGAGGTGCCATAGACACAATCAGTGAGGAGTAGAGGTGCCATAGACACAATCAGTGAGGAGTAGAGGTGCCATAGACACAATCAGTGAGGAGTAGAGGTGCCATAGACACAATCAGTGAGGAGTAGAGGTGCCATAGGGACAATCAGTGAGGAGTAGAGGTGCCATAGGCACAATCAGTGAGGAGTAGAGGTGCCATAGACACAATCAGTGAGGAGTAGAGGTGCCATAGACACAATCAGTGAGGAGTAGAGGTGCCATAGACACAATCAGTGAGGAGTAGAGGTGCCATAGACACAATCAGTGAGGAGTAGAGGTGCCATAGACACAATCAGTGAGGAGTAGAGGTGCCATAGGGACAATCAGTGAGGAGTAGAGGTGCAATAGGCACAATCAGTGAGGAGTAGAGGTGCCATAGACACAATCAGTGAGGAGTAGAGGTGCCATAGGGACAATCAGTGAGGAGTAGAGGTGCCATAGGGACAATCAGTGAGGAGTAGAGGTGCCATAGGGACAATCAGTGAGGAGTAGAGGTGCCATAGGCACAATCAGTGAGGAGTAGAGGTGCCATAGGGACAATCAGTGAGGAGTAGAGGTGCCATAGGGACAATCAGTGAGGAGTAGAGGTGCCATAGGCACAATCAGTGAGGAGTAGAGGTGCCATAGACACAATCAGTGTGGAGTAGAGGTGCCATAGACACAATCAGTGAGGAGTAGAGGTGCCATAGACACAATCAGTGAGGAGTAGAGGTGCCATAGACACAATCAGTGAGGAGTAGAGGTGCCATAGGCACAATCAGAGAACACTGTCTGAACATCAGAGGTCCACAGCTGTTCAACACCCTCCCAGCAAGCATAAGAAATATTGCTGGAACAAAGTAGATGTATTCAAGAGGGATTTAAATAAGTTCTTGCAAGAAGTGCCGGACCAACCAGGCTGTGGTGGTTATGTGGGCATACGGACCGCTCCAAGCAACAGCCTGTTGGACCGAGATATCACAATTCGAGCCTGGCCTCAGGCCGGGCTCGGGGAGTAAATGATCTCCCGAAACCCTCTCTAGGTATAGAATGGGGGAACTATCAGGAGAAAGCGTCAAGCCATTACGACTATATAGCACTTGGAAATGGTCCGGATAAGGATTTGGGATGGGACGGGCTGAAGGAATGGTGCCCAACCACTTGGACGGTCGGGGATTGAACGCCGACCAGCATGAAGCGAGACCGTCGCTCCAACCGATATAGAAACTAACCTAACCTGCCGTAGCAATACTAGGCTTAATACACGTTCGGTGCCCTAATATAGAACCCAAATATATGCTATACTAACCTAGGAATGTGTAAGTTTAGTGTTAGCTTGAGTGTCCCCTCATGTCTCTATAAAACTTAAAATACGAAAAAGTAACTTTTTGGTGGTCCACTACTACGTAAACTCACCTTTAGACCAGATAGTTACTATAAGTACTATCACTTGAGGAGGATGGGCTGCAGCCCTCCACAATGAAAAGTACCTACGGGCTCACCATAGCCCGTGCTACTTGGAGCTGCTTGTTCCAAGTAGCGAATCTTTAACAACAACAACAACCTCCACAATGCCTGTCGAGTAGTTAGTTACATTAAGGACCTGCCCGAAACGCTTCGCGTACTAGTGGCTTTACAAGATTGTAAATACCATGCTATGTATTCTCTCAAACCCAATGTACCTTCATGTATATAAATAAATAAATAAATAGATAGTGTAGCCACCACACCACTCATAGTCCTCGTCGCCCAGGTTCGAATCCTTGAAGGGCCTAATTAAAACAAGGTAGTGCGACCGTCAGAGACGGATGTTGACGCAATGTAATTTCAGCCCAATGATCTGAATATCAGAGTCAACAATTCGTACATATGTACATATATTTATGTGCATGGTTGACATAAAACACACAATAGGGGCAAAGCAGCATTGGAGAAGACTGGGTGATAAAAGGGGAAGTAGTGAATGGAAGGAAGAGGGGAAACGCAAGAGGGAAGAACATAGAGGGGGAAAGTGAGAGGGGTAGAGGATTGTGAGAGGGGAGGAGAGGGCAAGTGGTGGTGTATTCACCTAGTAAGACACTCACCACTCACAAGAGTACTCACCACTCATAGGAGTACTCTCCACTCACATGGAGTACTCACCACTCATAGGAGTACTCATCACTCACAAGAGTACTCACCACTCACATGGAGTACTCTCCACTCACAAGAGTACTCTCCACTCACAAGAGTACTCTCCACTCATAGGAGTACTCACCACTCACAAGAGTACTCACCACTCACATGGAGTACTCTCCACTCACAAGAGTACTCTCCACTCACATGGAGTACTCATCACTCACATGGAGTACTCATCACTCACATGGAGTACTCTCCACTCACAGGAGTACTCTCCACTCACATGGAGTACTCTCCACTCACATGGAGTACTCTCCACTCACATGGAGTACTCTCCACTCACAGGAGTACTCTCCACTCACATGGAGTACTCTCCACTCACATGGAGTACTCTCCACTCACATGGAGTACTCTCCACTCACATGGAGTACTCTCCACTCACATGGAGTACTCTCCACTCACATGGAGTACTCACCACTCACAGGAGTACTCACCACTCACAGGAGTACTCACCACTCACATGGAGTACTCACCACTCACATGGAGTACTCTATACTCACAAGAGTACTCACCACTCACAGGAGTACTCACCACTCACAGGAGTACTCTATACTCACAAGAGTACTCACCACTCACAGGAGTACTCACCACTCACAGGAGTACTCTATACTCACAAGAGTACTCACCACTCACAGGAGTACTCACCACTCACATGGAGTACTCTATACTCACAAGAGTACTCTCCACTCACAAGAGTACTCACCACTCACATGGAGTGCTCACCACTCACAGGAGTACTCACCACTCACAAGAGTACTCACCACTCACAGGAGTACTCATCACTCACAGGAGTACTCTCCACTCACAGGAGTACTCTCCACTCACAAGAGTACTCACCACTCACAAGAGTACTCTCCACTCACAAGAGTACTCTCCACTCACAAGAGTACTCACCACTCACAAGAGTACTCACCACTCACAAGAGTACTCTCCACTCACAAGAGTACTCACCACTCACAAGAGTACTCACCACTCACAAGAGTACTCACCACTCACAAGAGTACTCACCACTCACAAGAGTACTCACCACTCACAAGAGTACTCATCACTCATAGGAGTACTCTCCACTCATAGGAGTACTCTCCACTCATAGGAGTACTCACCACTCACATGGAGTACTCATCACTCACATGGAGTACTCACCACTCACAAGAGTACTCACCACTCACAGGAGTACTCATCACTCACAGGAGTACTCTCCACTCACAGGAGTACTCTCCACTCACAAGAGTACTCACCACTCACATGGAGTGCTCACCACTCACAGGAGTACTCTCCACTCACAGGAGTACTCACCACTCACATGGAGTGCTCACCACTCACAGGAGTACTCTCCACTCACAGGAGTACTCACCACTCACAAGAGTACTCACCACTCACAGGAGTACTCTCCACTCACAGGAGTACTCACCACTCACAGGAGTACTCACCACTCACATGGAGTACTCACCACTCTCAAGAGTACTCACCACTTACAAGAGTACTCACCATTCACATGGAGTACTCTCAACTCACAAGAGTACTCACCACTCACAAGAGTACTCATCACTTACAAGAGTACTCACCATTCACATGGAGTACTCTCAACTCACAAGAGTACTCACCACTCACAAGAGTACTCACCACTCACAAGAGTACTCACCACTTACAAGAGTACTCACCATTCACATGGAGTACTCTCAACTCACAAGAGTACTCACCACTCACAAGAGTACTCACCACTCACAGGAGTACTCACCACTCACATGGAGTACTCACCACTCACAAGAGTACTCACCACTTACAAGAGTACTCACCATTCACATGGAGTACTCTCAACTCACAAGAGTACTCACCACTCACAAGAGTACTCACCACTCACAAGAGTACTCACCACTCACAAGAGTACTCACCACTTACAAGAGTACTCACCATTCACATGGAGTACTCTCAACTCACAAGAGTACTCACCACTCACAAGAGTACTCACCACTCACAGGAGTACTCACCACTCACAAGAGTACTCACCACTTACAAGAGTACTCACCACTCACAAGAGTACTCACCACTCACGAGAGTACTCACTACTCACAAGAGTACTCACCACTCACAAGAGTACTCACCACTCACAAGAGTACTCACCACTCACAAGAGTACTCACCACTCACAAGAGTACTCTCCACTCACAAGAGTACTCACCACTCACAGGAGTACTCACCACTCACAAGAGTACTCACCATTCACAAGAGTACTCACCACTCACAAGTGTGTCCCAGCTGCTGCGAGCGGGCACCAGAGGGAGGGCAGGTGTCCCAGCTGCTGCGAGCGGGCACCAGAGGGAGGGCAGGTGTCCCAGCTGCTGGGAGCGGGCACCAGAGGGAGGGCAGGTGTCCCAGCTGCTGCGAGTGGGCACCAGAGGGAGGGCAGGTGTCCCAGCTGCTGGGATGTGTTGAACAATCAACCACAGAAGGTGTGAAAGATATAATGGTGACCTGCACCTTAACACGACGTCTTCTGTACGCTCATGACATCTCCTTGAAGAACATTATCACGCAATGATTCCTACTGGTTAAGGAATCTATCGAGCGCCATTAAATGCTTAGTTGACCAGACCACACACTAGAAGTTGAAGGGACGACGACGTTTCGGTCCGTCCTGGACCATTCTCAAGTCGCAAGTCACAAGCGACTTGAGAATGGTCCAGGACGGACCGAAACGTCGTCGTCCCTTCAACTTCTAGTGTGTGGTCTGGTCAACATACTTCAGCCACGTTATTGTGACTCTTCGCCTGCATTAAATGCTTAGTCTCACTTTCACTTCTCACTTTCACGAATTGGAGAGTGAAGGCATCTAGGCTGCCTTTCTTACAAAAGGAATGGCAGCTCCTGCTCTCTTTATATAGAAATTGGCTTATATGTCTTCTTTGTTCTTCATTACGTCGACTTAGCAACAATAATAATAATAATATAAATGCCGATGGTACAAACAATAAATTAACAACTCACTGTGTGGTGGAGGAAGCCAGCCTGCCTCTGGATGCCGCGTGCCCCAAGTCTCTCATCTGAAAGAGTCTAAGATATTGAGAAATGCTATCTTGTATTAAGCCTAGTACAATACATCAACTTAAGTTAACTTATTAACACGTTAAAGGAGATTAATATAACACCGGAAAGCATAGAAAAGCGATTGAATACTGCCATAGTGTTATAATATAAACAAAATGTTTTTTTAAGGTGCATAGTTCCCACCTGCAATTGACCTAGTCAGGTGCCATAATATGTATTCACATTAAATTCCGATGCGAACATTATAACATGTAGGTCATTGCCAAGTTAAAGATGCACACACAGAAGGACTCACACTGAAACAATGGGAAGCTTTAGGCCAGGCTGACAACACACGGCCCCCAGACACTGCTTCAAGAGTGGACACATTTGGTTAATGCATCGGCTGGTGACTGTTGCTCACTAATAATGGTTTTGACATAGTCAATAATACGAGTTTTGAGTTTGTGATAGACACGACTATAGTGAGGTGAGGAGGGACACGTGACAAGTGCTGGAGGAGGGACTGTCACGTGACAAGTGTTGGAGGAGGGACTGTCACGTGACAAGTGTTGGAGGAGGGACACGTGACAAGTGCTGGAGGAGGGACCGTCACGTGACAAGTGTTGGAGGAGGGACTGTCACGTGACAAGTGTTGGAGGAGGGACCATCACGTGGCAAGTGTTGGAGGAGGGACTGTCACGTGACAAGTGTTGGAGGAGGGACTGTCACGTGACAAGTGTTGGAGGAGGGACTGTCACGTGACAAGTGTTGGAGGAGGGACTGTCACGTGACAAGTGTTGGAGGAGGGACTGTCACGTGACAAGTGCTGGAGGAGGGACTGTCACGTGACAAGTGCTGGAGGAGGGACTGTCACGTGACAAGTGCTGGAGGAGGGACTGTCACGTGACAAGTGCTGGAGGAGGGACCACCACGTGACTAGTGCTGGAGGAGGGACTGTCACGTGACAAGTGTTGGAGGAGGGACCATCACGTGACAAGTGTTGGAGGAGGGACTGTCACGTGACAAGTGCTGGAGGAGGGACCACCACGTGACTAGTGCTGGAGGAGGGACCATCACGTGACAAGTGTTGGAGGAGGGACCATCACGTGACAAGTGTTGGAGGAGGGACCATCACGTGACAAGTGTTGGAGGAGGGACTGTCACGTGACAAGTGCTGGAGGAGGGACCATCACGTGACAAGTGTTGGAGGAGGGACTGTCACGTGACAAGTGCTGGAGGAGGGACCACCACGTGACTAGTGCTGGAGGAGGGACCATCACGTGACAAGTGTTGGAGGAGGGACCATCACGTGACAAGTGTTGGAGGAGGGACCATCACGTGACAAGTGTTGGAGGAGGGACTGTCACGTGACAAGTGTTGGAGGAGGGACTGTC
Organism: Procambarus virginalis; assembly: GCA_020271785.1. Lineage (NCBI taxonomy): Eukaryota > Metazoa > Arthropoda > Malacostraca > Decapoda > Cambaridae > Procambarus > Procambarus virginalis. The sequence goes on from WNGS01003253.1 coordinate 30,898, forward strand.
ACGTGACAAGTGTTGGAGGAGGGACCATCACGTGACAAGTGCTGGAGGAGGGACTGTCACGTGACAAGTGCTGGAGGAGGGACCATCACGTGACAAGTGTTGGAGGAGGGACTGTCACGTGACAAGTGCTGGAGGAGGGTGACGGCTGAGTGGACAGCGCTTGGGACTCGAAGTCCTAAGGTTCCGGGTTCGATCCCTTGCGGAGGCGGGAACAAATGGGCAGAGTTTCTTTCACCCTGATGCCCCTGTTCACCTGGCAGTAAATAGGTACCTGGGAGTTAAACAGCTGCTACGGGCTGCTTAATGGGAAATGTAGCAAAAAGGAGGCCTGGTCGAGGACCGGGCCGCGGGGACACTAAGCCCCCGATATCATCTCAAGTTAACTCAAAGTGGGAGTTACACCCGTATACATACAAGCAACAGTAGAAGATAAATACATACACAAATGCGTACGTACATACATACATACATACATACATACATACATACATACATACATACATACATACATACATACATACATACATACATACATACATACATAGGATCATTAAATAAATCTGTATTTCCTGAGTCAAAGCTCGGTGTAGGTGTGTATGACTTTGACAGACAGGTAAACACCAGCATGAGAGCTTTGGGCCAGGTTTGTGTCGTGTAAAACAGTGGACGCAGATATTGGGTAATGCTGTAAATCGCTGCAGACTCCCTTTCACTGTCTAGCTGTGTTAGGAGGATAAGTCAGCTGACCGTAAACCTCTGTTGACTCTGGGAATGAGGAATGGAGAGGGTTAGTGACGTGTTCTTTGTTGTCGTCATGAAACAAAAGAGATAAATCAACAAGGTGCTCGGACGGAATACTGATCAGCTTTCAGCAGGTAGTTTTTCCAATGAATATTAAATAGTTGGGTGCGGTAGAAGGGGAGGTAGATAAGGCTATTCATAATGACCAAATCACACATCAGAAGATGGAGAAACGATGACGTTTCGGTCAGTCCTGGACCATTATGAAGTCGTACTGACCTAGTTGTGCTTGCGGGGGTTGGGCTCTGGCTCTTTGGTCCTGCCACTCAACTGGTGTACAGGTTCTTCAGCCTACTGGGCTCTATCATATCTACATTTGAAACTGTGTATGGAGTCAGCCTCCACCACATCACTTTCTAGTGCATTCCATTTATTAACTACTCTGACACTGAAAAAGTTCCTTCTAATGTCTCAGTGGCTCGTTTGGGTACTAAGTTTCCACCTGTGTCCCCTTGTTCGTGTTCCACCAATGCTAATGGATTCTCTTTGTCCATCCTGTCAATTCCCCTGAGAATTTTGTAGGTGGTTATCATGTCTCTCCTTACACTTCTGTCTTCCAGGGACGTTAGATTTAGCTACCTTAGCCTTTCCTCGTAGTTCATACCTCTCAGTTCTGGGACTAGTCTGGTGGCATACCTCTGAATAGTTTCTTGCTTTGTCGTGTGTTTAACTAGATATAGATTCCAGGCTGGAGCTGCATACTCTAGGATTGGTCTGATGTAAGTGGTATACAAGGTCGTGAACGAGTCCTCACACAGTCGTGAGTGAGGACGTGTGTGGTCTGATCATCACATCTTCACCCACGATATAGTGACTCATCGTCTGAAAGATTATTCAATCTTTAGCATGAATGACAAGAGGGTTGAGAGCTGCGAGGAGCTTGGTTTGGTGCAGGGTTCGAGTCCTGTCAACCTCTGGGAGTTATTAAGGCCACCAGAGTACTCTGTTGACTACCAGCAAGTATTGTTTAGTCTTGAATGTCGCCCAGGACTGAGGGACTCAGAGTGTGTGCTTTCTGAGAAGTGTGTGGGAGACCTGTGTGTGTTTGTCCCTTGAGTGAGTGACTTCTCACTTCATACGTAGGCATATACCCACACTTCGCCATACTCACACTTCACTATACCCACACTTCACTATACCCACACTTCACCATACTCACACTTCACTATACTCACACTTCACTATACCCACACTTCACCATACTCACACTTCACTATACCCACACTTCACCATACTCACACTTCACTATACTCACACTCCACCATACTCACACTTCACTATACCCACACTTCACCATACTCACACTTCACTATACCCACACTTCACTATACCCACACTTCACCATACTCACACTTCACCATACTCACACTTCACTATACCCACACTTCACTATACCCACACTTCACCATACTCACACTTCACTATACCCACACTTCACTATACCCACACTTCACTATACCCACACTCCACCATACTCACACTTCACTATACCCACCCTCCACCATACTCACACTTCACTATACCCACACTTCACTATACCCACACTTCACTATACCCCACACTTCACTATACCCACACTTCACTCTACCCACACTTCACTATACCCATACTTCATTATGCCCACACTTCACTATACCCCACTTTTCACTATACCCCACACTTCACTATACCCCACACTTCACTATACCCACACTTCACTCTACCCACACTTCACTATACCCCACACTTCACTATGCCCACACTTCACTATACCAACACTTCATTACCCACACTTCACTATACCCCACACGTCACTATACCCCACACTTCACTATACCCCACTTTTCACTATATCTACACTTCATTATACCCACACTTCACTATACCCACACTTCACTATACCATGACTTCACTATACCCTGACTTCATTATACCCACACTTCACTATACCCACACGTCACTATATACCCACACTTCACTATACCCACACTTCACTAACACAAAGAGTAACAGTCAATCACATAAAATCGAGTCCAAGCGATGTTAAAAGCTCTGTACCTCAGGGTACAGTCCTTGCACCGCTACTGTTCCTTATTCTCATATCTGATATAGACAAAAATACACGTCACAGCTTCGTGTCGTCCTTTGCAGATGACACAAAAATCAGCATGAAAATTACCTCTGCTGAAGACATTGAAAAACTACACGCAGATGTCAACAAAGTTTTCGCTTGGGCAGCAGAAAATAACATGTTTAACAGTGATAAATTTCAGGTACTCAGGTACGGCAAAAATGAGGATCTGAAACATAATACAGGGTACAAAACACAATCAAATCTTCTCATAGTAGAAAAACAGCATGTCAAGGATTTGGGAATAATGATATCAGACGATCTAACGTTTAGGGAGCATAACCAAGCAAATATTGCGTCAGCCAGAAAAATGATCGGATGGATTACGAAAACTTTCAAATCCAGGGATCCCATCACAATGGTTGTACTCTTCAAGTCACTTGTGTTGTCCCGTCTAGAGTACTGCTCAGTACTCACGTCCCCCTTCAGAGCAGGAGAGATTGCTGAAATAGAGGGAATACAGAGAACATATACGGCACGCATAGACGAGATAAAACACCTAAATTATTGGGATCGTCTCAAAGCTCTCCAAATGTACTCTCTTCTTCTTCTTCTTCTTGATAGTAGGTGCAGTTTGCATGAAGGGTTTGTCCTCCCGATGACTGCACCAGTACAGATGTTGGTAGAGGCGTTTATCTTGAGGATGATAAGAGTTTCAAAAGTGCTTGTTGCGTTGTGGTGTAGGTGGAGGAGCGGCGACTAGGACAGAGGTGTGAGTTAGAGGGAGACTTGCCGCACCGTAGTGTTGTGTTTATGGTCTCAGCTGATCCTTGGTACTGCGACGAGGCGGTTGTTTTCTGTGTTTAGCTGTTGGTGGCGCCAGGTATAAATGTGGCGCGGGTCAGATGTGGCCCAATTTGTTGGTCGACTGGAGATATTTAGCCAGTGCTTTGACTATTTGGTATTTTTCTTGTAACGAGTGGTCACCGCCTCCTAATATATGCTCGATGGTAAAGGGTATTTTAAGTGAAATAAGTACTTGTTTGAGTTTTACTCTGGCACTATAATGTCGGAAGCAGTGAAGGAGATAGTGTTCGACTGTTTCAGGAACCTGACAGTGGATGCAGAGTTCGTTGATGTCTGTTCTGTACTTAGAGCTGTGTGCTGCTAGTTTGGTATGTCCCAGCCTTAATCTGGTCATCGCTATATCAATTTCTCTGCTTTTATATCTGACATGTTTCCAAGTTTCCCATTTCTTTTTTATGGACCCATAGTACAAAGGTGAGCATGACGTTTTCCATTTCGCCGCAAAATCTTGGGTGATGGCATTTTTGAAGGCTCCTTTACGTGCAACATGGGGAATTGGATGACGGGTAATGCGAGGTGTGTTGTGCATTGCTTTGGCTAGTTGATCTACTAGTTCATTATGGAGAATACCACAATGCGCTGGGACCCATTGGATAGAGGTATCGTAACCGTTCAATCGATGTTCATGAAGAAGTTGAAGACATGGGTAAACAAACTCCTTGCATGTTGTTGAAGAGTACGTAATTGCTTGAATCGCACTCTTGGAGTCACTGCAGATTGTATATGTCCCGATTGGTAATGTTGTGATTATTTGGAGAGCTTGATATAAGGCATATAATTCAGCTGTGAAAACAGATAGTTGGTTTGGTAATCGCCATCCCTGCTTGAGATGGTATTCCGGTATCCATACAGCGCTAGTGACCGAGGGTACGTTGTTCATGATGATGCGAGATCCATCTGTATAAATCTCTGTGGTATTTGGGTAGCAATTTTTCATTGTTGAGAGAAAGACTGAGGCTATGGCTGAGTTTGGTGCAGACTTTGGAATGCTGTCTTCGAGTTGTATTGCTGTATTAGGAGTTGTATAAAGCCAAGGTGGAATAGGGGGAACAGTAAGTTGGGTTTCCGAGTTTTGGAGTAGAGAGAGGTCTATATTGAGGTTATTTGTAGCCCGTGTGAGGAAAGGTTGCGAGTGATTTGTTGGGAAGCGGGGGATATGTGGGTTAACTGTTGGGTTAATTTTTGATCTGTATGGGTGTGTCTGGTGAGCAGTGGTACAGAGTGACAGATAGTTGGCACACATTATGTCTCGTCTGGTGGCTAGGCTTGTGAGGCCCGTTTCCCCGTAAAGTCCGAGGATAGGAGTGGAACGCATTGCGCCACATATAAGTCGCATGGCATTGTTTTGAATGACCTCTAGGCTCTGTAGGTTGGTAGGCGCAGCCGACGCATATGCTTGGCAACAATAGTCTAGTTGGCTGCGAATGTAGGTTGTATAGAAACGAAGCAGGATTTTATGGTGTGCTCCCCAGGTGGTGCCAGTGAGGGCTTTCAGTATGGCGAGTCGGGGTTGTGTCGTCTGTTTAAGGTGTTGAATGTGTGCTTTCCAGGTAAGTGAGGGCGAGTCTAAGTGCATGCCAAGGTATTTATGTTCTTGTACGTGTTGGATGGGAGTGTTGTGTATTGTGAGGGTAGGTAGATGAGCAAGTCTTTTTTTAGTGAAAATTTGATAATAGGTTTTGGTAGTACTAACTTGAAGGCCCCATTGTTGTGTCCAATCTATGAGGTGGTCAAGTGCTGTTTGCATTGTTGAGACTGTGTTAGGTAAGGCATTGTCTGAATAATACAATGTTAAGTCGTCGGCGTACGCTGAGAGGTGAACAGGATGGGTGTTTGGCAAATCTGCTAAGAATGCAGCAAAAAGGGTTGGGCTTAGTATGGAGCCTTGTGGGACACCCGTTTGTATTTGGATGTCATCGGAAAACTCGCCTTGTATATAGACTTTAGAGGTCCTGTTCGTAAGATAGGATTTTAACCATAAAAGTAATCTTCCCTGTACGCCTAAACGCGCAAGCTTTGCGAGGAGGCAAGTATGAGGAATGCTATCAAAAGCTCCTTTGAGGTCTAAGTAGAGAACAATACAAAATTTGCTGCTTCTGAGGGCGGTGCGGATTTCATGTTCAAGGCAAAGTATTTGATCGAGTGTGGAGCATTGCGGTCGAAATCCAGCTTGGAGTGACGGTATAATATTATTATACTCTAGGTACCATTGGAGGCGAGTATGTACTAGTCTTTCCAACGGAAGAATAATACTGGTCTGCCATTGTGAGGGAATATTTCCGTGAGTCCAGCATAGGTTGTAATAGTTTAGGATAGTACTATGTGCGGTCGATGGAAGATATTTAATGAGTTCATATGGAATTCCATCCTCTCCAGGTGCCTTGCCAAGAGGTAGGCGAGTTAAGGCTAAGTGTAGCTCGCTTAAGGTGAACATGTTGTCGACGCCGAGCATGGGTAGCAGTATGGCACGGTCAATTTCTTGTCTGAGGGGGAGTTCTTGGGCATGAAAGAAGGGTGTTGAGAGGGTAACTTTAAGACATTCAGCAAGAACATTTGCACGCTCCTGAGGTGTTTGACAGAGTGAACCGTTGATCATCAGGGGAAACGAAGGGAATGTTGGGCGACCTTTAATGCTGTTAAATGTAGCCCAGACTTTTGAATGTGGCGTAGTGGGTGTGAGGCTATCACAAAATTTTGCCCATGATGCTCGCTTTGCTGACAGTATGGTTTTTTTGGCTTCTGCTGTGGCCCGCCGGAGATTAACCCAGTTCTGTAGGGAGGGTTGACGTCTTTGTTTTTGTATGGCTCGTCGGCGTAAGGCGACTGTTCGTGCACATTCTGCGTTCCACCACGGTTTAAGTGGTTTGTTGGACCTATGTCCTGAAGTTTTCTTAAGCATTTGGGTGGCTGCAGAATTTATGGCCGAGGTGATTGTGGACAGTCGCGTGTTTGGGTCTACATCGTCTGTATCTGGGAGACAGACAGTATCAGCCCATTTTTTCTTATCTAGTTTCTTAATGTTCCACTTGGGGAACGTTAGGGGGTGGGTTGGTGGCTGAAAGTTAGTAAATTTTATAATGAGGGGTTTGTGGTCACTACCAATATCTGGTCCAGTATGAAACTGTAGTTCATGTTGAAAGTGCGCCGAGCCAAAGCAGATGTCCAATGAGGCTTCATAATTGGTTCTGTAGTTAAAGTAGGTTGCAAGGTAGGGCGGCGAAAGTAGAATATATGGTGTAGTGTCTAGGTAGTTATATAAGTCGGTGCCTGCAGTATTTTGGGTACCTCTACTCCATGTGGGGTGGTTTGCATTTAGATCACCTGTAACAATGATCGGTTGCCGTAATTGGTTTAGATAAAATTCCAGTTCATTTAAATTTATTGTGCCACCAGGGTTGTATATACCCAGAAAGGATATGTGTGTACCATTGTAGGGTATTAGGCATGCCAAAATTTCTAATTTACCATTTACAAAATGTGTAAGCGTTACAGGTTTACATGTCATGTTACTCCGTGTTAGGAGGAAAATACCACCACCCATACGGTTTGGTCTGTCCAGTCTCTGCATCTGAAAGTTTTTAAAAATAGGATTTTGTTTCGGAGTGAGACAGGATTCGGTTATGAAAGCTAAGTCCGGTTTGGATGAGTAAAGGAATTGTTTAAGTTCTGTGAGGGATGTTTTAATGCTAGAAAGGAGACGAGAGAGATACCAAATAATATACACATAGAAAATACTGGAGGGACAGGTCCCAAATCTGCAAAGTAAAATAACAACGTACTGGAGTGAACGATATGGAAGAAAATGCAAGATTGATCTAGTGAAGGGCAGAGGTGCCAAAGGCACAATCAGAGAACACTGTATAAACATCAGAGGTCCGCGGTTGTTCAACGTCCTCCCAGCGACTATAAGAAATATTGCCGGAACAACCGTGGACATCTTCAAGAGGAAACTGGACTGTTTTCTAAGAGAAGTTCCGGACCAACCGGGCTGTGGTGGGTATGTGGCCCTGTGGGCCGCTCCAAGGAACAGCCTGCTGGACCAAACTCTCACAAGTCAAGCCTGGCCTCGGGCCGGGCTTGGGGAGTAGAACAACTCCCAGAACCCCATCAACCAGGTATCAAGCAGGTTACCACACTTCACTATACCCCACACTTCACTTTACCAACACTTCACTATACTAACACTTCATTGTACCCACACTTCACTACACCCACACTTCACTATACCCGCACTTCATTGTACCCACACTTCACAATACCAACACTTCACTATACCCACACTTCACTATACCCACACTTCACTATACCCACACTTCACTATACCAACACTTCACTATACCCACACTTCATTGTACCAACACTTCACTATACCCACACTTCACTATACCAACACTTCACTATACCCACACTTACTGTACCCACACTTCACTATACCCCCACACTTCACTATACCCACACTTCACTATACCCCCATTTACTGTACCCACACTTCACTATACCCACACTTCACTATACCCACACTTCACTATACCAACACTTCACAATACCCACACTTCACTATACCCACACTTCACTATACCCACACTTCACTATACCAACACTTCACAATACCCACACTTCACTATACCCACACTTCACTATACCCACACTTCACTATACCAACACTTCATTGTACCAACACTTCACTATACCCACACTTCACTATACCCACACTTACTGTACCCACACTTCACTATACCCACACTTACTGTACCAACACTTCACTATACCAACACTTCACTATACCAACACTTCATTGTACCAACACTTCACTATACCCACACTTTACTATGCCCACACTTCACTATACCCACACTTCACTATACCAACACTTCACTATACCCACACTTCACTATACCCGCACTTCACTATACCAACACTTCACTATACCCACACTTCACTATACCCACACTTCACTATACCAACACTTCACTATACCCACACTTCACTATACCAACACTTCACTATACCCATACTTCACTATACCCACACTTCACTATATCCACACTTCACTATACCCACACTTCACTATACCCACACTTCACTATACCCACACTTCACTATACCAACACTTCACTATACCCATACTTCACTATACCAACACTTCACTATACCCACACTTCACTGTACCCACACTAACTGTGCACCTCTCACACTGTACCCACACTTCACTATACCCACACTTACTGTACCCACACTTCACTATAGCCACACTTCACTATACCCACACTTACTGTACCCTCACGTACTGTGCCCACACTTCTCTGTACCCACACTTCACTATACCCACACTTCACTATACCCACACTTCACCATA
>WNGS01003254.1:34623-53389 GCA_020271785.1 Procambarus virginalis
AAGTGCATAATTAAATCAATCAACAAAAACATGAATATGAAAAGAATTTTAGGAGTGGCCTAGTTACAAAGGAAGTAGTTAAAAGGACTCATCTGTGCTTACCAGTATCATAAGAAAAGCTAAACTTTCATATTATGAGACTAGATTCAAAGAAGCAAAAGGCAACATGAAAAGCACATGGAATACCATCTCTAATATCCTAGGAACTAAACAACACTCCCACAACCAGATAACACTCTCTAAGGATGGCCTTACACCGTCATCTGATTTAGAAATGGCGAATGAATTTAAATTTAATAGCTTTTTCATCGATTGGTGCTAACCTTGCAAGTAAAATCCCACAGACTCAGACACATATCAACACATATCTCTCAGGCAGCTATCCAAACTCTCTTCTCCTTCACCAGTCAGCCGACAGATGTTGTGTCCATCATACACTCACTAAAAACCAAAGCTGGGAACATCAGTGAAATCCCATCCATTGTATACAAGAGCGCCTCCCATGCTCTTGCGCCACCTATAGCTCTGCTGTTCAACAAATCCCTTGAGTGTCATACCTTCCCTGATATCCTTAAAAAAGCAAGAGTAACGCCAGTTCATAAAGGAGGTAATCCGGCAGACATAAACAACTATAGACCAATATCGAACCTACCCATTCTATCAAAAATATTTGAAAAAATTATCTACAAACAGCTCTACTCCTATCTCATAAAATTCGACATTCTTAGCCTCTGTCAGTTTGGCTTCCGCTCCCAAAAGAGTACCAACGATGCAATTATTAGTCTCCTTGATATAATTTACTCAGCCCTTGACAAAAATGAGTTTCCCATTGGACTCTTCATGACCTGAGAAAGGCCTTTGATACTGTTAATCACAATTACCTCTTATGTAAACTCCATCATTATGGAATCCGAGGCCATGCACTGGACTATATCCAATCCTATCTTAGTGATAGACACCAATGTGTAGCTATCAATAATATAACCTCTCCCACTCTACCAATAACCGTTGGAGTGCCACAGGGCAGTATCTTGGGACCTCTTCTATTTCTTATATACATCAATGATCTGCCTAATGTCTCTAACATTCTGAAACCTATTTTGTTTGCTGATGATACTACCCTCATCTACTCTAACCCCAACCCACATACACTAAATAATGTTGTTAATAATGAACTAAAAAAAGTCCACTTATGGATGTCAACCAACAAACTAACACTTAACATAGAAAAGACCTACTACATCTTATTTGGATGCAAATCTACAAATGCAATTCAGCTTCAGATAGACAATGTAAACATTAGCAATAAAAATGATGGAAATTTCTTGGCCTATTCCTAGACAAGAGACTCAACTTCAGTACCCACATACAACACATAACTAGGAAAGTGTCTAAAACAGTTGGTATACTCTCCAAAATCAGATATTATGTACCTAACTCTGCTCTCATCTCTCTATATTATGCACTAATCTATCCCTATCTCAACTATGGTATCTGTGCATGGGGTTCAACCACTGCAAACCATCTCAAGTCCATCATCACCCAGCAAAAATCTGCTATCAGAATAATATCAAATTCTGCTTTCAGACAACTCTCAGCCCCCTTGTTTAACTCCCTAAACATGCTAAACATAATCTCACTCCATAAATTCTCTTGTGTCAACTACATTTACAAAACCCTGTTCTTAAATGCAAATCCTGCTCTGAAACTCTTCCTGGACAGATGTAATAGGACCCATTATCACCACACCAGAAATAAATATCTCTTTGATATCCCCAGAGTTAAACTTAATCTGTGTAAACACTCTATGCAAATAAAGGGACCCAGTTTATGGAACTCACTCCCTATTGAACTGAAAAGCTGTCCAACTTTTACATCATTCAAAATCAATACTAAAAAGTACCTAATTTCATCTTCATAGTTTTTCACCTTTTGCCTTAAAATTGCACTGTATCTATTGCTACCCAGTCTCCCAACCTTTATGTTCCCAATTTGAACATCTTTACCATTGCGATCATTGCTGTCTTCTTATATGTGCTGCTAATCTGCTGTATGGTGTTTATTATTCTTGTTTATCTGTATCTATTGCTACCCAGTCTCCCAATCTTTATGTACCCAATCTGAACATCTTTACCATTGTGTTCATTGCTGTCTTATATGTGCTGGCAATCTGCTGTATGGTGTCTATTAATCTTGTTAAATTACCAATCAAGCTGTTCAATGTAATCAATTAGAGCTTTAATATAACAATGTGCTTTAATATACTTACTAAGCTCTCTCATCTCATTTTTCTCTTGTAATGTATTTGTTATCATTTATCAATTATGATAGAAATTACCTACTTAAAATTATCTGTTAGATTAAGGACCTGCCCGAAACGCTGCGCGTACTAGTGGCTTTACAAGATTGGAAATACTGTCCTATTCAATGTATTCTCACAAACCCAATGTGCCTTCTTGTATATAAATAAATAAATAAATAAATAAATAAATAAATAAATAAAAATATATGCGCAAAGATTTCATATTGATAAGACATGGTAACGCTGGCGTAAGTCGGTACATCACAGGGGGAGAGGAGAGGAGGTGGGGTTAGGGAGGATTCAATGACGTTGCCCAACTGTTTATACCTATGTATACATGAATATAAAGTGAAGTAGATATGTAAAACATGTGTATCAAAAGCTTGTCTAGGTGGAAAACATTTCTCAGTGCCATAATTTCTTTAAATGTCATGACAAGAGGACAATGCAAGGTACAACACAAAATGGAAACTACGCAGTATACATGTGAGTAATACATCCGAGACCTAAATGTATACATTCTCTATCATGGTCCACATTATGTTACCTATACAGCACTTATGTAGCATTACATACAATAAGCATACAAAGATGTTTTTCAAACTTCTTGACATTAGGCTGCTGCTATAACTAGACTTCTAAATATAAATCCACTATTACATGGCATTCATGTTTGATACTGAAATAGAATGTACTTAGTTGTGTATGCCATACATTGACAATACATAAAGTTTGAATAATATACTATCACAAAAGATTAGATACTACTTACAATATTCGTGATACGAGGCTATCAGCCAAGATATCACTGTATAGTTTGAGCACATCATACACCACTCTCATTATGATCATACTGGTGTATGCGTGGTCATAACATCCCTCCATCACAATAAATGTGTACAATGTGAGACACAGTGTACACATTCTTACAGACATGGACCACAAAAAACACACATCATGAATAATACATATATATTCACAATAATCTACATGAGCTGCACAAATATACGGTGCAAGCACAGATACCGCATCAACTACTACAGTATACAGAATATATATATATAATATGAATATAACATCATCAAGTTTTAAATCAATTACATGTAACTCAGCACTTACAAGTAATTATTATCATTATCTCATGATGGTAAATCAGGAAATTTTAAGGTGGGTCTTCAACATCGGTTTTCTCAGGGAAACTTTTAGACAAGGCATCATCCAGAACATTTAACTTTCCAGGAATATGATGAATATGGAGATTGAATTCCTGCAGATACAAAGACCACCTCAAATTTTTTGATTATGGATTTTCGTTCTGTCAATAAATATTAAAGGATTATGGTCAGTATATACATAAACATTATTTCCATGTAAATATACTTCAAACTTCTTGCATGCCAACACAAGAGCATAAGCCTCCTTCTCAACAACAGAGTAATTTCTCTCTGTACTAGAGAACTTTCTCGAAAAATAGTATACAGGATGCTCAACATTATCACATCCAATCTGGAGTAGGACAGCACCTGCACCCAAATGAGAAGCATCTATATACATGATAAAAGACTTAGTAAACACTAGGACGGCCCAGTCGGTCCTAAGTCTTATATAAATATAATGTGTTGACTTGTGTACATGCACACACACATGTACGTCTGCACACAACAGATCAAGTCCTCCCTTCACTAGCAAGGACGTAAATAGGGTTGATAATTTCATGCGCCCGCGCTTCCCTTCACCTCTCAGGTGCTCTAGAGATTATGCGGGCAGAACACATGACCTCGAAATCAGGCTTAGAGACAAATCTCACCAATACACAAAGGGGGTACTTACTCAATTACGCAGCCGGCTCTCACAAACAGCTTCTACCATATACAGACACACCGCTTGTAGGTGGCCACATCCTTAAGGCGGCGGACTAGGCTTAGGTGGTAGCCCAGCGTGATGTCTCGCGTGGCTAAGCTCACTTCGTACCCTTTCTCACTCTGCCGGCTTTGTACCTGGCTCAGGGCGAAGTGTGGCGTTCATACAAGATAGCGCCAAACACTATGAGCGTCACTGTCACTCGAAATTCCCACGATTTTTTATAGGAAAACTGCCCTGCACACTGGCAAGATATTATCAGACCACTACACTGCTACAAGACACTAGCAGATCAGATAGCTTGATAACTGTGAATGGGACTTACGAGTCAGTTGTGCCTGCTCGTGTGAACTTTACCCACGTCTCACACTCTGTTCAATACACTTCCTTGCTATCGCACGCAAATACAACGAGATCCCGGATTCTGCTATGTTCCCACGGACCCACGTCGATGTTGCTGGATACTGAAGATGTACTAGGAGCTACCACCTACGACGGCTTTACTCAGCTGGCCGACTGAGTGAAGATTACGTCTACCACAGGCAATGGCTCGATGCAGAATGGCGTAATGCAGTTAGGGGGTGGCAAGAGTGCTGGCTTTTCCCGGTCCTCCTCAAACTAACCTATCAAGGAAAAGCATATTTTGGCCTGCCCCCCAGGCCAACCACAGGCCAGCTTCCTTGGCTCTCAAGGAGGCCTCCAAGATTGCCGCCTAGGTTGCTATGGTGATGGAGCGGGTGGAACCCAACCCGTCCTCTTAAAAATAACGTCACTTTTCACTCGTATGCGCGCTATGGCCAAATTTGGACGTAATTTGAAGTGAAATCGACTCACAAAAGTGACGTACTGTTCCGTTTTCTGTTTGAGTCGTCCGGCTTACTCTGCCAGCTTAGAAGAAGCAACTTTCCATTAACGTTTTTCATACCGTTTTGAAACTTTATGAGAATTTCATGCCCACCTAACCTATCAGAGGACCCTTACCTTACTGTTGTTGAAAAATAAAATCCCAAATATATTTTCAGTTTTTTTCATTTTCAAATTACGTCCATATTCGGCCATACGGGCAAACGGCCAAAAGCTACGTTCTTTTTACGAGGTCAGGTTGTTGGTTCACGCTTTCCTGCCACTCTGCTCTCGCTTCTTTCTCCTTCACTTTCTTTACAATAAAAACTGCTACTTGCTCTAACTGTTTCCACAAATGCGCTACAACGGCCATTGTAACATATTTGGAATGCTGATGACCTAGGCTCTCCAGTGAGTCTAAACACGGGATGCTTCGGGTATGGGTTGCCAAATCTAGTTCAGGTGCATGGATATTCACGTACTCCAGTACACAGCGAGCATTACATGCACGTACACTAGTAGAAGGTTTAGATGTGTCAACCCATCCCCTCACACACAGTACCCCATAAAAGGCTGTTACGAAAGTTGGAGCAACAGGCTGGAGTAAAAGGTAAGATGCTCCAGTGGATAAGGGAGTATATAAGCAACAGGAAACAGCGAGTAACTATGAGGGGAGAGTCATCAGAGTTGCGAGAGTGGGCCAAGTACAGAGCCGCATGGGGCTCTGTTCTTGGACCCATCTTGTTTCTAATATATGTAAACGATCTTCCAGAGGGCATTGAATCATTCCTCTCAATGTTTACTGATGATTCAAAAATTATGAGAAGAATCAAGACAGTTGATTATAGAGACTACAGGACAACCTGGACAAGCTGGAGGAATAGTCTAGAAAATGGCTATCTTATCTTGAGATGATTTCGGGGCTTTTTTTTAGTGTCCCCGCGGCCCGGTCCTCGACCAGGCCTCCACCCCCAGGAAGCAGCCCGTGACAGCTGACTAACACCCAGGTACCTATTTTACTGCTACGGCTATTAAGGCTATAGCTATTAGTAGCTTTACGGCTACTAAAATTCAACTCAGAAAAGTGCAAAGTTATGAAATTAGGCGAAGGGAGCAGAAGGCTGAACACAAGGTACAATCTGGGAGGTGAAATCCTACAAGAGTCAAATAGAGAGATAGATCTGGGAGTCGATATCACACCAAACCAGTCCCGAGAGGCCCCACATCAAAAGGATATCATCAGCGGCATATGCTAGACTGGCCAACATAAGAACTGCCTTTAGAAACTAATGTAAGGAATCGTTCAGGACCCTGTATACAACTTATGTCAGACCAATCCTGGAATATGCAGCTCCAGCTTGGGGTCCATACCTAGTTAAACACAAGACAAAGTTAGAGAAGATTCAGCGGTATGCCACCAGACTCGTCCCAGAACTGAAGGGTATGAGCTACGAGGAAATGTTAAAGAGAAGAAATCTACGTCCCAGGAAGACAGAAGAGAAAGGGGAGACATGATAAACACCTACAAAATTCTCAGGGGAATTGACAGGGTAAAAAAAGTCAAACACTTTAGCACAGGCAATGAGCCACAGACACAGTTGAAATAACTTTTTCAGTGTCAGAGCAGTTAAGAAATGGAATGCACTAGGCAGTGATGTGGTGGAGGCAGACTCCATACGCAATTTCAAATGAATATATGACAGAGCACAGTAGGCTCAATAACCTGTACACTATTTGATTGACAGTTGAGAGGCGGGACCAAAAAGCCAAAGCTCAACCCCCCATAAGCACAACTAGGTGAGTACACCCCCTCAGTTCCCCAAGCCTCCCTACTACAAACATTCAAGCACTCTCTCTCCTCTCCCTTTCTATTCCTATTATACACTCTCCCTCTCTCTCTCTCTCTCCGCTCCCTCTATCATCCCTCCCTAGAACCCCCCATCCCTCACACATGACTAAATAGAACATCACACACATACACACACACACAATACAATATCTCACTCACACATACAATGTCTCACTCTCTCTCTTTCTCTCTCTCTCTCTCTCTCTCTCTCTCTCTCTCTCTCTCTCTCTCTCTCTCTCTCTCTCTCTCTCTCTCTCTCTCTCTCTCTCTCTCTCTCTCTCTGCACTCTGCCTGGCAAACACTATCACAACATATTAGAAAAAGAAACAAAAATGGTAGCAATAAGCACCAAGGGCACAGGCAAGCGTCAAAGTGACAAAATGAAGGAAATGTTTGCCCAAGTTTTGGAGAATATCAGGAAGGAGATGCAGGAAATGAAGAATAAAATAAGCAACTTGCAAAGTGAGCTGACAGCAGCAAGGGAGGAGATTAAAACCCTCACAGAGGGTTTTAATATTGAGGCTGAGACTCAGATAATCATCCAAAGAGATCATGGAAATAGTACATCGTACATGCGATTGTATAAGCAACATTTGCAAAAATGCTGAAATAGAACTCTGAAACAATGTCCACATCAAGGTAGGTAGCCCTGAAAGCAGCCACCTCACTGGAAGCCAGAACCACTAGTCAGCTGCTGGAAAGAAAAAGACCAGGGTTAGCTGTGGGTATTACAGAGCAGGAAGGCTTCAATAGGACAGAATGAAATGATAAGGACAGAACGGCAGTGAATGAAATACTAAAGGGGCTAGAGATGAAAGGGGCTGAACATAACATTGAGAAGTTTTTCACGTTAGGCTGATACAACAAGGACAGAGACCGCATGATAAAGATAGTGTTTGCAAACAAGACCACAAAAGTGGTCTCGTTTGGTCTCATGATAAGTGGGAGGATTCAAAAAGTATTCCTCCATGTTAGGGTATCGACATCATCGTCGGAGTGTGGAGATGCAATTACAGCACGCGAGTCGGCGCTCCAGTACCTTTGGTATTGGACATTATGTGAGCAGGGCCATCTGTTGGTGGTGGCGTGGTAGCGATTAAAGACTCTGGTTTCCTGCCTTAGTCAGAAAGAGAGGTCGATGTGGATGACCTGTGGTGGGTGGCATGTCACGATCAGCGCCATCTAGGTTGTGCTACAAGCATAACGTCAACTTCTTGGTGAATGAGTGTTACCTCATGGTTTCCCCGGTGTCCTGTCTCTACAATAGTGCTCTTATGTCTGTGGAGGCCAGTACACTTGTTAAGTGCACTTGTTAAGTGGGCGGACTTAAGTTTGGTAACCAGCAACCGAAACATCTAGAGTTTGGGCTCATATGAGAGCCCCAGTCACCAGCAGTCCAGAAATGTTACCCTGGCCGGGCTAGCACGTCTGTGGACAGAGATAGAGCCGATAGCATCATCTCATTATATGGCTTTGAGCGAGACTCAACTTTGCGCTGGAACAGCTAGGCCTGCAGGTGTGGGTGAGGTGTGGGCCTCCCGCGCTCGCTGGCCACTTGAGTCGTCGTCATGGAAACAGCCGCCATCTTAGTAAACATCTTGAGCTGCCATGTTGGTCGGCCATCTTGGAGCTGCCCTAGGGGCTATGCTACACCGTCGCTGATTGGATGAGAGGGGTAGGCCGCTGCATGCCTTCCTCTCATTGGTTATTTCGAGGAGGATGTAGGAATCGTTGGTGTAAGTGTCATTCTGAACATAGCTGCCACTCTCAAGACGCTTCCTGTACTCCATTCGGCCAAATTGAGTATAGGGCGTCGTGGTGGCTTGACTACTCAACTGCTTCACCTCCTGCTTCATCTACGACGGGGTCAGTAGTGTAAATGACGACTAGAACCCCGCGCGCCATCTGCCAGGTGGACCCCCCTACGACTAGAACCCCGCGCACCATCTGCCAGGTGAACCCCCAGCGGCTAGAGCACCGTGCGGGGATTTTCCCGGAAGTTGGGGCGTGTCGGACGCGTGTGAGCGTCCGGTGTTTGGGTATGTGGTTATGTTGTTTGGGGGGAGGGGAGTATGTAGGGCTATGTGGTATGTGGATATGTTGTTAAGAGTAAATGAATATGTATGTTTGTTTTCCGTAGACTTAATCATGTGCGTACATAATAGTTTTTGATTAAAGACTATGTATTGCTATGCGCCTAGAGTATGAGGTGAGTGCTCTAGAAGGCCCAACATATGTTGATGTGGTAGGGGAGGGACAGGGTGAGGGAGGGAGGGTGAGGGAGAGTGAGGGGAGCTTCCCCTCTGGCTGGAGAGTGTTTAGAGCCATTTGTGGTTTGTGGTTTTTGTCAGCTTCCGTTTAGGTAGCACTTGAGAGAGTGTCATGTTGGGGAGGGTAGGAGAGAAAGAAAGAGACAGACAGACAGACAGACAGACCGGAGGGTAGGAGGTGATGGGAGTGGCAGCAAGACAGAAGTGAACCATTAACCTTAAGCGCTTTTCGATGTCTTTAGAGTGGACTGAGAGATGCTCACCCCAGCAGGGCATCACCTGTCCATCATAAATCACTTCTCATTTGACCAGAATCGTTTCTCTTTTCTAGCATAGGTGGAGTCATATCTCCCCTCAGCAGAGATTATATGCAATAAACGGGGAAAAGTAAACACATTATATAAATTTATTTCTTTTATAAACACTTTAGCGATTTACAACGATAATAATAATAATAAGACTTCTTGATGGTTTAGCAGACAGATGGGGAAAGGCATTCATTCAGTCCATCGAAGCT
The DNA here is from genome assembly GCA_020271785.1 of Procambarus virginalis. Lineage (NCBI taxonomy): Eukaryota > Metazoa > Arthropoda > Malacostraca > Decapoda > Cambaridae > Procambarus > Procambarus virginalis. The sequence goes on from WNGS01003254.1 coordinate 44,265, forward strand.
TCTGGTCATCCTAGCCAATCATCCAATCTGTAGACAGATAGATTGGGAGTCATTCATCCACTCCATCGATCCTTCCCAGCACGCTAGTCTACCTGTCAATCTGTAGAAAGGGAAAAAAGGTTATAAGTTTTTTGTTGTCAATGTTGTAAAAATAAACACAGACATTATTATGTTCATCATTCAATCCTAACATAAAGTATTACTCACCGCACTATCATCCTAGCCAACTTTGTCACACAACGTTTCACACTCAGCATCATTGCCGTTTAAGCAGAAAGTTTGCTTACACACAGGCATTTTCATCTGAGCATAATTGAATTTCAACACTTTTTCATCATTCTTGCGAAATTGTCCATATTTAAATGCTTCATCAAAGTGAAGCAGGGCGTCCTCCAAGCCTAGTCTGGAAAAATGATAGGCAAAATAAACGGCGTAATTCCCACAGAAATAACTATTCAGGGATTGAATCCTTTTCTTCATAATATATAGGACATAGTCTTGGAAGTAGAACATAAACTCTTCGAAATATCTTGAATAGGAGCCTATTGCAGGATTAGCATAACTGTCTAGTATAACTATCTCGCTTCTACCTTCTTCCTTATTTACATAGAATGTTATCCAATGACCCATTTTATTACGTGAACCAGACTCCAGAGTGTTGATTATGAACACCACAGGTCTTTTTTTATGTATTTTTGTCAGTATTTTCCTTACGTCATCAGCTAGGAAACATCCTAGGTAGTTTACCTTATCACCTAAATTGCTTCTGATAGCCTCATTTATTTCCAAACAATTCATATTAATATTTATCCTCGCGTATCACAAATAATGCGACGATCTGCGTTAATGCTGATCACACCTGTTGTAGACCCGTAAACTAGAATGACTTTATTTCTATCCACACCACGTTTAAATTCCAAAGCAATCCGCAGATTACCACTTTTTCAATCGGGATGGTGTCATCTATATCCTCAGGTTGTAAATTAAAGGCCAGTATGGTTCCACCATTCACATATGTATCATAAGACAATATATTGTCTTTATCGAAGCCTAAGGCTTGTAATGCTGTGTAATACAACTTGACGCAGTTATGAGGGAAGTCACACCCAATATTGACAATATTAGTGCTATTCTGTAATATCAATACTTTACTAAGCTCGCAGTTTTCCAAATAAAGCGGGTTGCGATTATATGCACCAGACACGGCCTCCATATCAAGGATGATCATATATAAATGTTCAGGTATAACAGTCCCCACGGTTGGTCCATCGTTATCGAGCGCTGACCTGTGCCCAATATATACGTTTTATATAAAGTTTTATTAAAAGTATATGCAATAGGAGAGTTGTTCTGCACCATGGCTTTATTAACGGCTACTAATCCTTCCGGGTAAGGCAATACCCGATCCACCCATAGACGTGTAGACTTGATATTGTATTTAAAATTAGCGTGTCATTATCGCTGAGTATAAGCCATTATCAGGTTGAAGTTCGAGCCGCACCATGATGTCCACATTATCCAAAACATATTCACTAAACTGATGTGACATCCAGCATTAGTTTTTAAAACAAGTATTCACGCCACTGTTTTCATATCAGTCATCCGTTGATTCTCCCCAGCCGAGGCGTTAGTGAAATAACCAGCTTCAATTTACCAGGATCGACATGGTTTAAAAAACTGTGACAGTTTATCATAGCGGTTAGCCTTACACCCAGAAATCGTAGATAATAACTTTATGTATGACCAGAATGAGAATAATGAGCTGGTTTCAAACTACTGTTTCGTTTAAATACACAATAGCGGATTTGAATAGAGTTTGCGATATTCCATTCACTAATGAGATGTTTTAGCATCTCCTAAAGGTTGTTGTTCCATCTTCTTCGGTTAGATCAATAGACAACTCCAAAGCTATAGGTGATAAATCCACCAGTTGACCATTCACTCCCTTGATGATGAATTCCAGATAGGTGTCTGTAAACTTATTATTGACCCCAGAATTCACAGGTAATACATCCACCGTTTGTCTGCTGGCAATTGTTGATTCTACCAATCGAGGGGAAAATACTTTAGGAAAGGCTTCACTAACAGCCGCGGGTATAGTGTTCTAATGGCACCTGGAGGCCAAGAGTGTTATATCCGGCCATGTTCGCGCTTTAGACAACACAAGGCGAGTGAGAGAAGAAGTTATGACAGCACATCATTATATTTCGCTTTAGTAAAACGTTTGATGTTTACTATTTTTTTGTTGTTTGTTTATTCTTTTCTGCACTCTTCCGCCTATCATTTGCTTCCCCACTCCTTTCAATGTTTCAACTCCGCGTTTCTTAAGAGATTGTTTGAAAGTTGTTGTCATTATTAATGTCGTCTAGTACGTTCTGCCCAAGCTAAGCGCAGCCGGGGCCAGTGTTCTCATGATAAAGGGCGCCGCTCGACGCGCTATCCCGTTTAAAAAGGAAAATATCCTCCTCCACGCGTATATCGCCTACTGCTGTTGAAAATCCGTATATCATCAGNAGGATTGCACTAGTCACCTGAGTTCCTTGGGGAATGGAAGGCCCCAGAGGAATTCATGTCATTGATGTCATATTGCTGAGCCAGTGTGAAATGTGACGTATTTGTGTATTAAATTAATTAAGTATTGATCTTCGGGATAGTAATTAATTGGTCGAGGGTAGTCAAGGGGGATTGCCGTTCTCTTAGCACTTTGGCATAGAATTTGTAGAAAACTATCGAGGTACGATAGTAACCTTAACGAAACTCGTACTGGGATTAATCAGCTGTCGAAGTACAAGGATTAATTTAGATTACTCATTGAATGCTCGGCGTGTAGAATGTTTGTGTAATTCTTAGTTACTAGTGACAGTTGTACAGTTTGAATTGTTTGTGGGAGACAAGATTAAGTTAACGTAAGTGTTACTTTAATATTAAGGAAATAAATTAGTCATTGATTGTTGATCGTCCGAGGGACAGAGTGTTAACGTATGAACTGAATTGAGGAGAGTTGCTGGAGTTGCCAGTAACCCCATTAGTTATTGTCATGTTACTGATAGGCTACTTGTTTCAGTGCATTGCAACTGCCATTCTAGGGAGAGGGCAGCAAGAAGCGTATAGTAACTGGAGGAGGTTACTAGAGACGTGTCTCCTAACCGACCTTTTTTGTTGTTGCATAGTGCTTACAGATTAGTATGTTTTGCTTGATTGCATCATCTATGAACACTCAGTATGTTCAAGGTAGTTTATTTATCCATCACTCATGGCTGGTGTCTAGCTGTCAGTAAAGGTGTCACAGGAAGGATTTCGAGTAACGTCAGTGATATTTCTTTCGTTGTTGTAGTAGTTAGTACTTTGTTGAATAAACTGTATTGTTATATTGAACACTTTCGTCTTTTCGTACACCACACACACACATTTTATTGCTCTATATGTGTTCTGCCACGTTGCCTGAAATTATTATTGCTATTCATTTTGAGACTGCCTTTGAGAATTGGGCTGAATTCATAGCACCACACAACAAATTAAATGTTGTGAGATCCCGTGACGTACTCGGTAGATTCGGTCCGGCGATTTGCGAAGGTCGACGGCTAAATGAAGGGGATTTTTAGCTTTTGAGGTCTCGGAGTTTGCACGCGCCTAGTCAATTGTTCTATAGTCTCTAGAGTGAGGAATGACCTGCTTACTACACTTAGCGTGTTAGCTAATCACATCCTTCCTCAGGAGACCCATCTAGACTTTCAGTTTAAAGTCGACGGATGTAATGAATATCACGACACGGGAATAAGAATAAATTAAAATATTCATGTGATGGTGAGACAGGAGTGGTGGTGGTGGTGGTAGTGACGGTGAGACTGGTGTGGTGGTGGTGGTGACAATGAGACAAGTGTGGTGGTGGTGGTAGTGATGGTGAGACTAGTGTGGTGGTGGTGGTGACAGTGAGACAAGTGTGGTGGTGGTGGTAGTTATGGTGAGACTGGTGTGGTGGTGGTGGTGACAGTGAGACAAGTGTGGTGGTGGTAGTGACGGTCAGACAAGTGTGAGGGTGTTGGTGGTAATGACGGTGAGACAAGTATGGTGGTGGTGGTAGTGATGGTGAGACAATGGTGGTCGTGTTGGTACTCACCTAATTGTACTCACCTAATTGTGCTTGCGGGTGTTGCGTTTTGGCTCTTTGGTCCCGCCTCTCAACTGTCAATCAACTGGTGTACAGATTCTTGAGCCTACTGGGCTCTATCATATCTACATTTGAAACTGTGTATGGAGTCAGCCTCCACCACATCACTTCCTAGTGCATTCCATTTATTAACTACTCTGACACTGAAAAAATTCTTCCTAACGTCTCTGTGGCTCATCTGGGTACTAAGTTTCCACCTGTGTCCCCTTGTTCGTGACCCACCCGTGCTGAAGAGTTTGTCTTAGTCCACCCTGTCAATTCCCCTGAGAATTTTATAGGTGGTTATCATGTCTCCCCTTACTCTACTGTTTTCCAGGGATGTGAGGTTCAGTTCCTTTAGCCTTTCCTCGTAGCTCATTCCTCTCAGTTCCGGGACGTGCCTGGTGGCATACCGCTGAATCTTCCCTAACTTTGTCTTGTATTTAACTAGGTATGGACTCCAGGCTGGAGCTGCATACTCCAGGATTGGTCTTACATAAGTGGTATACAGGGTCCTGAATGATTCCTTACACAAGTTTCTAAAGGCAGTTCTTATGTTGGCCAGTCTAGCATATGCCGCTGATGATATTCTTTTGATGTGGGCCTCGAGGGACAGGTTCGGTGTGATATGAACCCCCAGATTTTCTCTCTATTTGACTCTTGCAGGATTTCACCTCCCAGATGATACGTTGTGTTCAGCCTCCTGCTCCCTTCCCCTAATTTCCTTACCTTACACTGTCCTGAGTTGAACTTTTGCAGCCATTGTTAGACCATTCCTCCAGTTTGTCCAGGTCATCCTGTAGTCTCTGTCCATCTTCACCCGATTTGATTCTTCTCATAATTTTTGCATCATCAGCAAACATTGAGAGGAACGAGTCTATACCCTCGGGAAGATCGTTCACATATATTAGAAACAGAATGGGTCCAAGTACTGAGCCCTGTGGGACTCCGCTGGTGACATCTCGCCATTCTGATGTCTCCCCCCTCACCGTTACTCGCTGGTGGTAGTGACGGTGAAAAAAGTGTGGTGGTGGTGATGGTAGTAACGGGGGAGACAATAGTGGTGTTCGTGGTATTGACAGGGAGACAAGTGTGGTGGTGGTGATGGTGAGACAAATGGGTGGTGGTGATGGTAATGACGGTGAGACAATTGTGGTGGTGGTGATGGTGAGACAAGTGTGGTGGTGGTAGTGACGGTGAGACAATTGTGGTTGTGGTGGTAGTGACGGTGAGACAATTGTGGTTGTGGTGGTAGTGACGGTGAGACAATTGTGGTTGTGGTGGTAGTGACGGTGACAAATGTGGTGGTTGTGACGGTGAGACAAGTGTGGTGATGGTGGTAGTGACGGTGAGACAATTGTGGTGGTGGTGTTAGTGACGGTGAGACAGGTGTGGTGGTGGTGACGGTGAGATAAGTGTGGTGTGTTATGGATCACAGTCAGTGTCCCCATAATAATATGTTATGAGCTATCCTGTTATGAGTCACGGTTCCCCATTTCAATGTTAAAAGACACGGACAAGAACCTCCACTTAATTGTTAAGAGAGAGTAACCTTCAGCATCACTGGAACACATAGCCTGGCCAATTATACATATGAAGGTTCTAGGGGAGTGAAAGGCTAGCAACAAATATTAAAGTTTACTGGCATTAATATCTCAGTCCACATAACATTAAAAAATATTACATTCTACTGATACCACACACTATTACTTTATATCCAGCTTCTCATCAGCTGGGCATGATACATCAAATACAGGTCTGGAAACTGCATCAATCAACACTATCTGACACCAGGAACTTTGCCTGGCGCAGTGGAACACTAGCGCCTATATGCTGCTAATACCAAAACAGGGTGCTGGTGTCACTAGCAGTAACACATGAGGAATGAGGAAACGATATCACACAGAGCATCATAGCATTACTTAAGTTCCTCAGAATATCACCTCAGAAAGACATAAAACCTCTACCACCTTGTATACATGTTGAACAACAGTAGAAAAAGCCATGTTTATACATACTGTCACATGATACTAAATCTAGCAGGCACTAGATTTGTGCCCCAAAATAAGGTCACAAATCTCTGACCAGAACGCTTCACATGCGCTCGTCCGGGAAAGTCAAGGAGTAATGGCGCCTTGAGCCAGCCTGCCCCTGGGCGACACTGTATCCAAACTCCCTGAGTCAACTGACCCTCAACTTTCAACTCTCTCATTTACAGCTCATTTACAGACATAACTCACTCATGAACTTCTAATTTAATAAACGGCAGAGTAAAGAGTACAAGGCACAACCTTACATAATAAGAATTCAATACATTAGAGAATTTATCAGGATATAAAGTGAATCAGTGAATCAGCTTTAGGCAATCTCTCTAATGCACTTCACAATGTTAACTGGGAATCGGAATTTAATAATATACAGGATATAAACTCATTAACTAACCTCTTTCTCTCCAAAACTCTAAGCCTCTACAACACTCACTGTCTCCTCCTTACCAAACAAGTAACTGATAAAAGAAAAAATAACCCGTGGCTCATAAGTGGCATAATTAAATCAATCAACAAAAAACATGAATATGAAAAGAATTTTAGGAGTGGCCTGGTTACAAAGGAAGTAGTTAAAAGGAACTCATCTGTGCTTACCAGTATCATAAGAAAAGCTAAACTTTCATATTATGAGACTAGATTCAAAGAAGCAAAAGGCAACATGAAAAGCACATGGAATACCATCTCTAATATCCTAGGAACTAAACAACACTCCCACAACCAGATAACACTCTCTAAGGATGCCTTACACCGTCATCTGATTTAGAAATGGCGAATGAATTTAATAGCTTCTTTTCATCGATTGGTGCTAACCTTGCAAGTAAAATCCCACAGACTCAGACACATATCTCTCAGGCAGCTATCCAAACTCTCTTCTCCTTTCACCAGTCAGCCCGACAGATGTTGTGTCCATCATACACTCACTAAAAACCAAAGCTGGGAACGTCAGTGAAATCCCATCCATTGTATACAAGAGCGCCTCCATGCTCTTGCGCCACCTATAGCTCTGCTGTTCAACAAATCCCTTGAGCGTCATACCTTCCCTGATATCCTTAAAAAAGCAAGAGTAACGCCAGTTCATAAAGGAGGTAATCCGGCAGACATAAACAACTATAGACCAATATCGAACCCCCATTCTTTCAAAAATATTTGAAAAAATTATCTACAAACAGCTCTACTCCTATCTCATAAAATTCGACATTCTTAGCCTCTGTCAGTTGGCTTCCGCTCCCAAAAGAGTACCAACGATGCAATTATTAGTCTCCTTGATATAATTTACTCAGCCCTTGACAAAAATGAGTTTCCCATTGGACTCTTCATTGACCTGAGAAAGGCCTTTGATACTGTTAATCACAATTACCTCTTATGTAAACTCCATCATTATGGAATCCGAGGCCATGCACTGGACTATATCCAATCCTATCTTAGTGATAGACACCAATGTGTAGCCATCAATAATATAACCTCTCCCACTCTACCAATAACCGTTGGAGTGCCACAGGGCAGTATCTTGGGACCTCTTCTATTTCTTATATACATCAATGATCTGCCTAATGTCTCTAACATTCTGAAACCTATTTTGTTTGCTGATGATACTACCCTCATCTACTCTAACCCCAACCCACATACACTAAATAATGTTGTTAATAATGAACTAAAAAAAGTCCACTTATGGATGTCAACCAACAAACTAACACTTAACATAGAAAAGACCTACTACATCTTATTTGGATGCAAATCTACAAATGCAATTCAGCTTCAGATAGACAATGTAAACATTAGCAATAAAAATGATGGAAAATTTCTTGGCCTATTCCTAGACAAGAGACTCAACTTCAGTACCCACATACAACACATAACTAGGAAAGTGTCTAAAACAGTTGGTATACTCTCCAAAATCAGATATTATGTACCTAACTCTGCTCTCATCTCTCTATATTATGCACTAATCTATCCCTATCTCAACTATGGTATCTGTGCATGGGGTTCAACCACTGCAAACCATCTCAAGTCCATCATCACCCAGCAAAAATCTGCTATCAGAATAATATCAAATTCTGCTTTCAGACAACACTCAGCCCCCTTGTTTAACTCCCTAACATGCTAAACATAATCTCACTCCATAAATTCTCTTGTGTCAACTACATTTACAAAACCCTGTTCTTAAATGCAAATCCTGCTCTGAAACTCTTCCTGGACAGATGTAATAGGACCCATTATCACCACACCAGAAATAATATCTCTTGATATCCCCAGAGTTAAACTTAATCTGTGTAAACACTCTATGCAAATAAAGGGACCCAGTTATGGAACTCACTCCCTATTGAATTGAAAAGCTGTCCAACTTTTACATCATTCAAAATCAATACTAAAAAGTACCTAATTCATCTTCATAGTTTTTCACCTTTTGCCTTAAAATTGCACTGTATCTATTGCTACCCAATCTCCCAACCTTTATGTTCCCAATTTGAACATCTTTACCATTGTGATCATTGCTGTCTTCTTATATGTGCTGCTAATCTGCTGTATGGTGTTTATTATTCTGTTGATCTGTATCTATTGCTACCCAGTCTCCCATCTTTATGTACCCAATCTGAACATCTTTACCATTGTGTTCATTGCTGTCTTATATGTGCTGGCAATCTGCTGTATGGTGTCTATTAATCTTGTTAAATTACCAATCAAGCTGTTCAATGTAATCAATAGAGCTTTAATAAACAATGTGCTTTAATATACTTACTAAGCTCTCTCATCTCATTTTTCTTTGTAATGTATTTGTTATTCATTTATCAATATGATAGAAATACCTACTTAAAATTATCTGTTAGATTAAGGACATGCCCGAAACGCTGCGGTACTAGTGGCTTTACAAGATTGGAAATACTGTCCTATTCAATGTATTCTCACAAACCCAATGTACCTTTTTGTATATA
>WNGS01003254.1:67045-83251 GCA_020271785.1 Procambarus virginalis
CTAATATGCACACCATAATTTTGAGTACAGCAATGGTTCACACATTTTATAATATAAATATACCACAATTCACTGTATGGAATAATATTACTGCAAAAAAACTAAGAAAAATCAATCAGAGACATTGAAATAATTAGGTAATAATATATTTGTGGCAACTGCCATCTGACAGCTCGGGCGGAGCAGACCTCGTCTGGCGAAGGCTCTGCCAACGCCCCTTTTTTGCCACACTTCCCTTCCCTATTGCGGCTAAAATGTGCCACCTACGATTTTTTTTTTCCGTGATCAGGGAACAAAAATGAACACTTCTGTAAGACGAAAGAATTTTTTGGATTTTTTGTTGCTCCTGTGGGTGTGAGTTCCATTTGGGCCCCTAGCGGTTTGAGGGTTAAAGTAATGTTTATATAAACTAATAATTAAATTAGCCTCTTATCAACCTCTTGTAATGAAAACACAATTGTTCTTTTGGTACAGGCCTCAGAACAATAATAGTGCTTGTTGTAAGTTCTGTTTGCTATGAGATTGTAAAAGTTAGGCTAGGAATTCAAAATATATAGCAGTGTCTTCCTGCTATAATTAATGTATAATATTGCACTAATGTTATATATATCAAGACCTTATATCTAGGTTCGAAGGACCAAATATTATTTGGGGAATAAACTCCAGGCAGCTATTCTCTTTTTTAATACTCTATTCTTTACATATGCAATCAAACTCATTAATGATTTTATTTACTATATTCCCCATGCATACTTTTTGATAGAGTCCATTTTTCCCTTACATAGTTAGGCTATTCCAGTTCACATTATTTCTCACAACCTCCAGCTGAGAAGGCACTATTTATTTATTTTATTTATTTATTTATATATATACAAGAAGGTACATTGGGTTTGTGAGAATACATTGAATAGACAGTAATTCCAATCTTGTAAAGCCACTAGTACGCACAGCGTTTCGGGCAGGTCCTTAATCTAACAGATAATTTTAAGTAGGTAATTTCTATCATAATTGATAAATGATAACAAATACATTACAAGAGAAAAATGAGATGAGAGAGCTTAGTAAGTATATTAAAGCACATTGTTATATTAAAGCTCTAATTGATTACATTGAACAGCTTGATTGGTAATTTAACAAGATTAATAGACACCATACAGCAGATATAAACAGCAATGAACACAATGGTAAAGATGTTCAGATTGGGTACATAAAGATTGGGAGACTGGGTAGCAATAGATACAGATAAACAAGAATAATAAACACCATACAGCAGATTGGCAGCACATATAAGAAGACAGCAATGATCACAATGGTAAAGATGTTCAAATTGGGAACATAAAGGTTGGGAGATTGGGTAGCAATAGATACAGTGCAATTTTAAGGCAAAAGGTGAAAAACTATGAAGATGAAATTAGGTACTTTTTAGTATTGATTTTGAATGATGTAAAAGTTGGACAGCTTTTCAATTCAATAGGGAGTGAGTTCCATAAACTGGGTCCCTTTATTTGCATAGAGTGTTTACACAGATTAAGTTTAACTCTGGGGATATCAAAGAGATATTTATTTCTGGTGTGGTGATAATGGGTCCTATTACATCTGTCCAGGAAGAGTTTCAGAGCAGGATTTGCATTTAAGAACAGGGTTTTGTAAATGTAGTTGACACAAGAGAATTTATGGAGTGAGATTATGTTTAGCATGTTTAGGGAGTTAAACAAGGGGGCTGAGTGTTGTCTGAAAGCAGAATTTGATATTATTCTGATAGCAGATTTTTGCTGGGTGATGATGGACTTGAGATGGTTTGCAGTGGTTGAACCCCATGCACAGATACCATAGTTGAGATAGGGATAGATTAGTGCATAATATAGAGAGATGAGAGCAGAGTTAGGTACATAATATCTGATTTTGGAGAGTATACCAACTGTTTTAGAGACTTTCTTAGTTATGTGTTGTATGTGGGTACTGAAGTTGAGTCTCTTGTCTAGGAATAGGCCAAGAAACTTTCCATCATTTTTATTGCTAATGTTTACATTGTCTATCTGAAGCTGAATTGCATTTGTAGATTTGCTTCCAAATAAGATGTAGTAGGTCTTTTCTATGTTAAGTGTTAGTTTGTTGGTTGACATCCATAAGTGGACTTTTTTTAGTTCATTATTAACAACATTATTTAGTGTATGTGGGTTGGGGTTAGAGTAGATGAGGGTAGTATCATCAGCAAACAAAATAGGTTTCAGAATGTTAGAGACATTAGGCAGATCATTGATGTATATAAGAAATAGAAGAGGTCCCAAGATGCTGCCCTGTGGCACTCCAACGGTTATTGGTAGAGTGGGAGAGGTTATATTATTGATGGCTACACATTGGTGTCTATCACTAAGATAGGATTGGATATAGTCCAGTGCATGGCCTCGGATTCCATAATGATGGAGTTTACATAAGAGGTAATTGTGATTAACAGTATCAAAGGCCTTTCTCAGGTCAATGAAGAGTCCAATCGGAAACTCATTTTTGTCAAGGGCTGAGTAAATTATATCAAGGAGACTAATAATTGCATCGTTGGTACTCTTTTGGGAGCGGAAGCCAAACTGACAGGGGCTAAGAATGTCGAATTTTACGAGATAGGAGTAGAGCTGTTTGTAGATAATTTTTTCAAATATTTTTGATAGAATGGGTAGGTTCGATATTGGTCTATAGTTGTTTATGTCTGCCGGATTACCTCCTTTATGAACTGGCGTTACTCTTGCTTTTTTAAGGATATCAGGGAAGGTATGACACTCAAGGGATTTGTTGAACAGCAGAGCTATAGGTGGCGCAAGAGCATGGGAGGCGCTCTTGTATACAATGGATGGGATTTCACTGACGTTCCCAGCTTTGGTTTTTAGTGAGTGTATGATGGACACAACATCTGTCGGGCTGACTGGTGAAAGGAGAAGAGAGTTTGGATAGCTGCCTGAGAGATATGTGTTGATATGTGTCTGAGTCTGTGGGATTTTACTTGCAAGGTTAGCACCAATCGATGAAAAGAAGCTATTAAATTCATTCGCCATTTCTAAATCAGATGACGGTGTAAGGCCATCCTTAGAGAGTGTTATCTGGTTATGGGAGTGTTGTTTAGTTCCTAGGATATTAGAGATGGTATTCCATGTGCTTTTCATGTTGCCTTTTGCTTCTTTGAATCTAGTCTCATAATATGAAAGTTTAGCTTTTCTTATGATACTGGTAAGCACAGATGAGTTCCTTTTAACTACTTCCTTTGTAACCAGGCCACTCCTAAAATTCTTTTCATATTCATGTTTTTTGTTGATTGATTTAATTATGCCACTTATGAGCCACGGGTTAATTTTTCTTTTATCAGTTACTTGTTTGGTAAGGAGGTGACAGTGAGTGTTGTAGAGGCTTAGAGTTTTGGAGAGAAAGAGTTTAGTTAATGAGTTTATATCCTGTATATTATTAAATTCCGATTCCCAGTTAACATTGTGAAGTGCATTAGAGAGATTGCCTAAAGCTGATTCACTGATTCACTTTATATCCTGATAAATTCTCTAATGTATTGAATTCTTATTATGTAAGGTTGTGCCTTGTACTCTTTACTCTGCCGTTTATTAAATTAGAAGTTCATGAGTGAGTTATGTCTGTAAATGAGCTGTAAATGAGAGAGTTGAAAGTTGAGGGTCAGTTGACTCAGGGAGTTTGGATAGTGTCGCCCAGGGGCAGGCTGGCTCAAGGCGCCATTACTCCTTGACTTTCCCGGACGAGCGCATGTGAAGCGTTCTGGTCAGAGATTTGTGACCTTATTTGGGGCACAAATCTAGTGCCTGCTAGATTTAGTATCATGTGACAGTATGTATAAACATGGCTTTTTCTACTGTTGTTCAACATGTATACAAGGTGGTAGAGTTTTTATGTCTTTCTAAGGTGATATTCTGAGGAACTTGAGTACTGCTATGGTGCTCTGTGTGATATCGTTTCCTCATTCCTCATGTGTTACTGCTAGTGACACCAGCACCCTGTTTTGGTATTAGCAGCATATAGGCGCTAGTGTTCCACTGCGCCAGGCAAAGTTCCTGGTGTCAGATAGTGTTGATTGATGCAGTTTCCAGACCTGTATTTGATGTATCATGCCCAGCTGATGAGAAGCTGGATATAAAGTAATAGTGTGTGGTATCAGTAGAATGTAATATTTTTTAATGTTATGTGGACTGAGATATTAATGCCAGTAAACTTTAATATTTGTTGCTAGCCTTTCACTCCCCTAGAACCTTCATATATATAATTGGCCAGGCTATGTGTTCCAGTGATGCTGAAGGTTACTCTCTCTTAACAATTAAGTGGAGGTTCTTGTCCGTGTCTTTTAACATTGAAATGGGGAACCGTGACTCATAACAGGATAGCTCATAACATATTATTATGGGAACACTGACTGTGATCCATAACACACCACACTTATCTCACCGTCACCACCACCACACCTGTCTCACCGTCACTAACACCACCACCACAATTGTCTCACCGTCACTACCACCATCACCACACTTGTCTCACCGTCACAACCACCACCCACCACCACATTTGTCACCGTCACTACCACCACAACCACAATTGTCTCACTGTCACTACCACCAGCGAGTAACGGTGAGGGGGGAGACATCAGAATGGCGAGATGTCACCAGCGGAGTCCCACAGGGCTCAGTACTTGGACCCATCCTGTTTCTAATATATGTGAACGATCTTCCCGAGGGTATAGACTCGTTCCTCTCAATGTTTGCTGATGATGCAAAAATTATGAGAAGAATCAAATCGGGTGAAGATGGACAGAGACTACAGGATGACCTGGACAAACTGGAGGAATGGTCTAACAATGGCTGCAAAAGTTCAACTCAGGACAGTGTAAGGTAAGGAAATTAGGCGAAGGGAGCAGGAGGCTGAACACAACGTATCATCTGGGAGGTGAAATCCTGCAAGAGTCAAATAGAGAGAAAATCTGGGGGTTCATATCACACCGAACCTTTCCCTCGAGGCCCACATCAAAAGAATATCATCAGCGGCATATGCTAGACTGGCCAACATAAGAACTGCCTTTAGAAACTTGTGTAAGGAATCATTCAGGACCCTGTATACCACTTATGTAAGACCAATCCTGGAGTATGCAGCTCCAGCCTGGAGTCCATACCTAGTTAAATACAAGACAAAGTTAGGGAAGATTCAGCGGTATGCCACCAGGCACGTCCCGGAACTGAGAGGAATGAGCTACGAGGAAAGGCTAAAGAAGCTGAACCTCACATCCCTGGAAAACAGTAGAGTAAGGGGAGACATGATAACCACCTATAAAATTCTCAGGGGAATTGACAGGGTGGACTAAGACAAACTCTTCAGCACGGGTGGGTCACAAACAAGGGGACACAGGTGGAAACTTAGTACCCAGATGAGCCACAGAGACGTTAGGAAGAATTTTTTCAGTGTCAGAGTAGTTAATAAATGGAATGCACTAGGAAGTGATGTGGTGGAGGCTGACTCCATACACAGTTTCAAATGTAGATATGATAGAGCCCAGTAGGCTCAAGAATCTGTACACCAGTTGATTGACAGTTGAGAGGCGGGACCAAAGAGCCAAAACGCAACACCCGCAAGCACAATTAGGTGAGTACAATTAGGTGAGTACCAACACGACCACCATTGTCTCACCATCACTACCACCACCACCATACTTGTCTCACCGTCATTACCACCAACACCCTCAAACTTGTCTGACCGTCACTACCACCACCACACTTGTCTCACTGTCACCACCACCACCACACCAGTCTCACCATAACTACCACCACCACCACACTTGTCTCACTGTCACCACCACCACCACACTAGTCTCACCATCACTACCACCACCACCACACTTGTCTCATTGTCACCACCACCACCACATTTGTCTCACTGTCACCACCACCACCACTCCAGTCTCACCATCACATGAATATTTTAATTTATTCTTATTCCCGTGTCGTGATATTCTAGTATTACATCCGTCGACTTTAAACTGAAAGTCTAGATTGGTCTCCTGAGGAAGGATGTGATTAGCTAACACGCTAAGTGTAGTAAGCAGCTCATTCCTCACTCTAGAGACTATAGAACAATTGACTAGGCGTGTGCAAACTCCGAGACCTCAAAAGCTAAAAATCCCCTTCATTTAGCCGTCGACCTTCGCAAATCGCCGGACCGAATCTACCGAGTACGTCACGGGTTCTCACAACATTTAATTTGTTGTGTGGTGCTATGAATTCAGCCCAATTCTCAAAGGCAGTCTCAAAATGAATAGCAATAATAATTTCAGGCACCGTGGCAGAACACATATAGAGCTATAAAATGTGTGTGTGGTGTACGAAAAGACGAAAGTGTTCAATATAACAATACAGTTTATTCAACAAAGTACTAACTACTACAACAACGAAAGAAATATCACTGACGTTACTCGAAATCCTTCCTGTGACACCTTTACTGACAGCTAGACACTAGCCATGAGTGATGGATAAATGAACTAACTTGAACATACTGAGTGTTCATAGATGATGCAATCAAGCAAAACATACTAATCTGTAAGCACTATGCAACAACAAAAAAGTAGGTTAGGAGACACGTCTCTAGTAACCTCCTCCAGTTACTATACGCTTCTTGCTGCCCTCCCCCTAGAATGGCAGTTGCAATGCACTGAAACAAGTAGCCTATCAATAACATGACAATAACTAATGGGGTTACTGGCAACTCCAGCAACTCTCCTCAATTCAGTTCTTACGTTAACACTCTGTCCCTCGGACGATCAACAATCAATGACTAATTTATTTCCTTAATATTAAAGTAACACTTACGGTAACTTAATCTTGTCTCCCACAAACAATTCAAACTGTACAACTGTCACTAGTAACTAAGAATTACACAAACATTCTACACGCCGAGCATTCAATGAGTAATCTAAATTAATCCTTGTACTTCGACAGCTGATTAATCCCAGTACGAGTTACGTTAAGGTTACTATCGTACCTCGATAGTTTTCTACAAATTATATGCCAAAGTGCTAAGAGAACGGCAATCCCCCTTGACTACCCTCGACCAATCAATTACTATCCCGAAGATCAATACTTAATTAATTTAATACACAAATACGTCACATTTCACACTGGCTCAGCAATATGACAGCAATGACATGAATTCACTCTGAGGCCTTCCATTCCCCAAGGAACTCAGGTGACTAGTGCAATCCTATAGACCGATAGGTAATAACCACGTCTACGTTACTTTACAAAGATATCACTCATCCAAGAGTCAGTCAAATTACCTGTCCACTGACAGATATTAATAACAAACGTTACGTTAATGAAACATTGGAGCCTTCGTGTAAGTCGATCAACCATGATCAGAGTTAATTTCCTTGACTTCCTCGAACCCTTATTACCTGTCCAACTGACAGATAATATGCAACAGACAGTACTTAAAATGCAAGACTTCAGCCCTCCCGGAATTCCTGCAACCTGTCTGATTTCTCCTGAAGTGGCCGCTTGGCTAGGCTCCCTGAACAACCAAAACAACTGTTCCTTAAAAAGTAATTAACCCAAACGTACCTTACGTTACTCAACTTGACCTAGAACAATTTTTCCATAAGCAATGGGTGTTTCCTTGGTTACGTTACATTAATTGCCTCTCAATCAACGTTCACTGAATACTGGACTTCGATGACAACCAAATATACAGGAAAAATAACACCAAGTACTCGTCCCAATGAGGAGTTCACCCACGACACAATAAATCACAACACACGGTGATTTAAATGATTACAATCCGGTTGCAATTTACAGTTACTGCAGAACACCGGTAAATAACACCCATGGTGCTCTAAACCACTAGAGCACGGCACATACAATTTACTGAACTACAATAACAAACTCGGTGATTGATCAATAACACTAGTAGTATATTTAGAGCCAGATAGACCCACTTAACAAACAATGGGAGGTACTTATCAAACAATGGACTCGGAGGCGGGGAGCCAGATAGGCCCACTTATCATACAAAGGAATCAGAGGCGGTGTGCCAGACAGTCTCACCTAAAATTTAGTCTACGGTGAGCTCGCACCATATTTCAC
Organism: Procambarus virginalis; assembly: GCA_020271785.1. Classification (NCBI taxonomy): domain Eukaryota; kingdom Metazoa; phylum Arthropoda; class Malacostraca; order Decapoda; family Cambaridae; genus Procambarus; species Procambarus virginalis. The sequence goes on from WNGS01003254.1 coordinate 75,172, forward strand.
TTACTCTGGGTATCTCCTTAAACACCTTGTCATTATTTAGGACTAATTAAAGGAAATATAATCGAACAAGACTGAATGGTCCCTTCAGGACTATATGCATATATGACTGGGAGCTATATAGGATATATACTCAAAATAAATGAGGGTGAAAAGAAATAATACTTGTTTTATACAATATATTAACAGGGTTAAAAAAACATTAAATAATTGATTAAATGCTTTATTAGGTAAAAATACACAAAATGTATAAGTAATTATGTTAGTTATTAATTGTAGTTTACAGTGTGCTCCTGCCATATTTCACTTACTACAGCTCTACCCCCCCCCCCTTATCCCTCGTCCCCCTCCACCTCCCCATTCTCATCTGAGTAGAATTCTGACGTCTCTTCGTCAGTGATGAGTGGGGGAAGGTCTTGACCCCCATCCTCCCCCTCTTGGAGGTGTGGGGGGGAGTTGGGTGGACACCTTTTGGCTGAGTTTCCTCCTCTCTCTCATCGGAAGTGTTCTGGAAAGAGATGGTGGAAATAATTTATAGTGATTAAAGGTTTTTTATAGGATTATATATTATTATAAAAATATTCTATTTTTTTTCTCTAAGAACAACTAGTACATACCTCTCCCCCTGCAGGAGTAGCCTTGTGTCCTCTTCAGCAGGCATCGTCAATTAGACTACATAACAGCATCTTGTTTGGGGCAGACCCTCCACGTAGAATTACTACTCTACAAGTGTGGACGGGTCCCAAGAACTGTACTGAAGAAAACATAAGAGGAGAAATAGAGGATATACAAACTTTTTTTTTATTGGGGAAATAAACATAAAATAAATCTATTAGCAGAAAGTGAGGGTAATACTAACCAGGTCCTTCAAGGACTTCAATTTTCCCAGCAGGTGTTTTTTTGAGAGACACCTTCCATTTCGTAGGAGGAAGACAGTCTTCTGAGTGGGTTGGGGCTTGGGGGGGGGAGGGCTTTTTATAGGAGGCTACACTCCTTGTTAGGTAGGTTGCCTAGCTAACAAAAATATTCTCTACACCACCTATAAGAACCAACTCCTATACCTCTACAAAATGTCCTAACACAATGATGTTTCATAGGAAAATATCGTCTCGCATAAGAGAGGGCTCGTTTATCGTTTAATTTTAAAGTAACGCTGGAAAATACGTTATGTAAGTAATGTACTGTTGAAGGCAAGCCCAGGTGGGTTATTCTATGAACAAATATGATGCAATAGAGCCCGCAGGCAAGAGTAAAATCACTTTGGAGTCTGTAGCGCATTCCAAACACCTTTCTTATTTTGTTAGTTTTAATAAATCCTTGAAAATGATGCCCGTAAGTAGCTGGTGATATTGCATAACTATCAAAAAAAAACATCCGATGCTTAACTTTATCAACATAAATTCCTACCCAATGTCCCATAGTGATTCTGCTGTGTGATGGTAAAATATTAGTTATGAAAACAATAGGTTTTCTTGAGGAGATATTTAACTGTTTTATCTCCTCAGCGTTGTAACAGCCCAGGTAGTCCGCTCGATCCCCTAGATTATCTTTTAAATTAATATTTATATCATAACAATTCATTGTGTTTTTTTTATGCTCGAACGTCGCATAGAACAGTTCTTTGCCCATCGATGGATAGTACCCCAGTCGTTTCCCCAAACAGTATAACCAGTCTGTTATATGTAACACCACCGCCAAATTCAAGCTCCATACGCAAGTTGCCAGATTTCTCCACAGGGAGGGAATCCTTCGTTTGAATGGAGGTTAAGTCAAAGGCGAATATTGATCTTCCCTTATTAAAAGAGTCATAGAGCAGTAGTGAATCACGCTCTAAGCCTAATGTCTTCAAAGTTTCGTAATAAAGGCGGGAATAATGGTTATCGAAATCGCCCCCGATTCGGTAAATTGCATTATTGTTCAAATACATAGCAATACTTTTCAGCTTTGCATTTTCAAAATATAATCCATTACCTTGGTGAAGACCAGCGTAATAATTCATTGGAATTATTACCATATATATCTTGTGAGGAATTACTTGAGCCCATGGTTGATCAATTAAGAGACTAGTTTGATTCCCTGCTAGGACATATGTTTTAGAAATGGTTCTATTGAAAGTATAAGTTATGGGGTCAGGGGATGCTAACAATGAGCTGTTTAAGGCTAGGTAAGCACTTGGGTAGGGGAACACCCGTGTTACCCATAACTTAGCATAATCCATATGCAAGCGATACTTAGAGCCATCGTTAACGCTTGTATTTAGGACCCAAGCATGGGGGAAAGTTCCAATCTTAGTCGCACATCTATATTATCTAATATGTATTGGTCTAGGGATGATATATCCAATAGGAGGGGGAAACACATCGACAAACCTTTACTTTTTAAATCAACCATAAATTTTTTATCCTTGGCAGTTGCTCCAGTAAAATAGGTATTTGTAAACTCATTTGTGATTATACCATCGTCATCTCTCCAGTCCCTACGAAAGCCTCCAATTCTCCCCAAGGAAGACATTTTTGATGGAGGCATGGAGGTAATTAATTTAATAAACGACCAATAATTAAAATTAGTATTTGTTTCAACTACCTGCTCTCCTAAAAAAACCTGAACACCTTTAAACATGGTATTTGACAACCCATTCACAAATTCCACATGGTCATCCTCTTCCAATTTTGTGGTATCGTCATCTTTCGTTAAAGATACCTTAAAATCTATAACAATATTAGCTAGATCTAAGAAGGCTCCCTGGGTTCCAGGGATGCGGAATTCTAAGTAATTATCCCGCAAACGTTGATTAATGGGGAGGTTGACAGGAAGAATGTCTATTTGCTGCGTAGAGGCAATTGAACTCTCCACATTACGTATTCTGTTACTTCTAGGAAATTGGTCAATAATACTGGAGCTATAATATTCCAGTGGAATTTTCACCCCAGCACCGCTAGGCTCCCCCATGATCCCTCCGAAAGTTGAAGTATGACTGCTTACGTTAGCGAAAACACGTCATTTTTATACCCAAGACCTCGTTTACATTTTTTACTTTTATTTTTTCGTCTAGAGAGTCTTTTAATTTTACCCCCCATTACCAATTTCTTCCCCACACTCTTAAGAGCATCAATACCGTGAGTTCTCAGTGCACTCTTTACATCCCGTTTACCACTGCTTAAATCACCAAGGACATTTTTCCCAAAATCGATAGCGCTAGGTGTTACAGCTTTCATGAAAAATGGTATGGCCCGCCGAGCAATACCAGCCAAGGTCCCAAAGAAACCTCCTCCAGATCTGAGATAAGGTGCTTGGAATGTGCGTATGTCATTCATCGCCCCCCCTCTCATCCCGTGTCTCCTAGGGAGAGGAGCGAATATCTCCCCGAACTCCCTCTGGGAAGGCGGGTGGAACGGTATACGCATTCTGAGGTCTCTTCATATAATAAGCTAAGTCGTTGGTAAACACTTCTTTATATATATTGCTATACCTTAGGGCGAATATGTAAGACAGCCGTAACCGACCTTCCATCTTCAAAACTAACCATTCGCCCAAACTGATCTGTTATTTTAATACTTACTTTCTCCAACGAGTTAGTGTTTAAAGTTTTGTACACTAGGGGATGAGCCCCTCTAGAATATGAGTCATGATAATTGATTGCATCTAAGATATTTACAATCTGCCCCCCGTATCGTTCAGGCTCGATGACGTCACTATAAATAAGTAAATAGTCACAACCTCCATCAATGTCTGGGGGCGATAAGGCCACAGTCCTGGAGGCTGACGTAATGTCATCTGTTTTTGCCCGATAAATGGTGTATTTACGAGTGCTGTCAAAACCAAGTACATTAGCTATTCTGTGTTTAAATTGAAAGCTGAGAGAATTTAATGAGCCAGTACTTCCACTGTTAAGAGTTGAAGCTAGTAATACCCGCTCTAAAGATTGGTCATAGGAGAGGATTGGTTCTTTATCTGAGAAGTATATTTTGAAATCATCCCTAAAGCTAAGCTGCATGTCGGTGGTTATTTGCCGACTAACTACATCTGTAATGAATTTGATGTTTCTTGATAATATGTTGGTTTTTGGGTGGAAGGTGTATATTAAATGTTCTGGACTCTTAGAAAGAGTTCCTCGTTTAAAAGTGGCATAGATATCTACGGCAGAGTCCTCCTCATCTTTGATGATGGCATTAATTCGCCTGGGAAGGAGTATGTTGACTAAAGCCACTTCGTGTTTAATGGAAGGGTTTAAATGTAGTGTTGGGATGGTGTTTGTAAATGCTGAACTTGAAATAATGTTTTTTGGGGAGATGATCCCCAACCAGCTTAATATTTTTTTAGGGAGTTTTGTAATGTTATTAGTTTCCAGAAGTCCCTTACTAAATGGTGAGATATCCTCCATACTTATCCCCCTATGGTGTAAACAAAGGGGTAGATCATCTGTTAGTCTAGCTATTTCAGGTCTTATGTGTTTGGTGTCAATTAAGAGCCAGTACCCTTTGTTAGAAGAGAATGGCTGTTCTGTCATTATCTTCCCTTCACTAATGAAGGAGTTCATCTCATCAGATGACAACCTTCTTAGACCCCCATAGGGTAATTTCTTAGTCATACAACTCCCGTAAAGAGAGTTGTAATCTAAATATAGTAAGAAAGAAGAACTATCCTCCTGATAGGCCCAGCAACAGCTAATCGCATCTCGGGCGGTAGAATGGAATGTATCCTTTTTATTATTTGTTTTTTTAAAGAACGATGGTCGCAACTGTCCCGCGTTTTTTGTTGAAAGAACCCCGCGGCGGGCACCTGCGCGGCGGCGGCCGGCGTGGCGGGGGGGGCGGGCAATGTCTTTTAAAGGTGGTCTGACCAGTCCCCCACGGTAGATAGGGTTATAACGTTCAAAGGAGCTACTGTGGCAACCCCAGCCGCAAGTTGTTATTCTTGCTGGGGGTGAGGGGGGAGTGGCCTCTCCCCCCACTCTACCATCGCCACCGCTACACTCGCAGTCAAGGTGTTTACAGCTACCACCAACATTATTAGTCGAATTGCCCCAATTGCTTTCGTTTTTTAAAGAGAAGGACTTATTTCCACCTCTATTACTGGCGGGGGAGGGTGGACCCACCTCATTAAGAGGTGATGGAGTACTCTCGTTTTTATTAAATAAATATTTTTCAGTGACGAGTCGTGGTACTAGGCAATATTCTTTCACCATTTTTTCTCTTCTTACGTAATTACTTTATTAGAGAGGAAATTAACGATACAGCCAAAGGTAACAGAGCTGCCAATATGGCTCCACCTCTTCTAGAGGTCAGGATGATTTTCTTTTTGTAGAGAGGAGTTCTTTTACGTGCTACAGAACGAATGTCATTCTGATACCTATGTAGTCCATTAATTATCTGAAGTTAAACTGGGATGTTTCGTTTCAGAAAATTGGCAAAAATTTCACAAATTGATTCAATTTCCTGTCGTTTTAAAGCCTTGATTAGTTTATTCCGCTTCTTGGGCGATAAATTGTTTAATAAAAATAACAGTTGATGGTGTTTCTCTACGAGAGAGTCCTGAAGAACTGTCATTTTTTTTTAAATTTAACGATGTCTTGAGCTCTAATCCAGCAATTGGAGGATTCTGGGTAGCCTCTCCACTTGACGAAATATTCTCTGTGTCCTTTCGATGTCTTCCTAGACTGTAATATCGTTATGGGAAAATAGTCTGGAAGGGATGTTGGAATCAATTCTTGCTCATAAAACATACCACTGATTGCCTCGTTGGTTAAATCTTTGATTTTGTAGGTTGGGATTGGTTGTGTTCTGTCGATATGAGTCACCTGAAATATTTCTTCTGTATTTTGGGGCCAAAAGCCCTTGTGAAATATATTCCTTCGCTTTGCTAGTCGTACATACTGTCCAACCTCCAGTTGTGGACTGATGGCGGTTAACGGGTAGTTATTGTTTAAATACATGACCTTAAACTGTCTTCGTATATCTTCAATGTTTTGCAACTTATGAATGGCATGTGGGGTATTTCTTAGTATTCTGTGGAAAGAGTGATTGTATACCTCCACAACTTTTGGGAGGATGTGAATGTATTGTAATGAATTAGCTTGAGTCATATAATGATACAGTTTATGTTTTAAAGTTTTGATGGCACGCTCCACTATACTAGATTTCATTTCCGAAAATACACTATATAATTTAATATTTTTCTTATTCAAATAATTTTGAACTGTCCTGTTGTAAAATTCTCTTCCTCGGTCGGTGAATATTCGTCTTACCCCGTGAAACTGTGGGGTTGCTTCTAACATCTTTAGAGCAGCTACCACATCAGTTGAATTTTTTGTTTTTAAAGTTTGAGTCTGCATTAGACGAGAATAAACATCAACACAAATCAAAATATATTTAACACCATTATTGTATTTTTGTAAACTACAAAAGTCTCCCAAATCACAGGCAATTATGGTGCGGGGCTTAGGAGCTAATATTTTCCGTCGAGGAAACCTAACTAAATTTCTTCTATGTAAGGTATAAGATCGCTCCCCACGGAGAAATTCCCGCACATCTGCAATACTGATGCTGGTGTTTTTAAGTCTGGCGGCCTTATACAATTTTTGAATTGATCCTGTGAAACCACCCAAGCTGGAAATGTCATTATAGATGGTGGTAAGAATTGTCCGTTTCTGCGTCGTTAAAGACATTTTTTTGTTCACATTTGATAAACAATTTCACACTGGTCTTCACTGACAATGTTCGTTCGTAGTTGTAATGTCTCAGGAACTGTCAGATCGACCAATAAATAGCCGTACTCTCTCTGGGATATTGCCCGACAGTAATTTCAACGAAATTATTGATAGTTTTTCGCCCATATAACTGTCCACTTAAAATTTCAAGTTGGGTTATGTCTCTCTGCTTCATTAATATATAATGGGTACAATTCAGAGTTATTGTCCTGGCATATTTCCCCTGGGGGAACAAATTTTGACTAATTAGAATTACAGAAATATTATCGTGTCTCCCTCGGGTGAAGATATTGGCTATAATTGGACTCTGAATGGCTTCCAGGTATAAGTCATCAATTATATACAAAACTGACTCTTTTGAAAAAGGATTCTTATACTCTAAAGGGTTTATCAGACCATTGGAGAGTGTAACCTTGTTTCGCAAAATGGGGTTGTTTGAAAGAGGATGTTCAGTATTATTTGCAGATGACACTATATTTTTTGAGAATTTCCAGTGGTATTTAACACATAAATTTTCCACCAGACTGGTTTTCCCAGAATTGCTAAAACCAGCTACAAATATTCTTGCTGGTTGGTGAAAAATATTAAGTTGGTCAACTGTGGCAGAAGCACACTCCTCCATATTTCCCACAGAAATGGTCCAATTACCTATGGACAGTCATATATATATATATATATATATATATATATATATATATATATATATATATATATATATATATATATATGAGCGTGTGTGTGTGTGTGTGTGTGTGTGTGTGTGTGTGTGAGAGCGTGTATTCACCCCATCAGGACTAAGACACCCCCACCTGGTTTTTTGGGGGGGACTCCCCTTGAGATGACCTCCAGACGAGAGAAAAGTTCTTTATAACAAACTCTAACCCTTCTCTTTCATACAAGACCTGGGAGATGTTGCATGTATTGTGTATTCACTCTCCAAGGAGCAGCACCCTCCGCAGACCATAGACAACCTACCTACCTGGGTTTTTTTTGTCGAACTCCCCATTGAGATGACCGCCAGACGAGAAAAAAAAGTTCCCCATAGCAACCCTAACCCTTCTTTTTCACATGAGGGGGGGGGGGAGGGCTGTGAGGTGTTGCATGTGGCAACGCCGCCCCCCCCCCACTTGATCATCAAATATAAGGACGCCACTCACCCCTCCTCCGTCGTATTATACAGCTAGTGTTGAAACCTTCCAGCCTAAGATGTAAGTAAATTAATATCTATTTCATATGGGGGCTATATAAGAGAGAGTGGACTGTTTTGAGTGAGAATATATATATATATTATTTATATTTATATATATATATATATACATATATATATATATATATATATATATATATATATATATATATGTATATATATATATATAT
>WNGS01003256.1:16825-33202 GCA_020271785.1 Procambarus virginalis
GCCAGAAGACTCGTCAATGACCAACTTTTAGCAATTTCTACCTGGGGCAGGAGATGCTGGTCACATCTGTGGCTGAGAGAGCACGGGCGGTGATGGTAACTAGACTGCACCTGGCAACTCCGACACGCTTGCAAATGGAAGGTAAAACCTAGATTTCACAGATGAAATTGACATTTGAAAATGAAGATCCGCTCTTCAATCACACCACTTGGGCTGGGCGGTAGAGCGACGGTCTAGCTTCATGCAGGTCGGCGTTCAACCCCCGACCGTCCAGAAGTGGTTGGGCACTTCCCACCGTTCCATCCCAAATCCTTATCCTGACCGACTATGCTATCCTTACGACTATATAGCACTTCCCACTGCTATATAGTCGTAATGGCTTGGCGCGTTTCCTTGATAGTTCCCTTTCCCTCTTCAATTACAATGAAGAGCAATGTGCTTAACCTAGCCCAAAAGGCAGCGACGAACCTTACAGCCCTACGGCGCACCTCACAAAGCCTTCATGACGGCAAGGGCTACACAAAACACACACACAGGAAGCACAAGTTCGCTCCAACCTAGAGTATATACCTCTCTCCTGGATTGTCTGTCCTCTGTCATTCATTAAGTAAGTAATTATCAAAGAAGGCACCAAGCCGGGAAGGCTGTGTAGCCCCATCATTCATCAACTGTTGGACAAGTTTGATAAACTTGGACGGCTCTCCAAAGTGGAGAGCCGGGCAAGAAGGCTTATCTCTAGTCTTGACCAAGTCTGGTGGGAACGGTCTGAACATCAGAGCCTGCAGCACCGTCGGGACGTTGTTGGTCTTACTGTTATGTATAAGGCCAACACACTCAAAGTTCCGCACCTGGCCCAACTCCGGGGACTATCAGTAGTTAGCACCCGTAACACTAGGCTCTCAACCTTCAAGAGTCTCATGCTGGGAGTGCCTTTCTTAAGAACATCACTCCACCAGCTATCATTCATTCCGAGGCTGACTCGCATCTGGAACTTGTTCACTCAACAGGTTGACATACAGATCAGGTCACCTGATCACATGAAGGCTCTGGCACACAGTTGGCTATGAGCTCATCCTGTTCTTATATGAGTGTTACTTAATAAAGATTATTCCTACTGATGCATATATAGGCTCATAAAATAAATCTGTCTCTAGGAGTCGGTTTCAACAGCAGGGTGGACTGATGAAGCGGTACCTTGTCACACGTAAACCAAGGACCTCACCTAGCTCTCAGCACCTCACCTAGAGCTCTCAGCACCTCACCTAGAGCTCTCAACACCTCACCTAGAGCTCTCAGCACCTCACCTAGAGCTCTCAGCACCTCACCTAGAGCTCTCAGCACCTCACCTAGAGCTCTCAGCACCTCACCTAGAACTCTCAGCACACTCCCTAGAGCTCTCAGCACCTCACCTAGAGTGTGAGCCCTGGCCCCCCCCCCCCCAGGACTCTCCGGGGACACGGACTATTAACTGGTGGTAACGGACAACATTAAGGAGTTGAAGGGCAGGTTGGGGGGGGGGGTGGAGGGTCGGATGGCACCTCAACACTCCTCATTACCCAGCGTCCAGGCCACACCTGCCGCCACGCCACCTGAGGCTGGCCACACCTGCCGCCACGCCACCAGAGGCTGCCACACCTGCCGCCACGCCACCTGAGGCTGGCCACACCGCCCCACGCCCCAGAGGCTGGCCACACCTGCCCCACGCCACAGAGGCTGGCCACACCTGCCGCCACGCCACCAGAGGCTGGCCACACCTGCCGCCACGCCACCAGAGGCTGGCCACACCTGCCGCCACGCCACCAGAGGCTGGCACACCTGCCGCCCGCCACCAGAGGCTGGCCACACTGCCGCCACGCCACCAGAGGCTGGCCACACCTGCCGCCACGCCACCAGAGGCTGGCCACACCTGCCGCACGCCACCAGAGGCTGGCCACACCTGCCGCCATTCCACCAGAGGCTGGCCACACCGGCGCCATTCCCCAGAGGCTGCCACACCTGCCGCCTTCCACCAGAGGCTGGCCACACCTCCAGGGCCTGCCACACCTGCCGCCACGCCACCAGAGGCTGGCCACACCTCCAGGGCCTGCCACACCTGCCGCTACGCCACCAGAGCTGGCCACACCTCCAGGGCCTGCCACCTGCCGCACGCCACCAGAGGCTGGCCACACCTCCAGGGCCTGCCACACCTGCCGCCACTCCACAGAGGCTGGCCACACCTCCAGGGCCTGCCACACCTGCCGCCCACGCCACCAGAGGCTGGCCACACCTGCCGCCACTCCACCAGAGGCTGGCCACACCTCCAGGGCCGCCACACCTGCCGCCACGCCACCAGAGGCTGGCCACCCTCCAGGGCCTGCCACACCTGCCGCTACGCACCAGAGGCTGGCCACGCCACCAGAGGCTGGCCACACCTGCCGCCATTCCACCAGAGGCTGGCCACACCTCCAGGGCCTGCCACACCTGCCGCCACTCCACCAGAGGCTGGCCACACCTCCAGGGCCTGCCACACCTGCCGCCACTCCACCAGAGGCTAGCCACACCTCCAGGGCCTGCCACACTTGCCGCCACGCCACCAGAGGCTGGCCACACCTGCCGCCAATCCACCAGAGGCTGGCCACACCTCCAGGGCCTGCCACACCTGCCGCCACTCCACCAGAGGCTGGCCACACCTCCAGGCCTGCCACACCCACACCTGCCGCCACTCACCAGAGGCTGGCCACACCTCCAGGGCTGCCCACACCTGCCGCCACTCCACCAGAGGCTGGCCACACCTCCAGGGCCTGCCACACCTGCCGCCACCCCACCAGAGGCTGGCACACCTGCCGCCACGCCACCAGAGGCTGGCCACACCTCCAGGGCCTGCCACACCTGCCGCCACTCCACCAGAGGCTGGCCACACCTCCAGGGCCTGCCACACCTGCCGCCACTCCACCAGAGGCTGGCCACACCTCCAGGGCCTGCCACACCTGCCGCCACTCCACAGAGGCTGCCACACCTCCAGGGCCTGCCACACCTGCCGCACCCCCACAGAGGCTGGCCACACCTCCAGGCCTGCCACACCTGCCGCCACTCCACCAGGCTGGCCACACTCCAGGGCCTGCCACACCTGCCGCCACTCCACCAGAGGCTGGCCACACCTCCAGGGCCTGCCACACCTGCCGCCACCCACCCAGAGGCTGGCCACACCTCCAGGGCCTGCCACACCTGCCGCCACGCCCACCAGAGGCTGCCACACCTGGCGTCACGCCACCAGAGGCTGGCCACACCTCCAGGGCCTGCACACCTGCCGCCACCCCACCAGAGGCTGGCCACACCTCCATGGCCTGCCACACCTGCCGCCACGCCACAGAGGCTGGCCACACCTGCCGCCACGCACCAGAGGCTGGCCACACCTGCCGCCACGCCACCAGAGGCTGGCCACACCTCCAGGGCCTGCCACACCTGCCGCCACCCCACCAGAGGCTGGCCACACCTGCCGCCACGCCACCAGAGGCGGCCCCACCTCAGGCCTGCCACACCTGCCGCCACCCACCAGAGGCTGGCCACACACCTTCACCAGCAGGTATCATACAACTCACCATAGTGCTAATCCTTTGCCGCTGTAACCAGTCGGGCAGACACGGGTGTCAAGGACTCTTAAAAACAGGAACACTCTTAAATTCAGTTGAGCGAACACCATTACCTATATAAGACCCACATTACCTGGGATAACTCTGCTTGCTGGAAGCTCTCAGCAAGTACCCATCATACACTCAGGAAGCACCAACACACTCATCACAAGCCAAGTGCTATAAAAACACTTCAATCCCAGGAAGGCTGGCCCGTGGGTGTAGCCCCCGTGAGTGCACTTGGGGGCGGTGTTGACACTCCTCTTCATTTACATCTTCATATTTACGTCTAAGATACCCTGGGGCACTCCCTGGGGGCCTCCAGGGTGACCATTGGGGGGAAATATGAGTAGAGCGGAGGAGCAAGGTGTCAGGTGTCCTCTCTAGGGTGTCACTGTGTCAACAGGCAGCCAGTCAGCTGTAGGTGAATACTGTGTAGTATTCTGTACACTCGGATGATGGCATACATAAGTTGATGTTCTGTAAGTTATATTTATTTTATTATTATCATTTTACTTATTTATTTTTTGCATAATTTAACTGTTTTGTGGGGCTTGGTTTCCATAGAGGATCTTGTGTCACCAGCTGTGGGAGTGGGGCGTCTCATCTTGGGCCACCAGCTGTGGGAGCGGGGCGTCTCATCTTGGGCCACCAGCTGTGGGAGCGGGGCGTCTCATCTTAGGGCAACCAGCTGTGGGAGTGGGGCGTCTCATCTTGGGCCACCAGCTGTGGGAGTGGGGCGTCTCATCTTGGGCCACCAGCTGTGGGAGTGGGGCGTCTCATCTTGGGCCACCAGCTGTGGGAGCGGGGCGTCTCATCTTGGGCCACCAGCTGTGGGAGTGGGGCGTCTCATCTTGGGCCACCAGCTGTGGGAGTGGGGCGTCTCATCTTAGGGCAACAGCTGTGGGAGCGGGGCGTCTCATCTTGGGCCACCAGCTGTGGGAGCGGGGCGTCTTATCTTGGGCCACCAGCTGTGGGAGTGGGGCGACTCATCTTGGGCCACCAGCTATGGGAGTGGGGCGTCTCATCTTGGGCCACCAGCTGTGGGAGTGGGGCGTCTCATCTTGGGCCACCAGCTGTGGGAGCGGGGCGTCTCATCTTGGGCCACCAGCTGTGGGAGCGGGGCGTCTCATCTTGGGCCACCAGCTGTGGGAGTGTGGCGTCTCATCTTGGGCCACCAGCTGTGGGAGCGGGGCGTCTCATCTTGGGCCACCAGCTGTGGGAGCGGGGCGTCTCATCTTGGGCCACCAGCTGTGTGAGTGGGGCGTCTCATCTTGGGTCACCAGCTGTGGGAGTGGGGCGTCTCATCTTGGGCCAACAGCTGTGGGAGTGGGGCGTCTCATCTTGGGCCACCAGCTGTGGGAGTGGGGCGTCTCATCTTGGGCCACCAGCTGTGGGAGCGGGGCGTCTCATCTTGGGCCACCAGCTGTGGGAGCGGGGCGTCTCATCTTGGGCCACCAGCTGTGGGAGCGGGGCGTCTCATCTTGGGCCACCAGCTGTGGGAGCGGGGCGTCTCATCTTGGGCCACCAGCTGTGGGAGTGGGGCGTCTCATCTTGGGCCACCAGCTGTGGGAGCGGGGCGTCTCATCTTGGGCCACCAGCTGTGGGAGCGGGGCGTCTCATCTTGGGCCACCAGCTGTGGGAGCGGGGCGTCTCATCTTGGGCCACCAGCTGTGGGAGCGGGGCGTCTCATCTTGGGCCACCAGCTGTGGGAGCGGGGCGTCTCGGAGTAATCTTTCTAACATTAGGTTGTCTAACATAACGATGGTGTTCCAGACCCTGATGGCTCGGTGCTGTAGTCTGGTGTTTAGTGGCTGTATGTTCAGGAGTGCATGGAGCTCCTAGATTGTCTGATCATATATTTTCTTTATTATTATTTTCTACCACAGACGTGGCCACACATTTACAATGCTAACCATCATATATACATTTTCTTCTGTCCTCCATGGACAGGGTTAGAGATTTGTCAAACATACAGTTCAGGGATTTATTGAACAATCAACCCCAGGTGATTGTAGTGCTTTTAAAATGCTAGACTAAGCTACATACGTAAATACATAGATACATAGATTTATGTATGCTACATAAAGTGTTCGATGTGTCTTTTACATAGTGTCATTAATGTGCATTTACAAAGGCGAAACATAACTCTGATCAGCTTCCACATATACTTTATACACATACATACACACACATATACATACATATACATACATATACATAGATACATACTTACATATATACACACACACATGCACATACATTTGTCTCTTACTCTGACAGGGTGAAATAGCTGATAGAGAAACTAGTGTGCCATTAAGAATTTAACCACTGAAGGTGATGAAGGTGCTTTTACAAGCTCAGGTTATATAGTTACATCTCATACGTATATTGTATAATTGATACATAACATGGTTAATCTAGGGTACAAGTCCAATATATCAAGTGTTCCAGTACTCATATAGCAGTTACAGAGTTCAGCATACCTTAGCCCAGGGGGGCGAAAGTCAGTCAATATGGGACATTCTACAATATAATGTTCAAGAGAGTGCATGTTTACTCTTTCACAAAGTTGACACATTGTGTACTCGACATTTGGGGGTTTGAGAAAGCTGCCATATACGTCTATATCCCAGGCGTATTCTGGCCACTATAACATCACATTGCCGAGAAGACACGGTCATTTGTTATGCTGATGATATATGTTTACAGGCTGCCTCCGAGCCTAGAATGCAAGTTCTGCTCGATGTTTTTGCTACAAGAGCTGAGGAATGTGGCCTCCTTATCTCTGTACAGAAAACTCGTGCTCTCATTCCATGTGGTATTCCACCAGTCAATTATCATATAGATGGGCGAGCACTTGAGAACTGCGAGTCTTACAGATACCTTGGTGTCCCCATTAACGACCCTGGGTACCTTTCTTCTCTCAAGAGGAGACTGTGGGAGAGATTAAAGCCCTTGCGGGTCCTTGTTGGTGTCAATCATGGAATTAACGTGAGACTTGCTAGAATGTTTTATGTATCATTTATACGCTGTGATTGACTACAATGCTCTACATCTCACACTGTATACTGACAAAGAGCTGAAATCTCTTGAAACCTTGCAAAATGAAGCTATACGTCTCATCCTAGGGGCTCCTAAGTCCACGAGAATAGTTAATATGAGAGCAGAGTTAAAATTACCTACCATAAGTGAGAGAATTTTGTCTATTAGCACAGTTTTGGACGCGAAGGCATTTGAGTCGATCTCGGCAACACATGAAGTTTCAAGCTAAACTTTCTAATATGTTACACTCACCTGAGGTCTATAGAAGAAGAGCGAAATTTGATTATGCATTTTGGTTCTACAAGGTAGCCAACTCCATCAAATCTTAAATATGTACCCAACTCAATTATGATTAATCAACCAATTACTCCATGGGATAACTGGGATCTATCAGTTGATTTTGTAAATGCGCCCAAGAAAAATAGTGTGCACTCTACATTATTAAAACAGTTAACACTGTGCAGCATCACTGAGTGGTAATCCTGTCAGAGCCTCAGTGTTGCCAACCACACCCGGGCATACAATATAGAGGGTGAAGAACGGAGTGAAGTGAAACACAATGTAAAAGAATAAATAATTTATTATAAATAATATATATATATATTTGCTTAAGGCCGAACATAACTGTCATATATGGCAACATTCCCGGGATGATATTCAATAGCAATATGGCAAGGCGTCTGACTGTTGATATTAGCAGGACTCATTCGGCGTCGATTTACTAAACCTTTTCCAGTAAAGAAATATTACTAACTTTTCACTTACATAATAATTGCCTTTGTCTTTTCAATAATCACACATGATTTATCTAGATCAATAAAATGTGCTGCAACACAAATTTATGCTTATTATGTCTTTATTATTGTGTATATTATTATACACAATACATCACTCCGCGAACACGGGAATACTTTTCACTTTGTCAACAAGGGAAATTTAATCTACCTTACTATTGCAGACCAGAGTCTGCCGTCTTATCAGCCTGTGGATCAGGAAACACCTATCATACACTCAGGAAACACCCATCATATACTTAGGAAGCACCCATCATACACTCAGGAAACACCCATCATATACTTAGGAAGCACCCATCATACACTCAGGAAACACCAATACACTCAGGAAGCACCCATCATACACTCAGGAAACACTCATTATACACTCAGGAAGTGTAATCGACAGGCTCTGACAATTTTCCTGTGTTTCCTGCAGAGTTCCTCTTCTTCTCGTCTCTAATAAAACCATGGTAGATCTCTTGTGGCAGCTGGTGGAGGAACCTGCACGACTCCTCTAGCACCGCTCTTGTGCCACGCAGGAGTACCGACGTCACGGTGCAGCTCACTAAATCTTCCTCTACAAGTTGACCAGAAGCTCCTCTACGTTGCCTCTTCAGTACTGCTTATGTCTCTTCTCGCGGCTAAAACCTCACCTATGTGGGACCGACGTGCGACGCGACCTATCACGTTCTTCCCCAGCTGGCTACTGACAGCGGGCCACGTTCCCGCCAAACAGCTCCGGCGCCCACGTCACACTACGTCACGCCATGGGCGCTCTCTGATTGGCCAAACTAGACACACCATCGCGTCCGACCAATTATATTCCCTAAACAGAGAGACAGTGTCACCGTATCTGGAGTATTTGGCGGGAATCTGCTGTCTCTTCCTGAGCCAAGCCGCCATACTTGCTGTAGTGCTCACTCTCACCTCCCCAACCAACTTAAAAACTTAAATAATTCAAATCTCGGCATCTTGCTCTCTCTAAATGTTATCAAACGAAACTAGGCACTTTCTTGGCTGTTTACATGGGGAAGTATGACTTTATGGTCGGTGAGGAGCGTATTTAGACGATCCACGGAATACAGAACACAGACACGGCAATAGAACACAGACACGGCAATATAACACAGACACGGCAATAAAAACACAGACACGGCAATATAAACACAGACACGGCAATAAAACACAGACACGGCAATAGAAACAAAGACACGGCAATATAACACAGACACGGCAATATAACACACGACACGGCAAAAAAACACAGACACGGCAATATAACACAGACACGGCAATAGAACACAGACACGGCAATATACACAGACACGGCAATAAAACACAGACACGGCAATATAACACAGACACGGCAATAGAACACAGACACGGCAATATAACACAGACACGCAATAAAACACAGACACGCAATAGAACACAGACACGGCAATATAACNCTGCCACACGTGTACACACGACACATGTGTAACCCGCCTGCCACACGTGTACACACGACACATGTGTACCCGCCTGCCACACGTGTACACACGACACATGTGTACCCGCCTGCCACACGTGTACACACGACACATGTGTACCCGCCTGCCACACGTGTACACACGACACATGTGTACCCGCCTCCCAAACGTGTACACACGACACATGTGTACCCGCCAGCCTCACGTGTACACACGACACATGTGTACCGCAGCCACACGTGTACACACGACACATGTGTACCCGCCAGCCACACGTGTACACACGACACATGTGTACCCGCCTGCCACACGTGTACACACGACACATGTGTACCCGCCTGCCAACGTGTACACACGACACATGTGTACCCGCCTGCCACACGTGGTAATACATATAAGCCATAACCCTCCAATAACCTACATAACATATATCACAATCTCACAATTTACAATAATCAACTTACTAAATCATCTAAATATTGATAATGAATAAATATGGTAATGAATAAAACCTTACCTAATAAGCCTAGTTATAAACTCCATGACAGCACCGTACTTAACCAGACGTAACGGTTACGGTACTCCAGCAACGGTGACCCACACTCACAGTAACTTACCTCAAATAAATCGGTAGGAACTTCGTTTTTCGTTAGATGCTTCTGTACAAAGGCAACGGATTCTTTTTGTAGGCCTGTGGGGAGAGAAGGGTCGGTTAGGCCTCGGGCACACGCTCCTTCATACTGTACTGTTAATACACGCCACAGTGTGTGACGCAGCTCCACCACACTCTACAGGTGTGTGTGACGCAGCTCCACCACACTCTACAGGTGTGTGTGACGCAGCTCCACCACACTCTACAGGTGTGACGCAGCTCCACCACACTCTACAGGTGTGACGCAGCTCCACCACACATCTACAGGTGTGACGCAGCTCCACCACACTCTACAGGTGTGACGCAGCTCCACCACACTCTACAGGTGTGTGTGACGCAGCTCCACCACACTCTACAGGTGTGACGCACCTCCACCACTCTCTAGGTGTGACGCACCTCCACCACACTCTACAGGTGTGTGTGACGCAGCTCCACCACACTTACAGGTGTGTGACGCAGCTCCACCACACTCTACAGGTGTGACGCAGCTCCACCACACTCTACAGGTGTGACGCAGCTCCACCACACTCTACATGTGACGCAGCTCCACCACACTCTACAGGTGTGACGCAGCTCCACCACACTCTACAGGTGTGACGCACCTCCACCACACTCTACACATGTGACGCACCTCCACCACACTCTACAGGTGTGACGCAGCTCCACCACACTCTACAGGTGTGTGTGACGCAGCTCCACCACACTCTACAGGTGTGACGCAGCTCCACCACACTCTACAGGTGTGACGCAGCTCCACCACACTCTACAGGTGTGTGTGACGCAGCTCCACCACACTCTACAGGTGTGTGTGACGCAGCTCCACCACACTCTACAGTGTGTGTGACGCAGCTCCACCACACACTACAGGTGTGACGCAGCTCCATCACACTCTGCAGGTGTGTGTGACGCACCTCCCACCACACTCTACAGGTGTGTGTGACGAAGCTCCACCACACTCTACTACAGTGTGTGACGCAGCTCTCTACACCTCTACAGGTGTGTGTGACGCAGCTCCACCACACACTACAGGTGTGACGCACCTCCACCACTCTACAGGTGTGTGTGACGCACCTCCACCACACTCTACAGGTGGTGTGACGCAGCTCCACCACACACTACAGGTGTGTGACACAGCTCCACCACACTCTACAGGTGTGTGACGCAGCTCCACCACACTCTACAGGTGTGTGTGACGCAGCTCCACCACACACTACAGGTGTGACGCACCTCCACCACACTCTACAGGTGTGACGTAGCTCCACCACACTCGACAGGTGTGTGTGTGACGCAGCTCCACCACACTCTGCAGTGTGTGTGACGCAGCTCCACCACACACTACAGGTGTGACGCAGCTCCACCACACTCTACAGGTGTGTGAGACGCAGCTCCACCACACTCTACAGATGTGACGCAGCTCCACCACACTACAGGTGTCTGTGTGACGCAGCTCCACCACACTCTACAGATGTGACGCAGCTCCACCACACTACAGGTGTCTGTGTGACGCAGCTTCACCACACTCTCTCGCGGCCTCCGGGACACGCAGAGGGCTGTATGACTGAGGAGATGAGTGAGTGAGGGACAGGAAGACTGAGGAGATGAGTGAGTGAGGGGACAGGAAGACTGAGGATATGAGTGAGTGAGGGGACAGGAAGACTGGAGGTGATGAGTGAGTGAGGGGACAGGAAGACTGGAGGAGATGAGTGAGTGAGGGACAGGAAGACTGAGGATATGAGTGAGTGAGGGGACAGGAAGACTGGAGGTGATGAGTGAGTGAGGGGACAGGAAGACTGGAGGTGATGAGTGAGTGAGGGGACAGGAAGACTGAGGAGATGAGTGAGTGAGGGGACAGGAAGACTGAGGAGATGAGTGAGGGGACAGGAAGACTGGAGGAGATGAGTGAGTGAGGGGACAGGAAGACTGGAGGTGATGAGTGAGTGAGGGGACAGGAAGACTGAGGAGATGAGTGAGTGAGGGGACAGGAAGACTGAGGAGATGAGTGAGTGAGGGGACAGGAAGACTGAGGAGATGAGTGAGTGAGGGGACAGGAAGACTGAGGAGATGAGTGAGTGAGGGGACAGGAAGACTGGAGGAGATGAGTGAGTGAGGGGACAGGAAGACTGAGGAGATGAGTGAGTGAGGGGACAGGAAGACTGGAGGAGATGAGTGAGTGAGGGGACAGGAAGACTGGGGAGATGAGTGAGTGAGGGGACAGGAAGACTGGAGGAGATGAGTGAGTGAGGGACAGGAAGACTGAGGAGATGAGTGAGTGAGGGGACAGGAAGACTGGAGGAGATGAGTGAGTGAGGGGACAGGAAGACTGGAGGTGATGAGTGAGTGAGGGGACAGGAAGACTGGAGGTGATGAGTGAGTGAGGGGACAGGAAGACTGAGGAGATGAGTGAGTGAGGGGACAGGAAGACTGAGGAGATGAGTGAGTGAGGGGACAGGAAGACTGGAGGAGATGAGTGAGTGAGGGGACAGGAAGACTGGAGGTGATGAGTGAGTGAGGGGACAGGAAGACTGAGGTGATGAGTGAGTGAGGGGACAGGAAGACTGAGGTGATGAGTGAGTGAGGGGACAGGAAGACTGGAGGTGATGAGTGAGTGAGGGGACAGGAAGACTGGAGGTGATGAGTGAGTGAGGGGACAGGAAGACTGAGGTGATGAGTGAGTGAGGGGACAGGAAGACTGGAGGTGATGAGTGAGTGAGGGACAGGAAGACTGAGGTGATGAGTGAGTGAGGGGACAGGAAGACTGGAGGTGATGAGTGAGTGAGGGGACAGGAAGACTGAGGTGATGAGTGAGTGAGGGGACAGGAAGACTGGAGGTGATGAGTGAGTGAGGGGACAGGAAGACTGGAGGTGATGAGTGAGTGAGGGGACAGGAAGACTGGAGGGGCAACACTCACGTGGGTGTTAGATAACAGTTCCTTCATGATAAAGTTATCGTAGACTTCTCTGGCGACTTTTCTTCTCTCTTCCTTATTCTCTATCTTCTCGTACGCCTTGATCTGCAACACAACAACAACACTGTTATGTCATCTGCAACACAACAACAACACTGTTATGTCATCTGCAACACAACAACAACACTGTTATGTCATCTGCAACACAACAACAACACTTATGTCATCTGCAACACAACACAACACTGTTATGTCATCTGCAACACAAGACCAACACTTATGTCATCTGCAACACAACTTACCATAAACATCAGCACCAGGCATTACAACACCCACTCTCAACACCTGTATCAGACTCTGCAACACCCACTCTCAACACCTGTAACAGACTCTGCAACACTCTCAACACCTGTAACAGACTCTGCAACACTCTCAACACCTGTAACAGACTCTGCAACACTCTCAACACCTGTAACAGACTCTGCAACACTCTCAACACCTGTAACAGACTCTGCAACACTCTCAACACCTGTAACAGACTCTGCAACACTCTCAACACCTGTAACAGACTCTGCAACACTCTCAACACCTGTAACAGACTCTGCAACACTCTCAACACCTGTAACAGACTCTGCAACACTCTCAACACCTGTAACAGACTCTGCAACACTCTCAACACCTGTAACAGACTCTGCAACACTCTCAACACCTGTAACAGACTCTGCAACCTCTCAACACCTGTAACAGACTCTGCAACACTCTCAACGCCTGTAACAGACTCTGCAACACTCTCAACACCTGTAACAGACTCTGCAACACTCTCAACACCTGTAACAGACTCTGCAACACTCTCAACACCTGTAACAGACTCTGCAACACTCTCAACACCTGTAACAGACTCTGCAACACCCACTCTCAAACACCTGTAACAGACTCTGCAACACACACACTCAACACCTGTAACAGACTCTGCAACACTCTCAACACCTGTAACAGACTCTGCAACACTCAACACCTGTAACAGGCTCTGCAACACTCTCAACACCTGTAACAGACTCTGCAACACCCACTCTCAACACCTGTAACAGGCTCTGCAACACTCTCAACACCTGTAACAGGCCCTGCAACACTCTCAACACCTGTAACAGACTCTGCAACACCTACTCTCAACACCTGTAACAGGCTCTGCAACACCCACTCTCAACACCTGTAACAGACTCTGCAACACCCACTCTCAACACCTGTAACAGACTCTGCAACACCCACTCTCAACACCTGTAACAGGCTCTGCAACACTCTCAACACCTGTAACAGGCTCTGCAACACTCTCAACACCTGTAACAGACTCTGCAACACTCTCAACACCTGTAACAGACTCTGCAACACTCTCAACACCTGTAACAGACTCTGCAACACTCTCAACACCTGTAACAGACTCTGCAACACTCTCAACACCTGTAACAGACTCTGCAACACTCTCAACACCTGTAACACACTCTGCAACACTCTCAACACCTGTAACAGACTCTGCAACACTCTCAACACCTGTAACACACTCTGCAACACTCTCAACACCTGTAACAGACTCTGCAACACTCTCAACACCTGTAACAGACTCTGCAACACTCAACACCTGTAACAGGCTCTGCAACACTCTCAACACCTGTAACAGACTCTGCAACACTCTCAACACCTGTAACAGACTCTGCAACACTCTCAACACCTGTAACACACTCTGCAACACTCTCAACACCTGTAACAGACTCTGCAACACTCTCAACACCTGTAACACACTCTGCAACACACTCAACACCTGTAACAGGCTCTGCAACACAAGGACGCCCTACCCCGGGTCACACAGACGTCCCTTGCAACAACAGATAGCAATATGGACCATGTCATTGCAAGACAACCCTGGTCAAGGTATACTGCCGCTATACTCCAGGTATACTACATTTATGCTGCGGGTATACTACAGGTATGCTGCGGGTATACTACAGGTATATTGCGGGTATATTCCAGGTATACTGCGGATATACTCCAGGTATACTGCGGGTATACTCCATGTATACTGCGAGTATACTCCATGTATATTGTGGGTATACTCCAGGAATAGTGGGGTATACTCCATGCATACTGCGGGTATACTCCAGGCATGCTGTCGCTATACTCCAGGTATACTGCGGGTATACTCCAGGTATACCCCAAGTATGCTGCGGGTATACTTCAGGTATAATGCAGGTAACATATTCCGATATATTTACCTTTCATTAACATTGGTTATTTATGATCATTTGTTCAATCTAAACTCTCCAGATGACCTTTGCATCTCATTAATCCTTTGTTGATACAAAGGCAGAATTGTATTACTGAATTAGTAGATGTTTTATTGTTGATCATCAGAGGTTGTTATTGTTGCTGAGAGCTTGTCTCCCCCCCCCTCACCTGCACCAGTGTTGTCTGTGACACCAGTGTTGTCTGTGGCACCAGTGTTGTCTGTGGCACCAGTGTTGTCTGTGACACCAGTGTTGTCTGTGGCACCAGTGTTGTCTGTGACACCAGTGTTGTCTGTGACACCAGTGTTGTCTGTGACACCAGTGTTGTCTGTGGCACCAGTGTTGTCTGTGGCACCAGTGTTGTCTGTGGCACCAGTGTTGTCTGTGACACCAGTGTTGTCTGTGACACCAGTGTTGACACCAGTGTGACACCAGTGTTGTCTGTGTCTCGACACCAGTGTTGTCTGTGACACCAGTGTTGTCTGTGACACCAGTGTTGTCTGTGGCGCCACCAGTGTTGTCTGTGGCGCCACCAGTGTTGTCTGTGGCGCCAGTGTTGTCTGTGGCGCCACCAGTGTTGTCTGTGGCGCCACCAGTGTTGTCTGTGGCGCCACCAGTGTTGTCTGTGGCGCCACCAGTGTTGTCTGTGACACCAGTGTTGTCTGTGGCACCAGTGTTGTCTGTGGCACCAGTGTTGTCTGTGACACCAGTGTTGTCTGTGACACCAGTGTTGTCTGTGGCACCAGTGTTGTCTGTGACACCAGTGTTGTCTGTGACACCAGTGTTGTCTGTGACACCAGTGTTGTCTGTGGCACCAGTGTTGTCTGTGGCACCAGTGTTGTCTGTGACACCAGTGTTGTCTGTTTTTTTTTTTTATTAATTCCTTAGGTACATCTGCATTAGTGCAGCTGTCCTAGACTATATGAAGTGGAGTACAGTGTGGCAAAAGAGCTAACTAGTTGATGCTAGAAAATCCCCATCACACAGGATGGTTAGTCATACAGAGGCATGTGATAAGCAGTCTGCACTGGCAGATTCCGGATGCATTTTGAGGATATCATCAACACAAGATGAATAAGGTAGCAGTGGTAATAAAGGTCCCCCTCGCAGGATGGTTAGTCATACAGGGCCATATGTTTAGTAGCCTGCACTGGCAAATTTTGGGTACATTGTGAGGATATCTTCTTGAATACGAGAGTGAATAAAGTAATTGCAAAGCTCCAGGTACCTCATGCCAACGGGTCTGAAAGGTCTAATAACTGGGCATTCAGTGATGTAGTGCGGGAGATCGTGCCGTAGTTCCTGCTCACAGAGTTTGCAACTGGAGTGCTCAGGATTGGGAGATCCGTCACCTGCAGCCACCTGCCACAGGTAACGGTAACCCAACCTGATCCTTGCAACCACTGTGTCGCACAGTCTAGTGGACGTTTTGTGCTGCCCATAGATGTAGGTTTCAGATCTGAACAAATCATAGCTTTTTATACTAGTACTTTCAGGTCGTTGGGAGTCAGTAAGTTCTTTCTATCAGATCTGAATGTTTGGATCAATACAGTTTTGACAGCAGAGATGGGGATACCTAGATCTAAGTCAACTTCAAACTTGTTACACGCTAATTTGGCTGCAATGTCTGTTTCATTATGAT
>WNGS01003257.1:0-7500 GCA_020271785.1 Procambarus virginalis
GTCTAGAGCGTGTGTGTTGGAACACCCAGTGCGTAGGTTCGAATCCTCATCACGGCACCTATGGGATTTTCTTATTTTCCCCAATTGTCTTGTCATTTTAATGTTTTCCTCACTCTATGTTTATCCCATGTCCTAGAGGCGTTGTAATAAAGCTGACTTGAAACTCTTTACTATCTGTATTTTCTCTCTTGCATCTATCTTCATCTCAATTTTCTCTCTTACAACTAACTTCATCTATATTTTTTTGCACATCACTTCCTCTCCTCTCCTCATTCCCTCATCTCTATTTACTAACTTTACTTGGTGCTGACCTACACTCCATCTTGTTCTGTCTCTCACGGCACTACATGGTACGTTGTTTGGTGGAAATTGAGCTGTGATCTAAGTGGGGAGGCTGGAAGAATCACTGGCCATGACGGACACTTGAATCCTCAATTTTGCTTCAAAGAGCAAATTGCTGGGTCCCGCAGAGTTATTCGTTTGGCTTAACAGGAGTGTCGGAGATGTTGTGTCTGTTATTTCTGTTAACACCTGTAGCATCCGTTACAAAGATAATAACAAGCATTTGTTCTTCTCCGTCTTCATGGTGCTGCTGTAGCAATGTCTGTCGCAAAATGTATTCGGGTTCCACTTCTCGGCCATTAGCACCGGTTCTCACTTTCCTCCTGACTTCCTTACCAGTAAATCCCAGCTTATCTCACTTTATGTACTTGTGGTTGCAACTTTGGTACTAAAAAAAATTCTCTACTCCTTTCTTTTCAAACTTCAGTCTTGTGTTTCCCTTTTTCACTCCACGGTAGAGAGCTCCAGCAGTTTTCACCATGATATCCGGTGGCATATCCCACACTACGGACCCGTTACGTTTTTGTCTGAATATGTATAAACAAATCTGGGATGTTTGGATCTTCCTGAAGCCTCGTATGACTGTGTACCTTATGCTGTCCATATGCTGTTTAGTCTCCGTGGTGTAGTGGTAAGACACTCGCCTGGCGTTCCGCGAGCGCTATGTCATGGGTTCGTATCCTGGCGGGGAGGATTTACTGGGCGCAATTCCTTAACTGTAGCCTCTGTTTAACGCAACAGTAAAATGTGTACTTGGATGAAAAAACGATTCTTCGCGGCGGGGATCGTATTCCAGGGACCTGCCCGAAACGCTACGCGTACTAGTGGCTGTACAAGAATGTAACAACTCTTGTATATATCTCAAAAAAAAAAAAAAAAAAAAATACAGCATCCCTTTTGCCTCTTCCTCCCTTCCCATCTTGCCTTTCATAAGTGTCGCAGTACGACTGATCTTCTGGCCTTCGTCATGCCCTGTCCGCGGGTAATTCGGTTGTAGCCAGCATATTTGACCTGGAGGAAGTGTATGACACAACCTGGAGGAAGTGTATGACACAACCTGGAGGAAGTGTATGACACAACCTGGAGGAAGTGTATGACACTACCTGGAGGAAGTGTATGACACTACCTGGAGGAAGTGTATGACAATACCTGGAGGAAGTGTATGACACTACCTGGAGGAAGTGTATGACAGAACTTGGAGGAAGTGTATGACACAACCTGGAGGAAGTGTATGACACTACCTGGAGGAAGTGTATGACACAACCTGGAGATATAATATATTACCCAAATGGCACGATTTTGACTTCCCAAGGGAAATCGAAATGCGTCGCTCGAAGTCTTCTTCCGTGGCTATATTTTAGATGTATGATCTCATGGTCTACTTCTGTGCCTTGTGCCGCCAGCATGGAGGCCTCTTTCTCTCAGGTGTGTTTAAGCACTGGAGGTCAAGTTCTGTACATATAAGAATCATACGAATGTCATGTAGTTGATTCTTGATGCCTGTCTGTCTTGGTCGTCGCGTACCCATCAGTTGCAAACAACAAAAACTTTGCCTTACTTAAAGCTTTCCGCATACCATTTGGGGGTGTGGATAAGCAATTGTTCCTCTGTTTAAGCGCCTTCGTGGTATTACCGTATCTAAACTGCGCTTTGGATCCCGCATATATTCGTGGGCTTTTACACTCGACATTTCGATCGTTGCTTTGAAAGGTCCGTGAAAACACGGACCTTTTCCGTGTCAGTTCCATAGTTACATGATCGCTTCGTTCGGTAGCAGTGTCAATGATCAGCATACCTTGCATTCCTTGCATACTCCCCTCTCACGCCTTTGACCGCAGTGAAAGCTACGCTCCCTCTCCTCAGCAGGTATTTCTCTGCAAGGGTTGCCCAATCTTCTCTCACATTGCACGTCTACAATGAGACCTCTCGCATGGAGCCTACCTTGTCTCCATGGAGAGTTATATATGTTCAATTTTGTCAAACCCTCAGTGACATGGTGACAGCTCATGCCTTCCTCCAGCACCACCGTATTGAAGCAACTTTTCCTCGAACATTTTCCCTGTCAGTCAAACGCTGCTACTTTCTTGACTGACTGACTGGTTGACATCTACTGATGGCATTTTTGTCTCCACTATTTTTCCCTTATGAAAACCTTCATATCCCACCTTTTCCCAGAGACGAGTGATTTTACTGTGGAGCTTCACGTGTTCTTGTGTGCTCTGAGCCTCGCACTTTTCTCTTTCCTCTTGCAATTGACTCTCACAGAGTACTCTTATGGCCCCTGGAGACGTTTTTTTTTCCTTATCGTCCAGTGTTAATCGAGATCTAACATTGTCTGTACCTCATATTTAGCCACGTTAAAGCATTCTAGTGTTACTGGGATCCCAGGGGGGTTATCCAAAGATGAATTACGTCATAGTTTCTTAAAATAAAGAAGAGAATTAAGAATAATGGGGAACAGTCAGAGTGCAGTTTTAAGTAGAGAGCCTCAAGGCAATATACAATATCTTAAATCATATGAAAGATTAGCAAATACAATTTATTGATGAGAAATGAATGGTTCTGAAATAAAGCACAGATAACAGTTATCAGATATCAGCTGGACAATGATGAAATTGACAAATCTAATTGAGAAAGATATCTTGGTGTCATAATAAACAGAATCCTAATATTAAAAAAATAACAATTCATAAAATTACGGAAAAAAATATGAAACGGAAAATTTGTTTACAAGCGTTAGCAATGACTTGTAAACAAAAGATAGGTTTACAAGTCATATTGTAAACTCCGAAAGGTGTATACATCTGTACAAATCAAACATTCCCTTTTAGTCCTCGACAATGTTTTGACTAAAATATATATATACGTTCTCTTTGGTTAGTAAGCTGTTGCGGTGGCTTTAATAACGTCCCAGAGGCTGATAGGTCTTAAGTCCAACGACAAACTTTATTACAAATTATTCTGTAGCTATATCTTGCCTTTGTTAGGTTCCATTTAGATGATACAGTTCAGTTTTGATCTCCGTAGAATACAATGTAAATAAATTCACTTGAACACTTACAGATAAGAATGACAATGTTAATCACAGGAATTTATAACTTTTGTTTTTCAAGTAATTTAAAAACCTAGATAATAATATACATGTAATGTTGGGAACATAGCAAAACCACCTCGAGAGTCCACAACCACTTATACCACAAAAGAAAGGAATTATTATTCCCTTTATTCACTTTACATAACAACGTCACCTTTCTTTCTGCCTAGAAAAAAACTTATTTTCTGCTTCCTAGGAAAGTCGCCACAATTCCCACCGTTTAAGAGAGCTATAACCTCTCCTCTCGTAGGAAAGTCATCACCTTAAGTCCTAGTGGAAGCCATTACCAATCTCACTACCAGGGGAAATTCATCATCTTTCCTATTATCAAGCACTATTCTTAAAGTCTAGAAATTTACAGCATCATTGTGGGAGCGAGTAGTGGGCCTTAATAGGTCGTTTAAAAATTCAGATAAGCATCTTGGTCGGATAATCTTCAAAGGGACAACTTATGTATTTTTCAGATTCCTTCAGAGACCTGACAGTCGGCACAAGAGTCATTATGAGAGAATTTGATCATCTTGATATCTGGTTGAATGTTTTTAACAGTCAATCTCTAAGCTTGAATGTTCAGTATGTGATCTATGGGACCTACAAAATGATCTATGGACCTACAAAATGATCTATGGGACCTACAAAATGATCTATGGGACCCACAAAATGATCTATGGGACCTACAAAATGATCTATGGGACCTACACAGTGCTGATCACAGAAGCTTAATTTGCGAACAGAAGAAATGGCCAGGACGTATCATGAAAGTCCATCGACCTCACTCTCATTGTAATGTATTATGAAGTCTACTGGTCCACACCAACACTTCGAGAAATAGTTAACAAATGAATGATATCCTAATTTTGTCTGGAGGCTATCCTCATCCAGCAAACACATCCCACCCTTTTTCAAGTCACTCATTACTAGACACTGCAAATTTTCCAGTCACTCATCACTAGACACTGCAAATTTTCCAGTCACTCATCTCTAGACACTGCAAATTTTCCAGTCACTCATCTCTAGACACTGCAAATTTTCCAGTCACTCATCTCTAGACACTGCAAATTTTCCAGTCACTCATCACTGGACACTACAAATTTTCCAGGAATCACTGCTTGAGTAGGAAAATCAAGTGTGTTTGTGAGCCTCAGTTTGAGTGTTAGCAAATATAGCTTAAGAATGAGTGATGTATATAGTGATGTAGCAGGGCAGAATAAAACTAGTCACCAGGATAGGATCAAACTAGTCACCAGAAGAGGAGCAAACTAGTCACTTGGATAGGATAAAAATAGTTACCAGGATAGGATAAAACGAGTCAAAAGGATAGGAAAAAACGAATCACCAGGATAGGATAAAACGAGTCACCAAGATAGGATAAAACAAGTCACCAGGATAGGATAAAACGAGTCACCAAAATTGGATGAAAATAGCCACCAGGATAGGATAAACAAGACAACAGATAAAGCACGGAGAACCCTCAGCGGGATATGTGGAATTACGAAGTAACACAGAAGTCAAATGATGTCACACAAAGACGCCTTACACGTAGGCATTATTAGTCCAACAGACGTCACTTCTGTGGTGGATGAGGTGCGTGTGCAGAAAGATGTTAGTCCGGGATAGCCAATGAATTCGATTGATGTAGAATACTGCTGAATTCAAATGAATCAACATATATGGTATGATTTGTTGATATATGTTGTCCTTCGAACTGTGTTAATTCTAACACGAATCATGAAATAAAAATCTTTTACTAAAAACATTTTGTAGTTAACTACCAAAAAAAATAGGCCAACCTTCTCATGAAATCTTCCCAGACACCAAACAGAACGCCCTGAAGGAAAAAAACGTCTTCTATGCCTTCACATGCCCACACTGGGGATTGTAAGCCCCAATGAACTCAGTATATAGGCAAGACAACATCGTCTCTTTCTAGGCGATTAACTATGAACAAACAACAGGGATCCATCAAGGAACATATAATCTCCTCTCACAACCAGACCATCACCAGATAAATCTTAGCAAGCAACACAGAATCATTGACAAATACAGCGATAGCAAGAGACTCAACATAAGCGAGCAACTACACATCAAAAAGTCAGCACCCAGCAATCAACAGCCAATTAATGCACAACTATATCCTACCCAATTCAAGACCCCGAATCAACATAGAAGCAGCAAGAGGAAGTATGGGTCAATAGGCCTTCTGCAGTTACTTCCATTCATATGTTTTCATACCCAATTTATACCCATTGTTTCGTGTTCTGGTATAGATCTGTCACCGTACCCAAAAACATTTGTGCCATATCACCTCACCCAAAACGAGTATAAGTATAATGTATTTTATGTGTAAACAAATTGTTTACCAAATCACATTCGCATAGATGGTAATGAAAAGGCAGACTCATTAGAAAAACCTGCCACTGCTCTACCTGTTGTACAGGTTCAAATACCTCCAAGTTTTCAATACAGGTTCAAATACCTCCCAAAAGAAGATTAAGGAGCAAATTCAAGAAGAAAATACTCCCAACTATCAAAAAGTCGCCACAGAGCCAAAGTAGCGGAAGGAAGATCCACTGCGATATGGTATGAACAAGCCACTGGTTACTCCTCTTTCAAGCCTGACAAAAAGATATTCAGAGACGTTGCAATAGCCATACACAGACTCAGACTTGGTTACAAGTGCTGCTGGGAGGTAATGAACCCAATAGTTAAAGAGTGTCATATCTGTGGAACAGAAGTAGAGGCGCCACTAATGCACTACTTACTGGAATGTGAAGCTACTGAAACCCTATGAACTTAATCCAACAATAATCATTAATCCTAATCATTAATCCTAAACATTAATCCAACGACAGCAGCTGCATTAGATGCATACTCCACAGCCACTACAAAGATTAGAAAAGCCGTTAAAGAATGGAACTCACTAGTGAACATTCTGTACCTACATTCGCCACCAAGATAATGGTATTAAAACACGACTAAAACAGAATGGAAAAAAAGTAACAAGGAAAAAGGAGGAAACCCCACCTCCATTTAAAACTTTGACCCAAATATCATAGTAACAAGATTAACGCGAATAACCGAACTCAATTACGGGCTCACCATAGCCCATGCTACATGGACATTTCGTTCAGAGTAGCTAAATATAAACAGCAACAACAACAATGTGTAAACTAAGTCTTTTAAAAAGTAATAAGCATTAAGAAACGCGTTCAGGTGTCAGATCAGTAATAAGAATGAATTTTGGAAAGTTAATTTATAAATTACCCTCGACAGCAGTGAAGAAGAACGTAAGAAATATTGTGAAGATTCGTGTTAGAATTATTAATCTATTCATATCAACAACATATATATCTATATATATATATATATATTATATATATATATATATATATATATATATATATATATATATATATATGATATATATATCACTCCTTCTGAAGATGTATTAATATACGAAAGTACTTAAGGAAATTCCTGTTTCATTTTTCCTCCGTGGTCTGACATTGCAATCTATATTATATATATATATATATATATATATAATATATTATATATCTATATATGTGTATACTGGCAGCAGGTTTCTTTTAAACATGTCTCATTGAATATGACCACATATTCTGTATTTACTATCTTCTGATTTAGGGCTTTCTATTTCTCTATCTACTTTCTTAGCATCAGGGCTTAGCTGAAATAGGAGTTCTCCAAAACTCATTTCGTAATTTCAAGGCGAAGAAAAGAAGTGAATTACTGTAGAATGTATTGCACGTATTTATACAATTTGCACACGTTTCGAACCTCCATGGTCATTCTCAAGTGAAATGAATTTTCAGGACTGGTTGATTTTATACCCGCACTGGGTCAGGTGATAAGACAATAAGGTGAAAACATGGGGATACATAAGGGATAAGTGGGGGGGTGAAACATAAGAATAGAGGTAACTGCGGAAGGGCCTATTGGCCCATACGAGGCATCTCTTATCTACATACAAAGATTATTCCAGTGTATTTGGCCTGTTGTGTTGAACAGTGTCTTCCGTGTTGGCATCGTTATGTTCTGGT
>WNGS01003257.1:11118-40475 GCA_020271785.1 Procambarus virginalis
CCTTTGTCCCCTTACTTTTTCCTTCGCCTCTCCATTGTTCTGCTGCTCGTATCTTTGTGGGAAATGGTACACTGTTTGTTCCATTTATCTCCGCCCGAGTGTCCGCTTTCTCTTCCTGATCTGAAAACACTTACTGGACTCCTTGCCGGAGCCTGTGCTCCTGCTGGGAGATTTCAATTGTCGTCATTCCCTTTGGGGTGATGTTCTGACGAACACCGGGTCGCCTTCTTGAGCCGCTTATCTTTTTCCCTGTCTCTTCTGAATTCTGGGAGCCCAAACATTTGACTCTCGGACTTGCACCCTTTCCTGTCTTGATCTTTCTCTTTGCTCTTCTTCTCTTTACTTAGATTTCAGTGGCAGTTCTTGATGACCCATGGCAGTGACCATTTCCCATCCTTGTTACCTTTTTCTCTTTTCGCCCTCCTCTCACCTTCCCTAGGTGGCAGTTTGCGAAAAGCGGACTGGAACCTCTTTACCCTCAGCGCGCTCTCTCTGACCTCTCCCTTCTACCTCTCCCTCTCTCTCCTCCTTTTTATGACACTGTCTTCGACGCTGCCCTCCTTCTATTCCTCGCTCTTCCTCTCGGGGTCCACGGAAGTGCGTTCCCTGGTGGAATGCAGACTGTGCTCGGGCTGCCGCTGTAAGCGTGCAGCCTGGAAGAGACACCGCCGTCGGCAGACGACGCGCGATCTTTTCTTTTCTTTCGGAAGGCGAGTGCGGTGGCCCGTAGGGCCATCCGTACGGCTAAACGTGAATGTTGGGCATCTTATGTCTCCACCATTACGTCCGAAACTCCTCTGCCACAGATCTGGAAGCGTATCCGAAGATAGCGGGTAAGTTTGTTCCCGATGTTTCACCGGTCCTTCACCTCCGTGATACTCTTGTGGCGGACCCGTTGCAGGTCGCTACCGAACTGGGTTCCCACTTTTCTTCTGTTAGCTCTGGTCTTCATCTTCCCCAATCTTTCCTTCTTCTAAACCTGTCCTTGAGTCTCGTCCTTTAGATTTCTGCACTCGTCTTCGACTTCCCTATAACGACCCTTCTCTCTCTCTGAACTTCGTTCTGCCCTGGCCCTCTGTAGTTCTATGGCGGCGGGCTCCGATGGTATTCATTATGAGATGCTTCGCCATTCCTCCATGCACGTCTCAGTATTTACTGAGTCTGTATGCATGCAACGTGCACGCATTATAGTAGGGTAAAATCAGTCTCACGACGGTCTAAACCCAGCTCACGTTCCCTTTGGTGGGTGAACAATCAACACTGGTGAAATTCTGCTTCACATGATAGGAAGAGCCGACATCGAAGGATCAAAAAGCGACTTCGCTATGAACGCTTGGCTGCTCAAGCCTTTATCCTGTGGTAACTTTCTGCACCTCTTGTTAAAACTCATAAGTCAAAAGGATCGATAGGCCTTGCTTTCACAGTCCGTATCGTCTGCGAAATCTGCGGCACCTGATCTGCGGCAATGCGTGCACGGCTCCGCAAGTGCCGCAGCACGACAGATGTCCTGGTGAACTTGGAGGTATATATTTGTACTGCTTTTGCTGCAAAGACCTCGTTGTTGCCGTCCTTTTTGACCTGGAAAAGGCTTATGACACCACTTGGCGATATCATATTCTATCCCAGCTTCATTCTTTTGGCCTTCGTGGTCATCTCCCTCTCTTTCTCCGCAGCTTCCTCACTCGTCGTTCCTTTCGGGTGCGGCTTGGTACCGCTCTCTCTGCCTCTTTTCAGCAATACGAAGGTGTGCCCCAGGGTAGTGTTCTGAGCACTACTCTTTTTCTGGTTGCCCTCAATGCTCTTCTTTCCTCTCTTCCTTCAGGCGTCTTCTCCGCTCTCTATGTCGATGATCTTACCCTTTGCTGTCAGGGTGATGATTCACCTCTCCTTCAACGCCGGCTTCATCTTGCGATTGATGCCGTGTCGTCTTGGGCCACCGATCATGGCTTCAAGTTCTCTACTACTAAGACTTGTGCCATGACTTTTACTCGGAAACGGGTTTTTCTTTGTCCCTCTTTGTCACTTTATGGTCATCCCCTTGAGTACAAAGATTCCGCGAAGCTTTTGGGGTTATTCCTTGACACTTGTTTGTCTTGGTCTCCCCATATCTCTTACCTCCATGTTGAGTGCTCTAAGGCCCTTACCCTCCTTCGGGTGTTGCCCCATACTTCTTGGGGAGCGGATAGGCGCACTCTCCTTGCTTTACATTCCTCTCTCGTCCTGTCTAAGCTCGATTATGGTTGCCCTTCTTACTCGTCTGCTTCTCCTTCTACTCTTTACCGTCTTGATGCTTTACACCATACTGGGTTGCGCCTCAGTTCTGGTGCCTTTTGTTCGACTTCCGTCCTTAGCTTGTATGTTGACACTGGCTTCCTGTCTCTCCAGGACCGCCGTGATCGCTACTGTCTTCGCTATCTTGCGCGGTCCTTACAACATCCTTCCTCTCGCCTCTGTCGTGCTTTAACTTTTACCCTCCTGCGGTTCCTGTTCCTCTTCACCATCTCCCTCTTTCTGTCCGGTTATCTCGCTTACAGGATTCTCTTTCCGTTTGTATTTCTAATGTTTCTCCTCGTGTTGTTCCTTCTTTGCCCCCGTGGAGAGTCCCCCTTCCGCAGTTTTGTACTTCCTTGACTCGCATCACTGAAGCTTTACCACTCCTACAGTTCTAAAACGCCTTTTCCTTCTCACTCCCACTCCGTTTCTGTCTTCACTGATGGGTCTAAGTCTGCGGAAAGTGTTGGCTACTCTGTTGTTTTTCCTGATCGCACTTATATGTGTCGCTTACCTCCGCATACTAGCATCTTCACAGTGGAGCTTTATGCTATTCTCTATGCTCATCGTCTCCTGCTTTCTCGTTGTCAGTCTTCCTTTGTAGTTGTTGTTGACTCTCGTAGTGTCCCCATGACTCTCAGGTCCTTTATTCAGGTTCATCCAGTAGTTGTCGAGATCCAGTATTGGCTTTTCTTGTTCACAGTAAATTTAAGTCGGTTGAGTTTTGTTGGGTTCCATCCATTCTTCCATCCTTACCCGTTGGCAGGCTTCTTGGTCGTCTGTTACTGGTAACAAACTCCGTACTCTTAAATGTTGTGTTTCCTCGTGGCTGTCCTCCTACCACCATAACCGGCGATGAGAAACGGCTCTGGCAAGGTTGCGTATTGGCCATACTCGCTTAACTCATGGTTACTTGATGGAGCGCCACCCTGCTCCTTATTGTCCTAATTGCATTGTCCCTCTTACGGTCGTGCATGTCCTTCTTGAATGTCCTGACTTCCAGGATGAGCGTGTATCTTGCTTACCGACCGCCCCTCGCAGTCACCTGTCCCTCAATAGAATTCTTGATGACTCGGATAATATTGATATCGTTCGCCTTATGCGTTTTTGTTCTCGTATTGGCATCCTTGGTGATATTTAGCGCCCTCTGATTATTCTGCACATTTGATGGTGCTACATAGCCTTCCTGGTTTGGTGCCTTCTTTTGATAATTACTTACTTACTTCTCATGGTACTTAAACTGCAGATACCTTCGCTTATAAGCCTCCCATATCAAATACTCCTGGTCCGTAGGGGCACGGCCCTCACGATACCGTGGGTATTCCATATACTCGGGGACCACCACATCCGGCGGAGGCGGTCGCCTCCAAACACAGGACATTGAAGACGAAGAACCCGACACGGGAGGCAGGGACACCGCCGCCGAGGAAGCACAAGATACCGGAACAGGGGGTGGAGGCTTCCCTTCGGGCCGCACACTAGGGGGCGCACGTCGTTCTACATCGGGCACTGCACTGAGCCCTGCGGAAGGTGGCTCCGCAGGCGCCCCAGGGGCCCCGCCAACCTAAACAGGAGCAGAGTCCCCCCGTCACACGTCCTTCGACAACACCACGACGAGGTCGCGGTCACCAGGGGCAACCGCCCACTGAGACGTTAGAAAGAATTTTTTCAGTGTCAGAGTAGTTAATAAATGGAATGCACTAGGAAGTGATGTGGTGGAGGCTGACTCCATACACAGTTTCAAGTGTAGATATGATAGAGCCCAGTAGGCTCAGGAATCTGTACACCTGTTGATTGACAGTTGAGAGGCGGGACCAAAGAGCCAAAGCTCAACCCCCGCAAGCACAATTAGGTGAGTACAATTAGGTGAGTACTGAGGAGAGCCACCAGCAGGAGGCAGTGTCCAACACAGAAGGCACCACAGGAGGCGGCACAACGTCGCCCACCGCATCATCATCCAATGCATCATGCTCCTCTGCCCATGTCCGGCGAGGTGACACATCCCGAGCCGAATTGCGGCGCTTAGAAATAGGCCGTTGATCGTCGGAACTGTCACCCCCTGTAACCGGTGCCCCAGAAGAACCATCGGCAGGCGGTCACAAAGCCAGGGCAGCACGATCACGCAGAACGGCAACCTCAACGACAACGACAATGACAACAATAAAAGATCCGCATAGAGAGCCCACGAAACGAAACCCGGGAAGGAATAGGGCTCGTGATCCGCATGACGAGCGTGAGTGCACCTAGCCGGACCCCCTTCAGCTAACCTGCACTCAAAGTGTTGAACTGGTGCTTAACCACCGCACCAAACCGTGTAAACAATGACATGAGTTCCACCTCGGGGAAGGTCACCGTCACGCCATGAACACTGACAAACGTCAAGGGCCCCCAGGGATCCGAGATTTCCACAGACACAGCCGAACCCAGAAGAGGAAGCGAGCATGCATCTCAGTGAGCCACAAACTCCTTGTAAACAAGTGATGTGGCAAACGACACCGCAACACGGGTAGGCGATATCTTCTCTAGTCCCAGGAGATCGGAGACGTCGACAAGGAGCACGTCCAGGAGAGCAATCTCCACAATGAGCCAGTCCTCAGCAGCAGAAAAATCCAGCCATACAGTATCCACCCGTTGAGTATGGCTACCACTAGCCACCTCCGTATCGCCAGATGGAGCCCCGATTAGTGGGTGCTCCACACCTCCCACAGCAAACCACCATTCACCAACGGCAAACGACGACTGCTTTAATTGCACATTAGTTTCTCTATCAGCTCTCTCATCCTTTCAGAGTAAAAGAGACAAATGCATGTGAATGCATGTGTGTGTATATATGTATATGTACGTATATGTGTGTGTGTGTATGTATATGTATGTGTATAAAGTATATATGGAAGCTGATCAGAATTACATTTCACCTTTGTAAATGCATTAATGACACTATGTAAAAGACACATCGAACACTTTATGTAGGGCATACGAAAATCTGTGTATCAATGTATTTACGTATGCAGGTTAGCTTAGCATTTTAAAAGCATCGAAACATAGTCTGTGGTTGATTGTTCAATAAACCCCCTGAACTATATGTTTAACCCTGTAGTTTAACCACTAACCCTGTCCATGGAGGACAGAAGAAAATGTATATATGGTGATTAGCATTGTAAATGTGTGGCCACGTCTGTGGTAGAAAATAATAATAAAAAAAACTTTTGGGTTTTCGTTTGAAGGATGGGCTGGCATGGAATCACTTTTGGGTCCTTGTTTGGAGGACGGGCTGGGTTTATGCATGACTCCCAATTTGTTATGTTCGAACTGTTCTTGTTCAGCATTCGACTCACTTCCGATGCTCGAATCCCACCTTTCTAAACATGTTACCCACATAGTGTAAATACAAATAAATATCAACAGAATGAGAACTCTGAAAATAATCTATCCTTCTCCTTGCAACACAACAAAACCGTAATCAATTATAATATTAATATAATTGAACTTTAGGTTAAAAAAAAGTTCTGGCAAAAAATTAACGTGATTTCTGATTGGCAGCACCAAGGATGGATGGCCTGTTTATTGTCAATACAAATAACTTAAGAAGTCAACAAAACATTTAGCCTAAACTACTGTGTAACTAAGTACGCAAAAAGTATATTATATAATAATATTAATTTTGTTTGAGAAAATATAGATACTGATTTGGAACACATTAAAACTGACGAATGCGACTATAGGATTTCGGACGCATCTTGGAAGGACATAGCCTGAAGACAGGTTGCAGATGCAGATTAATGCGATCAGATGGGCAATTAATGCACTAAAGGCCATTTTGAATGCTTACTGGCTGGCATTGTGTGAGTGGTATTTATGATAGAGATCAAAGTAGCAGGATATTATTGTCAGCGGAATTCGAACACTACTTAGCGACGGTGTCCACTATGACATCTGTCTCGTCTCGGTGGTGGAGCAGTAGTGTTTGCTTCACAGCGGGTTTTTACCACCGCATTGCTGCAGTTGAAGCAGAACCAAAGCTGTCTGTGGCTTGGCCATTTGTGAGGTTGCTGTACATGGAGACCCGATTGGCTCCAAGGGGACTAGTATGCTGCTTCGCTGAAATGAAAAAGACTACAACAGGAGGTTCGGATGACCCAAATTAATCAATCGGCTGATCTTGGGTACATTTTTTTTATAAAATAAACACAAAACGTACAAAAAATGGACAGGAAAAAATATATAAAATTGTAACAAACAGACATGAAGTAGAAAAACACACAATGCACAAAACACAGCACATTGAACAGTAAATAGAACAGAAAGCACAAACAGGAATAAAGCAAAAAGTTCAGAAAAAAACACATAAAACAAGCACCAAGACAAGCCATACTGGGCACAGTGAAAGTATAGGATACACCGGAACACACACACAGAGACCAGGGGAGTCAAACTAGACCCACACACACATACATACACACGGGAAACAAAAACCGGCACACGCGGGAACCGGCAAAAGACACACAAAACACACAACACAAGACACGCAAAAGCACAGCCGCACACCAAAGAGCAGAGACAAACAACACAAGAAAGCATATAAAACACATAAGAAGCTATAGCACAGTACAATCAAAACACACATATGATACAACGCTCAAACGTGGCGAGCCTAAGCTACGGAAACAAGACATACACTAAGCAGACAAGGACACAAGCACAAGTATTAAGCATATTTATCCAGGAACTCCTGCGCTGGAAAGCGCAACCAGTAAGCCTTCCAAATCAGCATGACAACATCGGGCACCTGTCCACCAGAAGGTGCACGAGGTCGACTCATCAGATCCAGCACCTCATAAAGAAACCCTTTCACCCACAGCACCCAAATGGTAGAAGAGCACCACGGAAACAGACGCACCCTGTAATCCAAAGTGACCACAGGGACGGGTACCACACGAGGGGGCCGAGCACCTGGTGGCGTACTAGAGTTGTCACAGAGAGCTGCACAGGGATCTGAACGCAGCTTCACATCGGGGGGATCCGCTGGGAACAAAGGCGAGTCAGGGCCCCCACTACCGGGCACAGGAGCAGAGGCCTCCCGACGTGCATCCCTCTTCAACACCACGACGGTCTCGATCACCGGGGGCAACCTCCCACGGTGGGGAGCCAACAGCAGTACGCGCAGGGGTCGACACAGGAAACAGCACAGAGCCCCCCCCCCCCACCCACAGCAGCATCAACCACATCGTCACACTCGGCAGCCCACTTACGAGGGGGCGACACACTCCTAGCCGTCCGAGAACGCTTGGACACAGGTCGCTGATCATTCAAACTGTGGCCCCAGCAGGATGCACCAGAGTAGAACCCTCGGCTAGTGTCGCACCACACCGTGTAAAGCGCGAGCCTGAAGTACAGCCGCTTCAACAACAGGGGGCACAAGCCCACACCCCACAGGCGACACAGAAACAGGAACCGGAGACAGGTTAGGCAGAGCCGGCGGAGACGAGCGGGCCGACAGTGGTGAGAGAGTCGCGGAGACGAGTGGTGAGGGAGCCCGCAGAGGTGAAGGAGCCGGCTGATCCGAGGAAACCGATGGTGGGGGGCAGGTCCTCACCACCACCTCCCCAACACCCCACACCACCAACCTCACGTATGGGAACGGCAGCCAAGGAACCCAGTAATTCCACCGGGGCAGCAGACGACAGGGAAACCTTCCCACCACACCATCACAAGGCAACAGGTCCATATCCACCAACGGGGAAAAATCCTCGTCCCAAAACAAATTCACAGGAGCCGCCGCCACACCAGTGCAGGCCGCCGCTAGGTGCCCCTCAAGGCCACACAGGAAACACAACCTGGGCTGCCCTGAGTAGAAGGCACGGATGCGGTAACCCATCAACGTGACTGTCGACGGGACGGTCCGTGTCCCGTTCGAGGCCTCCTGCCACATGGCCTAAGGAGTTCATTCAGGAGGTCACCACTGCCCATATTTATGGCGACGAAGCAGCCCCTCCGAAAACTCCAATGATACCCAATGAAGCGTTTTTATATGAGGTTGCAGCAACGATCAGACACAGTGACCGTACCATCGTCATCAGGGGAGGGAAAACAATCGACTATCATAACGGGCCACCAAATCTTGATAAACAACTGAGGAGCTGAACTTCACAAGCCCACAATGGGTTGTGATGAGCTGCACACCCTACAGACTCTCAGAGCATATCCAAGATTACCACTTCCACAGCGAGGTACAACGCCCTGTCTGAGAATTCGAGGCCAATCGTCTCCTTATGGCGGATAGGGGGAAGGGTGGTCCCCATGATGAGAAATACAAACAGCCAGAGGGGGCCGCGTCCCTGGCCAGGACACTCCAACAGCCGGGTCAACACCATCTTGGGTACATAGAATGGTTGGTATTACGGTGCAACAAAATGGGGCAAATTTTGTTTCTAGTTGAAATTTTTAAAAGCTTGGAAAATAGTTTTTTTGGGGGATTGTACTAGACATGCAAAATATAGTTAAATTGTGGTTAGATTTTGAAGTGGCCACACAGCCTATAATTATATCAAAGTAATTCTATTACAGTGAAACCAATTGGGTAGAATGTTATTGCTGCTCTTTCCCCATCTTAACCTTCGAGTACTGAACAACCTGGAACTTGCCACGAGGAGCAGGTTACGTGGCCACTTCCAACGACTACCTACCTGTTGAAGGTTTCGGGGATTAATGCCGCTGTGGCCCAGTCTCTGATTGAGCCAACTGGTCATGGTGACCACACTTTTGGATAGGAGACATTTGAACTCGCCAACATCTTAGTGAGATAACACAAATTTTTACAGTATTCCACTTTTGGGTCAAAACTGGGCTTCATTTTCTGTGATTCCACAACCTAGCGTGACTAGACCGTCTCCTGCAATTTCCCCCACAATGCCGAAGCAAATGATGCAATGGAAGCTCAATTGCACGAAGTTGTCATATCAACCACTGCAAAGGGCCTCACAAAGTATTCTTCTGGTAACTTAATAACTCCGACCTCTGGTCCATTGTTTACAGCAGTTCCATCGCATCCAACCGCTAGGAGACTTGACGTTTCAAGAGAACTTTCCATTAGAGGTCAGCCATGCATAACGTAGTGTCCGCTGCATCACCAGGAGAGAAAGTGCAAAGCCATTAGGACTATATAGTACTTGGAAGGGGTCAGAATAAGGATTTGGGATTGGACGGGGGTATGGAATGGTGCCCAACCACTTGGACGGGCGCGGGGATTGAAACGCCGACCTGCATGAAGTGAGACCGTCGCTCTACCGTCTAACCCAACCAGGAAAAGGTTACACTTGTGCAGTAGTATATTAAATGGTGGCTCCTGCACAATTTTGTACCTCAAGAAAATGGAAAACATCTTCCTTCCCGAGGAGAGGTTTCGAGTACAGCGTCTGGGCCTCTTGGCAAACGTCACATATAATCACAGTGCTCCTTGTGAGGCGTTTTGGGTTCCTTGCTCGTAATTGCCATTTGGGACCTCGAGTAGGGGCGCCCCAGTCTGCTTGCGTAAAAGTGTCTTTCTCAGCTCCCTTCCTGCCTTACCCTGATTTCTCCGTACACTGTCCTGTCTCACCCTTCCCAGTTTCTCAATGTTCTCATTGTGAACGCGGGTCCCTCTTGGCTCCATTTCCGCTCTTCAGTTTTTTCCTCCTTTATACATCTTGGCGCTCTTACTTTTCAAATGGTCACACACACATTCACCCCATCTCTGCCCCCCTCAAAATTCGTCTGATGCTGAAATTATTGCTGGCCCTACAAACTACATTGTTTGCACCGTTTCTCCGGCTTTTTATCTGCACGGTTGTGTGTCTGTACTCCAACAACCGATGCTTTGTGCTCGTTCTGATGACTTCTAAAGTAATAACTTTCTAAACAATGCCTTTCACATTTAAACTGGTTCTCCTGGCACCATTGCTAAGTTAATCATTAATGATGTTCTCTTTCTTTCTGCTTCTCTCCGTCGACCATATAATCGACTGTCGCTCGTATATGTGTGAATAGATAGTATTGTCTTTCTTCTCTTTATCTCCCTACGTAGTCCTCCTAGCTTTATGGTTGATTATTATATTCTTTTCTATATTTTACTTATACCATTACTCCTTTGGGTTGCTTCTCTGATTAATACCCTGTATTTCTGAGCTTTGATTTTTAATTTGTTTTCCCTTATCTCAATCAAATACTATCCAACCACTTGGGCTGGACGGTAGAGCGACGGCCTCATTTCATGCAGGTACGCGTTCCATCCCAGCCACCATCCAAGTGGTTGGGTACCATTCTTTTTCCCCCACCCCATCCCTAATCCTTATGCTGACCCCTTCTAAGTGCTATGTAGTCGTAATGGTTTGCCGCCTTCCCTGATAATTCCCCGCAATCAGATCCTGGAGAGCCAACTCACGGTAATGGTCCCACGTGTACGCGTACTTGTACTCTAAATTGGTCATCTCTCTATACTTCTTTCTATACTTTTTTCCATTTACTTGGACCGNACTACCGCCCAATTATCGCACCTCCCCCCCCTCTCCCTCCCCCTGCCTGTGCCTGTCTAATGATCCGCTTCTCGTGTCCACAGACCCGCCGGTGGCCACCATTGAGCTGGGGCGAGGTGTCTCCCTGTGGTGAGGGAAGGCGAGGACGTCTACTTCAACTGTAACGTTGACTCCAACCCGCCCACCTACAAGATCTCCTGGCTCAGGGACGTGAGTGTTTACCCCCCCCCCCACCCTACCTAACCACTGGCTCAGGGACGTGAGTGTTTACCCCCCCCACCCTACCTAACCCTCCTGGCTCAGGGACGTGAGTGTTTTCCCCCCCCCCCCCCCACCCTACTAACCCTCCTGGTCAGGGGCGTGGTGGTGTTTACCCCCCCCCCACCCTACCTAACTTCTGGCTCAGGGACGTGAGTGTTTACCCCCCTCACCCTACCTAACCCTCCTGGTCAGGGACGTGAGTGTTTAACCCCTCCCCCACCCTACCTAACCTCCTGGTCAGGGACGTGAGTGTTACCCCCCCCCCCACCCTACCTAACCCTCCTGGCTCAGGACGTGAGTGTTTACCCCCCCCCCACCCTACCTAACTCTCCTGGCTCAGGGACGTGAGTGTTTACCCCCCCCCCACCCTACCTAACCCTCCTGGCTCAGGACGTGAGTGTTTACCCCCCCCCCACCCTACCTAACTCTCCTGGCTCAGGGACGTGAGTGTTTACCCCCCCCCACCCTACCTAACCCCTGGCTCAGGGACGTGAGTGTTTACCCCCCCCCCCCACCCTACCTAACTCTCCTGGCTCAGGGACGTGAGTGTTTTCCCCCCCCCCCACCCTACCTAACTCTCCTGGCTCAGGGACGTGAGTGTTTACCCCCCCCCCCCCACCTACTCTACTAACCCCCCATCCCCGCCCCCTACCCCCCACTCGCTTTTTTTGTGCTTCAGCTCTTCACAGGACTTGACCATATAAATTATCAAGCAGAATAATAATAGGGTCTGTGTTCCTATTTGTTCTTCCTGTGAGCTATGTAATATCTCTCTCCAAAGAATTTTATAGTTATCTTGCTAAGCCAGTAAAGGTGTTTAGGTTTTTTCTGAACATCCTCCTTGGTCCTTGTGATCTCTTTTACAGGATTTTTTCAATTAATCTTTACTTTCATATTTACGTCATCCGTAGCGTTTGGGCTGACTAAGAGACTTGTTGATGAGATGTGATACTTATTCTAACTGTTTATTAAGATATCATTTTATCGGCGTCAATGTCAATTAATATTCACTGAAAATATATATGCTGATATACGTCGAATTTATGTCTATGAGGTCAGGAAGAATATTTTATAAATCTGGTAATTATTAATGCATTAAGCAGCACATCTTCGAAACATTTGCGATATAATCGTTAGTGCAGCTGGTGCCGTCCATGTTTTTGAGTGAAAAGCAGTT
Source organism: Procambarus virginalis (assembly GCA_020271785.1). Lineage (NCBI taxonomy): Eukaryota > Metazoa > Arthropoda > Malacostraca > Decapoda > Cambaridae > Procambarus > Procambarus virginalis. Next base: position 23,335 of record WNGS01003257.1, read on the forward strand.
TACGCCACCCGTCCTCGACTCAAGTCAATTCCATCCAGCGGTCGACCCCACAGACGCATTCATTAATTTTTGCATGCTGTTCATTCAAAACAAGAATTTTCTCAAATATAAATTAATATTATAATATATTTGCATATTGTGCATATATACGCATAGGTTAGGTTAGGTTAGGTGTTTAAGTTCGGTTGTCGATTATTTGCATTTGTAGTACGTGGGTGAAGCATTTATAGCGATGTGGTTCGAACGAAACTCGTCAGTGAAGCACTTGTTCCGGAAGTGTTCGAACGAAATCAGTTGTGAGTCGTGTGTAAACCGTTTTTCATTCATAAACAGGGGGTTTGGCGGGTGGATGGAATCACTTTTGGATCTTTGTTTGGAGGACGGGCTGGAATTTACAGCGTTGTGGTTCGAACAAAATTCGTCTGTGAAGTATCTGTTCCGGAAGTGTTCGAGCGACATTAGTTGCGAGTCGTGTGTAAACCGTTTTTTATTCATAAACAGGGGATTTGGTGGGTGGATGGAATCACTTTTGGGTTAACCAAAGTCCACGAGAATAGTTAATATGAGAGCAGAGTTAAAATTACCTACCATAAGTGAGAGAATTTTGTCTATTAGCACAGTTTTCGGCGTAAAGGCATTGAGTAGATTTAGACAACACATAAAGTCTCAAGCTAAACTTTCTAATATGCTGCACTCACCTGAGGTCTATAGAAGAAGAACGAAATCTGATTATGTATTTTGGTTCTACAAGGTAGCCAACTCCATCAAAATATTAAATATGTACCCGACTCACTTAATGATTAATCAACCAATTACTCCATGGGATAACTGGGAACTATCAGTTGATTTTGTAAATGCGCCCAAGAAAGATAGTGTGAACTCTACATTATTAAAACAGTTAACACTGAAAAGCATCACTGAGAGTACTCAGAGTATGGGTAACGATGTATATCAGTGCTATACCGACGGTTCTGTAGAAGAAGGTGGACGATCTACCGGATGTGCAGGTAATATATTTGAACAATCTTCTCTCGTACATAAAGCAATGAAGCGCGTCAATGACTGGGCAAGTACAACTCAAACCGAACTTGCAGGCATATACCTTGCCACTGAATTTTTAAAAGAGAAAGGCAGTGGATTTATATACTGTGACTCGCAGAGTGCACTCCTGGCATTGAACGCACATAGTAGTGACACCCAGAAAATAGTCAGTGATATTCGAATGAATGTTTTAGCTGCTCAAGAAAACAGATTTGAAATTAAATTCCTATGGATACCATCACATGTTGGCATCTCAAGGCATGACACTGTTCATATGCTTGCAAAGACAGCCTGTAGAAAACCAGTGGTAGAAATTGATATGGGTGTGTCATTAGTAGTGACAAAGGGAATACTTAAACAAATATCAATTGAAGATCTCACCGACCTAACAAATTCACAAAGACCTGAAAGTTGTAGCATTAAATATTATGATAGATATCGGGAGGAGACATTCACATATGGGACTAATAGAACAAGAACCCAGCAATGTGATGTTATAGTGGCCAGAATACGCCTGGGATATAGACGTATCTGGCAGCTTTCTCAAAACCCAAATGTCGAATACACAATGTGTCAACTTTGTGAAAGAGAAAACATGCACTCTCTTGAACATTATATTGTAGAATGTCCCATATTGACTGACTTTCGCCCTCCTGGGCTATGGTATGCTGAACTGTGTAATTACTATATGAGTACTGGAACACTTGATGATATATTGGACTTGTACCCAAGATTAACCATGCATTGTATCAATTATACAATGTATGTATGTGATGTAACTATATAACCTGAGCTTGTAAAAGCACCTTAATCACCTTCAGTGATTAAGTGCTTAATTGCACATTTTTTTTTATATAAGAAAACCACAAAGGACAAACAGAAAACCACATACAAAGAAACCCATAAGTACATCCAGGATACACAGAATACAGTAATACAACAGGCAAAGAACCCAGACACCAAAATAAACAAAAGTTAAATACTCATGAAACAAAGCATAGAACAAACCCCAACACGGGCACCTAACATGACACATACCTAAGGCAAGAAACACAAGGCATTAATAACAGAAAATAGAACCACACAGGGAACTGAAAATACATTAAAACAAAAAGCACAAACACCATGCAAACGACCAATAGGCCATAAGAACACAAGTACAAAATTTAAACTATAGACAAAGCTAAAAGCAATACATGACACACTCCCAAGGCAAGAAACACAAGGCATTAATAACAGAAAACAGAACCACACAGAGAACTGAAAATACAGAAAAACAAAAAGCACAAAAATCATGCTAACGACCAAACGTTAGGACAGAAGTATATAAAATAAACAGCCACGCATAAGACACACATATCTGCAAGTATAAAATCACACCCAACCACACAGCCAATCACACAGAATATGCAATACACACACACACACGCAGTCCTCCCGATTCAAGCACACACACACAACCCCACCCACACCCAAGAGTGTGCAACACCACAACACACAAGAGTCAAACAGGAGGATTTTTCTCAGGGTACACCCCCTCCCCGTTCAGCTCGTTGATGCCGTGAGGTGGGCTTAGTGGACGGCTGCCGGAGTGTGATGCTCCTTGGGACAGTCCTCTGTCCTTTTGTAGTCTTGTGCTCCTGCTGCTGTCCTCTCAAATTTTGCTGAACAACTTTTCCTTTTCCTTCTGTTTCGTTTTTCTTCGCCCTCTTCTCCTATCTACTTGTCGTTTCCTGCTGGCCTTTTGCGTGTTTTGGTTATTCCTTTGGACTTCTTCTATTTTGATGCCTGGGTGCTTGAGGAGGCATACTCTTGCACCCGTAGAACTGTAGTACCCAACGTCGAGAGCGAGGGGAACCTTTTATTGTCAAACCCCTTTTTCGTCACTGAACCCGATCTCGACGGACTGATGGTTCTTAAGGTGGCGTTTGTGGGGCGTATACTCACGACGCACCCCTGGGGGGCCCCGGCATGATCGGCGATAGCTTCTTGTTGGGTGTCCTGCTTCTAATTGTGGCTCCATGGTAGGTGTGGGGGCACATTCGTGAATGAATGTTTATGGTTCGTACCTATGTTGTGTTCTGTTCCTCCTTTACCTTCTCAGGCTCGTGGGGTGGACGACCAAGCCCTCGAGTCGGTCCGTGTTGGAAGACCGGGCTCAGTAGTCTTTGCTGCATTGGGCCCCGACCTTGCTCCTCCTTTGGCCTCTCTGACTACTTCCCTCGGCTCCCCTGCCTTCTCTGTTGTTGGGTCGAGCCCCAAGCCCCCAGTGGTGACTACCTCGTCCCCTGGCGCGGCTCCATCTCTAGTTGTAACTACTGCGCCTTTTAACCCCTCTCTCTCTGGGGGTTCTCAATGCCGTCCTCGACACGGCCACACTCGCTCGATTCCTTCCCGTTCTGATGCCTATCACGCCTTGTTTGGTCCCGCTTCGTGGGCCAAATACTTTGATCTCCTCCCTCTTGATTCTGCGCCTCCTGACGATTTCTCCCTCCATCGACATCTTGTTGATTCCGTGGATGCCTCTGTTACCTTCAACCCTACTCGTCTCGGTACACGTGTTGTTGCTGCTCCTTCTCAGGATGCAGTTTCCCGCTTGGCTGCCTTATCCTGCCTTGGCGAGACCCCTGTTCGGGTCACTAAGAACACTCAGATGAATGCCAGTGTTGGCACTATTCTCCTCCCGTCCAATGTTGTGACCGGTGTTCGGAATCTGCAGGACTGCCACGATGATATTCGTCATATCCTCGATTCCCAGAGCCATTCTATCCTCCGGGTTGACACATTTACTCGTCCCCCTCGTGGTCGTCGCCGTCAACCCTTTCAGGTTGTGAAGCTTACCTTTGATGGTAGGACCCTTCCACCCTCTGTCATTCTTGCTGGTGCCAGGTGCTTGTTCCAGGAGTACATTCCTTCTCCTAAGCTCTGTAACAGATGCTGGAGGTTTGGGCATGGTGCCCTCTGCTGCTCTGGGACTGTCTCTCTCTGTCCTTTGTGTGGGGGGCGAAGGTCACTCTAAGTCGGAGTGCACTTCTCCCCAGGCTCGCTGGCTCAACTGCAGTGAGGCCCACCCTACCTTCTCCCGTGCCTGTATTCATTACAAGCTTGAGGCGGCCGTCCTCACCTTGAAGCACCAGGAGCGTTTATCTTTTCCTGAGGCGAGGCGCCAGGTTTGCTGGCTCCCGCCTTATGCTAACGTCTCTTAGGCTCGCGTGTTGAGCTCTTCCTCTCCTCATCCTTCCCACCTTCCTCAGACTCACAACCGTTTCCGGGCCTTGGACCCTGATACGCCCACTGCCCGCTCCTCTGTTCCTTTGAGTTCTGTCCCGAAGGGTCCCTCTCCTGGTCCTCTGTCTGGGGTTTCCCTTCTTTCTACCCGGTCTGTCATGTCTCCTGTGTCTTCTTCCTCGTCTCCCTCCGATCCTCTTTCCCATCCTTCTCCTCCATCTATTGACTCTCCCCACCGCCTGTCGGTGCGGGCTGATGTCCGTCGCTCTCCTAACGGCCGTCGTGTGTGCTCTCGTTCCGCTTCTCCTGTTGAGATGCTGGAATCCGTTGCCGGTACTTAGTTGCTGGGACACCGGTCTCTTTAAGTCAGAAGCGTAAGCCTGGCTCCTCTCCTTCCTCCTCCCCGGCGAGTAAGAAGGCTTCGCTCTCTTCCTTGGCCCCTACTACAGACTCTATTATTGCTCCTTCCCCTCCCGTTTCTGTGGTTGCGCCCCCTGTTCCTGCTATGGAGGTTTCTGTGGCCCCCGCTTCCCTCTCGGTTGCTGCCCTTGCTGAGGTGCACTCCCCTCTTTCTACTCCCCTCTTCGTGCTGCTGTCCTTGACTGCTCCTCTCCGTTGTCTCCTCCTCTTCCTCCTCCTCCTCCGGACCCCGCCCGCCCACCTCTGGTCTGTTCTCCCGCTTCCTCCCTCCGTCTTTGCTCAGTTTACCCATGCCCCCTAACCCTGACTTTGCTGACCCTGATCTTTTTTAACGTGCTGTGTTGCTCTTTCGCCTTTGTTTCTTCCTTGTTCTCTGTTGTTGTCCTTTCTCTTCTCGTCGATGTCTATTCTTCAATGGAACGTTCGAGGTTATTACGCTAATTTCCTCGAACTCCAACTTCAGATTTCGCGGTTTTCGCCCCTTTGTGTCTGTCTCCAGGAGCCGATGCTTGGTGCTCGTCCTGGTCGCTTTCGTGGCTATTGTATTCTCTCCCCCCCTCCAGCTGTTGCTGGGCTCCTAACTCGTCTGCTCTCTTGATTCGTTCTGATGTTCTCTTTGTCCCCTTACTTTTTCCTTCGCCTCTCCATTGTTCTGCTGCTCGTATCTTTGTGGGAAATGGTACATTGTTTGTTCCATTTATCTCCGCCCGACTGTCCCGCTTTCTCTTCCTGATCTAAAACACTTACTGGACTCCTTGCCGGAGCCTGTGCTCCTGCTGGGAGATTTCAATTGTCGTCATTCCCTTTGGGGTGATGTTCTGACGAACACCCGGGGTCGCCTTCTTGAGCCGCTTATCTTCTTCCCTGTCTCTTCTGAATTCTGGGGAGCCCACACATTTAGACTCTCAGACTTGCACCCTTTCCTGTCTTGATCTTTCTCTTTGCTCTTCTTCTCTTTACTTAGATTTCACGTGGCAGGTTCTTGATGATCTCCATGGCAGTGACCATTTCCCTATCCTTGTTACCTTTTTCTCTTTTCGCCATCCTCTCACCTTCCATAGGTGGCAGTTTGCGAAAGCGGACTGGGACCTCCTTACCCTCAGCGCTGCTCTCTCTGACCTCTCCCTTCTACCTCTCCCTCACTCTCTCCTCCTTTTTTATGACACTGTCTTCGACGTTGCCCTCCTCTCTATTCCTCGCTCTTCCTCTCGGGGTCCACGGAAGTGCGTTCCCTGGTGGAATGCAGACTGTGCTCGGGCTGTCTGCTGTAAGCGTGCAGCCTGGAAGAGACACCGCCATCGGCAGACGGCCGAGTCTTTTCTTTTCTTTCGGAAGGCGAGTGCGGTGGCCCGTAGGGTCATTCGTACGGCTAAATGTGAATATTGGGCATCTTATGTCTCCACCATTACGTCCGAAACTCCTCTGCCACAGATCTTGAAGCGTATCCGCAAGATAGCGGGTATGTTTGTTCCCGATGTTTCACCGGTCCTTCACCTCCGTGATAATCTTGTGGCGGACCCATTGCAGGTCGCTACTGAACTGGGTTCCCACTTTTCTTCTGTTAGCTCTGGTCTTCATCTTCCCCAATCTTTCCTTCTTCGTAAACCTGTCCTTGAGTCTCGTCCTTTAGATTTCTGCACTCGTCTTCGACTTCCCTATAACGATCCCTTTTCTCTCTCTGAACTTCGTTCTGCCCTGGCCCTCTGTAGTTCTATGGCGGCGGGCTCTGATGGTATTCATTATGAGATGCTTCGCCATTTCCCTCCATGCACGTCTCAGTATTTACTGAGTCTGTATGCATGCACGTGCACGCATTATAGTAGGGTAAAACTAACCTGTCTCACGACGGTCTAAACCCAGCTCACGTTCCCTATTGGTGGGTGAACAATCCAACACTTGGTGAATTCTGCTTCACAATGATAGGAAGAGCCGACATCGAAGGATCAAAAAGCGACTTCGCTATGAACGCTTGGCTGCCTCAAGCCTGTTATCCCTGTGGTAACTTTTCTGACACCTCTTGCTTAAAACTCCTAAAGTCAAAAGGATCGATAGGCCTTGCTTTCGCAGTCCGTATTCGTCTGCGAAATCTGCGGCGCCTGATCTGCGGCACTGCGTGCACGTGCTGCGCAAGTGCCGCAGCACGACAGATGTCCTGGTGAACTTGGAGGTATATTTGTACTGCTTTTGCTGCAAAGACCTCCGTTGTTGCCGTCCTTTTTGACCTGGAAAAGGCTTATGACACCACTTGGCGATATCATATTCTATCCCAGCTTCATTCTTTTGGCCTTCGTGGTCATCTCCCTCTCTTTCTCCGCAGCTTCCTCACTCGTCGTTCCTTTCGGGTGCGGCTTGGTACCGCTCTCTCTGCCTCTTTTCAGCAATACGAAGGTGTGCCCCAGGGTAGTGTTCTGAGCACTACTCTTTTTCTGGTTGCCCTCAATGCTCTTCTTTCCTCTCTTCCTTCAGGCATCTTCTCCGCTCTCTATGTCGATGATCTTACCCTTTGCTGTCAGGGTGATGATTCACCTCTCCTTCAACGCCGGCTTCATCTTGCGATTGATGCCGTGTCGTCTTGGGCCACCGATCATGGCTTCAAGTTCTCTACTACTAAGACTTGTGCCATGACTTTTACTCGGAAACGGGTTGTTCTTCGTCCCTCTTTGTCACTTTATGGTCATCCCCTTGAGTACAAAGATCCCGCGAAGCTTTTGGGGTTATTCCTTGACACTCGTTTGTCTTGGTCTCCCCATATCTCTTACCTCCATGTTGAGTGCTCTAAGGCCCTTACCCTCCTTCGGGTGTTGCCCCATACTTCTTGGGGAGCGGATAGGCGCACTCTCCTTGCTTTACATTCCTCTCTCGTCCTGTCTAAGCTCGATTATTGTTGCCCTTCTTACTCGTCTGCTTCTCCTTCTACTCTTTACCGTCTTGATGCTTTACACCATACTGGGTTGCGCCTCAGTTCTGGTGCCTTTTGTTCGACTTCCGTCCTTAGCTTGTATGTTGACACTGGCTTCCTGTCTCTCCAGGACCGCCGTGATCGCTACTGTCTTCGCTATCTTGCGCGGTCCTTACAACATCCTTCCTCTCGCCTCTGTCGTGCTTTAACTTTTACCCCTCCTGCGGTTCCTGTTCCTCTTCACCATCTCCCTCTTTCTGTCCGGTTATCTCGCTTACAGGATTCTCTTTCCGTTTGTATTTCTAATGTTTCTCCTCGTGTTGTTCCTTCTTTGCCCCCGTGGAGAGTCCCCCTTCCGCAGTTTTGTACTTCCTTGACTCGCATCACTGAAGCTTTTACCACTCCTACAGTTCTAAAACGCCTTTTCCTTCTCACTCCCACTCCGTTTCTGTCTTCACTGATGGGTCTAAGTCTGCGGAAAGTGTTGGCTACTCTGTTGTTTTTCCTGATCGCACTTATATGTGTCGCTTACCTCCGGATACTAGCATCTTCACAGTGGAGCTTTATGCTATTCTCTATGCTCATCGTCTCCTGCTTTCTCGTTGTAAGTCTTCCTTTGTAGTTGTTGCTGACTCTCGTAGTGTCCCCATGACTCTCAGGTCCTTTATTCAGGTTCATCCAGTAGTTGTCGAGATCCAGTATTGGCTTTTCTTGTTCACAGTAAATTTAAGTCGGTTGAGTTTTGTTGGGTTCCATCCATTTTTCCATCCTTACCCGTTGGCAGGCTTCTTGGTCGTCTGTTACTGGTAACAAACTCCGTACTCTTAAATGTTGTGTTTCCTCGTGGCTGTCCTCCTACCACCGTAACCGGCGATGAGAAACGGCTCTGGCAAGGTTGCGTATTGGCCATACTCGCTTAACTCGTGGTCACTTGATGGAGCGCCACCCTGCTCCTTATTGTCCTAATTGCATTGTCCCTCTTACGGTCGTGCATGTCCTTCTTGAATGTCCTGACTTCCAGGATGAGCGTGTGTCTTGCTTACTGACCGCCCCTCGCAGTCACCTGTCCCTCAATAGAATTCTTGATGACTCGGATAATATTGATATCGTTCGCCTTATGCGTTTTTGTTCTCGTATTGGCATCCTTGGTGATATTTAGCGCCCTCTGATTATTCTGCACATTTGATGGTGCTACATAGCCTTCCTGGTTTGGTGCCTTCTTTTGATAATTACTTACTTACTTCTCATGGTACTTAAACTGCAGATACCTTCGCTTATAAGCCTCCCATATCAAATACTCCTGGTCTGTAGGGGCACGGCCCTCACGATACCGTGGGTATTCCATATACTCGGGGACCACCACATCCGGCGGAGGCGGTCGCCTCCAAACACAGGACATTGAAGACGAAGAACCCGACACGGGAGGCAGGGACACCGCCGCCGAGGAAGCACAAGATACCGGAACAGGGGGTGGAGGCCGCCCTTCGGGCCGCACACTAGGGGGCGCACGTCGTTCTACATCGGGCACTGCACTGAGCCCTGCGGAAGGTGGCTCCGCAGGCGCCCCAGGGGCCCCGCCAACCTAAACAGGAGCAGAGTCCCCCCGTCACACGTCCTTCGACAACACCACGACGAGGTCGCGGTCACCAGGGGCAACGCCCACTGAGGAGAGCCACCAGCAGGAGGCAGTGTCCAACACAGAAGGCACCACAGGAGGCGGCACAACGTCGCCCACCGCATCATCATCCAATGCATCATGCTCCTCTGCCCATGTCCGGCGAGGTGACACATCCCGAGCCGAATTGCGGCGCTTAGAAATAGGCCGTTGATCGTCGGAACTGTCACCCCTGTAACCGGTGCCCCAGAAGAACCATCGGCAGGCGGTCACAAAGCCGGGGCACGATCACGCAGAACGGCAACCTCAACGACAACGACAATGACAACGATAAAAGATCCGCATAGAGAGCCCACGAAACGAAACCCGGGAAGGAATAGGGCTCGTGATCCGCATGACGAGCGTGAGTGCACCTAGCCGGACCCCCTTCAGCTAACCTGCACTCAAAGTGTTGAACTGGTGCTTAACCACCGCACCAAACCGTGTAAACAATGACATGAGTTCCACCTCGGGAAGGTCACCGTCACGCCGTGAACACTGACAAACGTCAAGGGCCCCAGGGATCCGAGATTTCCACAGACACAGCCGAACCCAGAAGAGGAAGCGAGCATGCATCTCAGTGAGCCACAAACTCCTTGTAAACAAGCGATGTGGCAAACGACACCGCAACACGGGTAGGCGATATCTTCTCTAGTCCCAGGAGATCGGAGACGTCGACAAGGAGCACGTCCAGGAGAGCAATCTCCACAATGAGCCAGTCCTCAGCAGCAGAAAAATCCAGCCATACAGTATCCACCCGTTGAGTATGGCTACCACTAGCCACCTCCGTATCGCCAGATGGAGCCCCGATTAGTGGGTGCTCCACACCTCCCACAGCAAACCACCATTCACCAACGGCAAACGACGACAGCTTTAATTGCACATTAGTTTCTCTATCAGCTCTCTCACCCTTTCAGAGTAAAAGAGACAAATGCATGTGAATGCATGTGTGTATATATGTATATGTACGTATATGTGTGTGTGTATGTGTGTGTGTGTATGTATATGTATGTGTATAAAGTATATATGGAAGCTGATCAGAATTACATTTCACCTTTGTAAATGCATTAATGACACTATGTAAAAGACACATCGAACACTTTATGTAGGGCATACGTAAATCTGTGTATCAATGTATTTACGTATGCAGGTTAGCTTAGCATTTTAAAAGCATCGAAACATAGTCTGTGGTTGATTGTTCAATAAACCCCCTGAAACTATATGTTTAACCCTGTAGTTTAACCACTAACCCTGTCCATGGAGGACAGAAGAAAATGTATATGGTGATTAGCATTGTAAATGTGTGGCCACGTCTGTGGTAGAAAATAATAATAAAAAAAACTTTTGGGTTTTGTTTGAAGGATGGGCTGGCATGGAATCACTTTTGGGTCCTTGTTTGGAGGACGGGCTGGGTTTATGCATGACTCCCAATTTGTTATGTTCGAACTGTTCTTGTTCAGCATTCGACTCACTTCCGATGCTCGAATCCCACCTTTCTAAACATGTTACCCACATAGTGTAAATACAAATAAATACCAACAGAATGAGAACTCTGAAAATAATCTATCCATGTCCTTGCAACACAACAAAACCGTAATCAATTATAATATTATATTAATTGAACTTTAGGTTAAAAAAAGTTCTGGCAAAAAATTAACGTGATTTCTGATTGGCAGCACCAAGGATGGATGGCCTGTTTATTGTCAATACAAATAACTTAAGAAGTCAACAAAAACACTTAGCCTAAACTACTGTGTAACTAAGTACGCAAAAAGTATATTATATAATAATATTAATTTTGTTTGAAAAATATAGATACTGATTTGGAACACATTAAACTGACGACTGCGACTATAGGATTTCGGACGCATCTTGGAAGGACATAGCCTGAAGACAGGTTGCAGATGCAGATTAATGCGATCAGATGGGCAATTAATGCACTAAAGGCCATTTTGAATGCTTACTGGCTGGCATTGAGTGAGTGGTATTTATGATAGAGATCAAAGTAGCAGGATGTTATTGTCAGCGGAATTCGAACACTACTTAGCGACGGTGTCCACTATGACATCTGTCTCGTCTCGGTGGTGGAGCAGTAGTTTGCTTCACAGCGGGTTTTTTACCACCGCATTGCTGCAGTTGAAGCAGAACCAAAGCTGTCTGTGGCTTGGCCATTTGTGAGGTTGCTGTACATGGAGACCCGATTGGCTCCAAGGGGACTAGTATGCTGCTTCGCTGAAATGAAAAAGGCTACAACAGGAGGTTCAGATGACCCAATTAATCAATCGGCTGATCTTGGGTACATTTTTTTTATAAAATAAAACAAAACGTACAAAAAATGGACAGGAAAAAATATATAAAATTGTAACAAACAGACATGAAGTAGAAAAACACAAATGCACAAAACCAGCACATTGAACAGTAAATAGAACAGAAAGCACAAACAGGAATAAAGCAAAAAGTTCAGAAAAAACACATAAAAACAAGCACCAAGAAAGCCATACTGGGCACAGTGAAAGTACAGGATACACCGGAACACACACCAAGATTAGGACAGAGAAGGATTAAGACAGAGGAGGACAGCTTGAGACTTCAAGAAGACCTGGACAAGCTGCAGGAATGGTCGAACAAATTGCTGTTAGAGTTTAACCCAAGCAAATGTAATGTAATGAAGATAGGGGTAGGAAGCAGGAGACCAGATACAAGGTATCATTTGGAGATGAAATACTTCAAGAGTCAGAGAGAGAGAAAGACCTGGGGGTTGATATCACGCCAGACCTGTCCCTGAAGCTCATATCAAGAGGATAACATCAGCAGCATATGCCAGGTTGGCTAACATAAGAACGGCCTTTAGAAACTTGTGTAAGGAATCTTCAGAACATTATATACCACATATGTCAGACCAATCCTGGAGTATGCGGCTCCAGCATGGAGTCCCTATCTAGTCAAGCATAAGACTAAACTGGAAAAGGTTCAAAGGTTTGCCACCAGACTAGTACCCGAGCTGAGAGGTATGAGCTACGAGGAGCGACTGCAGGAATTAAACCTCACTTCGTTGAAGACAGAAGAGTTAGGGGGGACATGATCACCACATTCAAGATTCTCAGGGGAATCGACAGGGTTGATAAAGACAGGCTGTTTAACACAGGGGCACACGCACTAGGGGACACAGGTAAGCTGAGTGCCCAAATGAGCCACAGAGATATTAGAAAGAACTTTTTTAGTGTCAGAGTGGTTGACAAATGGAATGCATTAGGAAGCGATGTGGTGGAGGCTGACTCCATACACAGTTTCAAATGTAGATATGATAGAGCCCATTAGGCTCAGGAAACTGTACACCACTTGATTGACGGTTGAGAGGCGGGACCAAAGAGCCAGAGCTCAACCCCCGCAAGCACAACTAGGTGAGTACAACTAGGTGAGTACACACACCGGGGGAGTCAAACTAGACCACACACACATACATACACACGGGAAACAAAAACCGGCACACGCGGGAACCGGCAAAAGACACACAAAACACACAACACAAGACACGCAAAAGCACAGCCGCACACCAAAGAGCAGAGACAAACAACACAAGAAAACATATAAAACACATAAGAAGCTATAGCACAGTACAATCAAAACACACATATGATACAACGCTCAAACGTGGCGAGCCTAAGCTACGGAAACAAGACATACACTAAGCAGACAAGGACACAAGCACAAGTATTAAGCATATTTATCCAGGAACTCCTGCGCTGGAAAGCGCAACCAGTAAGCCTTCCAAATCAGCATGACAACATCGGGCACCTGTCCACCAGAAGGTGCACGAGGTCGACTCATCAGATCCAGCACCTCATAAAGAAACCCTTTCACCCACAGCACCCAAATGGTAGAAGAGCACCACGGAAACAGACGCACCCTGTAATCCAAAGTGACCACAGGGACGGGTACCACACGAGGGGCCGAGCACCTGGTGGCGTACTAGAGTTGTCACAGAGAGCTGCACAGGGATCTGAACGCAGCTTCACATCGGGGGGATCCGCTGGGAACAAAGGCGAGTCAGGGCCCCCACTACCGGGCACAGGAGCAGAGGCCTCCCGACGTGCATCCCTCTTCAACACCACGACGGTCTCGATCACCGGGGGCAACCTCCCACGGTGGGGAGCCAACAGCAGTACGCGCAGGGGTCGACACAGGAAACAGCACAGAGGCCCCCCCCCCCCACCCACAGCAGCATCAACCACATCGTCACACTCGGCAGCCCACTTACGAGGGGGCGACACACTCCTAGCCGTCCGAGAACGCTTGGACACAGGTCGCTGATCATTCAAACTGTGGCCCCAGCAGGATGCACCAGAGTAGAACCCTCGGCTGGTCGCACCACACCGTGTAAAGGGCGAGCCTGAAGTACAGCCGCTTCAACAACAGGGGTCACAAGCCCACACCCCACAGGCGACACAGAAACAGGAACCGGAGACAGGTTAGGCAGAGCCGACGGAGACGAGCGGGCCGACAGTGGTGAGAGAGTCGCGGAGACGAGTGGTGAGGGAGCCCGCAGAGGTGAAGGAGCCGGCTGATCCGAGGAAACCGATGGTGGGGGCAGGTCCTCACCACCACCTCCCCAACACCCCACACCACCAACCTCACGTATGGGAACGGCAGCCAAGGAACCCAGTAATTCCACCGGGGCAGCAGACGACAGGGAAACCTCCCACCACACCATCACAAGGCAACAGGTCCATATCCACCAACGGGGAAAAATCCTCGTCCCAAAACAAATTCACAGGAGCCGCCGCCACACCAGTGCAGGCCGCCGCTAGGTGCCCCTCAAGGCCACACAGGAAACACAACCTGGGCTGCCCTGAGTAGAAGGCACGGATGCGGTAACCCATCAACGTGACTGTCGACGGGACGGTCCGTGTCCCGTTCGAGGCCTCCTGTCACATGGCCTAAGGAGTTCATTCAGGAGGTCACCACTGCCCCATATTTATGGCGACGAAGCAGCCCCTCCGAAAACTCCAATGATACCCAATGAAGCGTTACTTATATGAGGTTGCAGCAACGATCAGACACAGTGACCGTACCATCGTCATCAGGGGAGGGAAAACAATCGACTATCATAACGGGCCACCAAATCTTGATAAACAACTGAGAAGCTGAACTTCACAAGCCCACAATGGGTTGTGATGAGCTGCACACCCTACAGACTCTCAGAGCATATCCAAGATTACCACTTCCACAGCGAGGTACAACGCCCTGTCTGAGAATTCGAGGCCAATCGTCTCCTTATGGCGGATAGGGGGAAGGGTGGTCCCCATGATGAGAAATACAAACAGCCAGGGGGGGCCGCGTCCCTGGCCAGGACACTCCAACAGCCGGGTCAACACCATCTTGGGTACATAGAATGGTTGGTATTACGGTGCAACAAAATGGGGCAAATTTTGTTTCTAGTTGAAATTTTTAAAAGCTTGGAAAATAGTTTTTTTGGGGGATTGTACTAGACATGCAAAATATAGTTAAATTGTGGTTAGATTTTGAAGTGGCCACACAGCCTATAATTATATCAAAGTAATTCTATTACAGTGAAACCAATTGGGTAGAATGTTATTGCTGCTCTTTCCCCATCTTAACCTTCGAGTACTGAACAACCTGGAACTTGCCACGAGGAGCAGGTTACGTGGCCACTTCCAACGACTACCTACCTGTTGAAGGTATCGGGGATTAATGCCGCTGTGGCCCAGTCTCTGATTGAGCCAACTGGTCTTGGTGACCACACTTTTGGATAGGAGACATTTAATTGAACTCGCCAACATCTTAGTGAGATAACACAAATTTTTACAGTATTCCACTTTTGGATCAAAACTGGGCTTCATTTTCTGTGATTCCACAACCTAGCGTGACTAGACCGTCTCCTGCAATTTCCCCCACAATGTCGAAGCAAATGATGCAATGGAAGCTCAATTGCACGAAGTTGTCATATCAACCACTGCAAAGGGCCTCACAAAGTATTCTTCTGGTAACTTAATAACTCCGACCTCTGGTCCATTGTTTACAGCAGTTCCATCGCATCCAACCGCTAGGAGACTTGACGTTTCAAGAGAACTTTCCATTAGAGGTCAGCCATGCATAACGTAGTGTCCGCTGCATCACCAGGAGAGAAAGTGCAAAGCCATTAGGACTATATAGTACTTGGAAGGGGTCAGAATAAGGATTTGGGATTGGACGGGGGTATGGAATGGTGCCCAACCACTTGGACGGGCGCGGGGATTGAAACGCCGACCTGCATGAAGTGAGACCGTCGCTCTACCGTCTAACCCAACCAGGAAAAGGTTACACTTGTGCAGTAGTATATTAAATGGTGGCTCCTGCACAATTTTGTACCTCAAGAAAATGGAAAACATCTTCCTTCCCGAGGAGAGGTTTCGAGTACAGCGTCTGGGCCTCTTGGCAAACGTCACATATAATCACAGTGCTCCTTGTGAGGCGTTTTGGGTTCCTTGCTCGTAATTGCCATTTGGGACCTCGAGTAGGGGCGCCCCAGTCTGCTTGCGTAAAAGTGTCTTTCTCAGCTCCCTTCCTGCCTTACCCTGATTTCTCCGTACACTGTCCTGTCTCACCCTTCCCAGTTTCTCAATGTTCTCATTGTGAACGCGGGTCCCTCTTGGCTCCATTTCCGCTCTTCAGTTTTTTCCTCCTTTATACATCTTGGCGCTCTTACTTTTCAAATGGTCACACACACATTCACCCCATCTCTGCCCCCCTCAAAATTCGTCTGATGCTGAAATTATTGCTGGCCCTACAAACTACATTGTTTGCACCGTTTCTCCGGCTTTTTATCTGCACGGTTGTGTGTCTGTACTCCAACAACCGATGCTTTGTGCTCGTTCTGATGACTTCTAAAGTAATAACTTTCTAAACAATGCCTTTCACATTTAAACTGGTTCTCCTGGCACCATTGCTAAGTTAATCATTAATGATGTTCTCTTTCTTTCTGCTTCTCTCCGTCGACCATATAATCGACTGTCGCTCGTATATGTGTGAATAGATAGTATTGTCTTTCTTCTCTTTATCTCCCTACGTAGTCCTCCTAGCTTTATGGTTGATTATTATATTCTTTTCTATATTTTACTTATACCATTACTCCTTTGGGTTGCTTCTCTGATTAATACCCTGTATTTCTGAGCTTTGATTTTTTAATTTGTTTTCCCTTATCTCAATCAAATACTATCCAACCACTTGGGCTGGACGGTAGAGCGACGGCCTCATTTCATGCAGGTACGCGTTCCATCCCAGCCACCATCCAAGTGGTTGGGTACCATTCTTTTCCCCCACCCCATCCCTAATCCTTATGCTGACCCCTTCTAAGTGCTATGTAGTCGTAATGGTTTGCCGCCTTCCCCTGATAATTCCCCGCAATCAGATCCTGGAGAGCCAACTCACGGTAATGGTCCCACGTGTACGCGTACTTGTACTCTAAATTGGTCATTCTCTCTATACTTCTTTCTATACTTTTTTCCATTTACTTGGACCGAAAGTAGCGGGCCCTTGACAGCTTTCACAGCAACATGCTTTTAACATTACAATTCATTTCCCATTTCCCAATTTTGTTGTGGTGTAGTCGTCTAGAGCGTGTGTGTTGGAACACCCAGTGCGTAGGTTCGAATCCTCATCACGGCACCTATGGGATTTTCTTATTTTTCCCCAATTGTCTTGTCATTTTAATGTTTTCCTCACTCTATGTTTATCCCATGTCCTAGAGGCGTTGTAATAAAGCTGACTTGAAACTCTTTACTATCTGTATTTTCTCTCTTGCATCTATCTTCATCTCAATTTTCTCTCTTACTCTATACAAGTCACAAGTACCATCAACAATGTGGGTTCAGATTAACTTAATCATTAGTTTGTCATAAA
>WNGS01003257.1:55189-74594 GCA_020271785.1 Procambarus virginalis
AACTAACTTCATCTATATTTTTTTGCACATCACTTCCTCTCCTCTCAAACTAAATAAGCAAAAACGGAGGTATAATAAACTTTACACAAACAAAACGACAAACTCACAAGAAAACAAACTTCAAAGTAGCAATTAAAAATATAGAAGTGCAATATCCCCAAAATATAAACAGGGCAAAAACATGTAGCCGCAGAAGTAGCTCCAGCACCTTTGCCTTGAGAAAATCAACCCGGAACTTAGTAAGTAACGAACCATCTGTAAAGTAACAAAAATTTAAGAAACATTTAAATTTGACAGTGACATCAAACAGATGCAACAATTTAAAAAAATACATCAAAACAACAAAAACACACACATACAACAACCAAAACACACACACAACAACAAAAACACACACATTCAACAACAAAAACACACACATACAACAACAAAACACACACATTCAGCAACAAACACACACACATCCAACAATAGAAACTACACATACAACAGCAAACATACACATACAACAACAACAACAACAAGCTAAAATTACACTAAAACCAAAACATACCTAACAAAAAACGCACAAGTAATATCACAATCAACAAATAAAAAACTAAAAAAAACATAAAAACACCGCTTCAGGGTATTTGCTACCACCAAAAACAGAAAATTAATCAAATTCAGCCACTCACACACACAAAAAAAAACTTATTCAGGTTTTTGCTTGTATGCCTGTGGTCCAATATTGCCTACCTGATGCTGATAAATTTTCAAATATTCACTTAAAAATTTCCAAACCTCATAAACAGAAGCAAATATTACTTCAAAACATTAAGGATTTTTATACTGAACAACATTTTTCATTAATTTACAACCGATATCTAAAAGTTCAAGCGTCAGTTTTTTTGTTTAGTTTTCTATAATGGAAATTGGTTTCATACGTAACAATTGATGCTGTTTGCTTTATTTATACAAAACACACGTGCCTCAATATTTTCTAATAGGGATATCAGGTTTGAATGATTTCAGTTATGCCGGTGAATGCACTTACTTTGATATCAAGCATACCGAAAAGTTTTCTGTTCTCTTAAACTTATGTTACACTTATGCAGTTACCAGCGTTTGATAGGCTTAAAGTGTGGTTGATAGGTTACCAAAACCTATATAGGCTTATAAAGTCTTATCAGCCTCTGGAGGTTACTAAGGTCACAACAATAGCTTACTGACTGAACAATAAGTCTACTTTTGTGCTGAATATATTTCATGTGTTAAATAAGCTTCACAGAACACATGCACTGAGAGGGGGGGTGCTTCATCTATCCGTGTACGAATCGAGTTTGAAAAATGTAAGTAATAAATTATTCAGGATAGAGAGAAAAAGAGCAATATTACACCATTTTGTTGTATGCTATGAACAAAAATCTTATTTGAAAATTTTAAACAAAAACTCTTACAAAATATGGCGAATAATTCCAGTGGTCCTACCAGGACTAGAAAAGGATTTATTCAGTGAGAAGTTCATTTAGAATTTTGCATTTTGAAAATTGCAATCCTCCAAAAGGGGAAACTATTTTATAACATCAGAGATATTTACATAATTTAAAAGCAAGATGAGCTCTCGTGCCTTTCAAAAAGTAATCAGCAAATTGGATGTCCCTTGAAGAAAACGGATGGCGTTTGTTATGGATGGATTAAAAAAAATTGCTTTCACCTTGTTGGACTTGATTGATGTATTTTGTCATATTTATAAAAGTTTTGTCAATCAAATTCTGAAAAGTTTGATGAATCAAAGGCAAGCTGAAAGCATTGCTTTCTAGTCATAGTAAAATTTTGTGTAATTATACTATGAAACCTCTTTCTTTTCCGATTTAATTTACATTATGATAACATACATAGATAACATTATGGTAACATTATGATAACATTATGGCAACATTATGAAACATTATGATATAACATATACATGTTATATGAATACATATTACGTATATTAAGTATGCCTTTAAGAGCCTAAATCTGTATTCCCTTGAGCGCAGGCGGAAGAGATACATAATAATTTACACTTGGAAAATATTAGAAGGGCTGGTCCCAAACCTGCACACAGAAATAACATCACATGAGACCAGAAGACATGGCAGGATGTGCAGAATACCCCCGTTGAAAAGCAGAGGTGCAACTGGTACTCTGAGAGAGAACTCTATCAACATCAGAGGCCCGAGACTGTTCAACACGCTTCCACTACACATAAGGGACATAACTGGCAAACCCTCACAGTGTTCAAGAGAGAACTGGATAAGCACCTCCAAAGGATACCTGATCAACCAGGCTGTGACTCATACGTCAGGCTGCGAGCAGCCGCGTCCAACAGCCTGGTTGATCAGTTCAGCAACCAGGAGGCCTGGTCGATGACCGGGCCGCGGGGACGATAATCCCGGAAGCACCTCAAGGTATCCTCAAGGTATCAAGGTAAGGTGGTGGTGGGGGTGGTGGTGGTCTTGGAGAGAGGTAATGGTGGTGGTGGTGGTGGGGTGGTTTTTATGGTGGTGGTGGTGGTAGTGATCGTGGAGAGAGTTAGCTTTTTTTATTTTTACATACATACATTAAAAGTAATGCAAAGACAAGAATACAAACCAACAGCCAAATTACAAGGTATCGTACAACAAGTATTAAACCAAACCCATCACAAACACAGGCAAATACAGAAATACGTAGGTACAGTGCAACAAACACAAAAATGAAAGTTCATACACAAACATCTAAAATCAGACACAAAGTCATCCATATGATACATGGTAGAATAATCATCTCGAGGATACCGCTGACGATACCGCCGCCATTTCTCATGGTGGTGTTCGTCAGCACAGCCTCCGAAGAATTTGAGGCACAGGGGCAACGCATACCCAACGAAGGGTCCAGCTGCACATGACAGAGCTCCGCCGCACAGAGCCCGACACAAGGGACCATTGCACAGGAGGCGGTGTGTACATGAGACAACTCAGGGGACGGCTGCACAGAGGGCGGCTGCAGTAGGCCAACTGCACTATGGCCAACTGCACAGGGGATTGTACCACAGGGGGCGTCAGCACAGCGAACTGCATGACAGGGTGCAAGGACACAGAGCCCACCCTGCAAATGTCCTTTTTCAGCATAAACGGCCAGGTCACCGGACGCACCACCGGCCACATCAGTGGGGAGGGGGGGTATAACCATCCAAACCAGGGAACTGGGACAAAGGCGTTTGGGCAAGGAAGCAGAAGCAAGAACCATAGACCTCGCACAAGCCCCCTCCTCCACTATAAGGGCACCAGCTACCAACACCGCCGCACAACGATAATGGACTACACTGGCCTCCAGTGCACCACTGTCGACATCCTTGGAAGAAGAACACTGCCAGAGGCTCCGTAGTTCTGCACATCGGTCCAAGGCTCACCACGAGGGAGAGACACACTCCGAGCTCTCCTCGAATGCTTGGAAACAGGCCGCTAGTCGTCAGAACTATCACATACTCCAAGAGGCACCACAGTAGAACCCCCTGGTGGACGCTGTGCATAGACCGTGCATAGCATGATCCCGCAGTACTGCAGCTTCGACAATCAGGGGAATAGGACCACATACGACAGGAGACCACACCGCATGCACATCTTCATAAACATGCATAGAAGACACCTCATCTGGAGAAAGGGTAGGTAGGGGCACCAGAGGCGGGGAAGTCTGCGACGGGGGCGGGGCAGCACTGGCCACTACCAGGACCGCAACATTCCCAACCCAGGGGGGGCCGACTGAAACCGGAACCACACTGGTCATGAAGTATCACTCACAACGCCAGCACATGGATAAATGTCTGGGGCTGCCAACGAGGAAAAAATCCTCCTCCCGGAAGAGGTTAACAGGACGAACACGGTGCTCATCACAATCGGCTGCCTGGTGATCTGACAGCACACATTGGAAACAGGTCCGGGGTTGGCCCAGGTAGAACACACGGACGAGAAATCCCAGCAGCATAACCGACAATGGCACAGGGGACGAGAGGCACATGGCCAAAGTACGGGTCCCACTTGGCACACCAGACCTACGGCCAGAGGAGATGACGTTTCGGCGAACACTCAGCACCCTCACAAACTGGAAGAAAAGCCGATGCAGGAGATTCCTGTGCATCGGGGAATTCAAACGGTGCTCTATGCACCGCAGTGTATGCAGTCATGCCACAACGATCAGATACTGTCACACTACCACCACCATTAGGGAGCTGCAGGGAGCACCCATCATACTTTGCCATGACATCCCTGTACACCGCCGTCGAGCCGAAATTCATTACAGCCTGGCACCCTTCATTCAGCTGCACCCCACACACCTCTGCCACGGGAACACGCAGCAAGTCTAAAACGACCACCTCCACAGCCGGATAAGAAGCTCGGTTCAAAAACTCCAGCCCAATTGTATCCTTTCTTCGTATAGGGGCAAAGACACTACCATCCCCTTAGCTGACACTGCCCAAAGGCCACACACACACCACCACCAACAAGCACCAACACCAAGCATCAGGTCGAGACTGAGGAGCACGGGTAAACACAACGATTCACTCGACTGCCGAGCAGTCAATCTGGTAGTGGTGGTCTTGGAAAGAGGTAGTGATGGTAGTGATGGTCGTGGAGTTCACACTCAGCTGGCAGGGAGTGCGGAGGTGCCTGAATGTGATCCAGACGTTGCCCAGCGTGTGTGGTGGTTGGCTGCCTCGTCGTTTGCTGACGTGTCTTGCATGATGGGGGCCCCATTCCCCCAATTTTGCGGGCTCACTCGGTGGGCCTGGAATTTACTGGAAAGGGCCGACTACGTAGCCGTAGCCGTGGAATTAGTGTTGTGTGATATGCTGCATGTCTCCGTGGCGGCAATCTATGGTGTGGAATTGCATCGGGCTATTGTGAAGTTTGCGTGCGAGGATGACTACAGGGTGTTTCTCCACCATTATGAAGGGCGGTCCTTGTCCCTGCCGGACGCTGCTACTACGGTGGTCATCTCGGACCGCAGTGGGGCCGTCACCTCTGTCAGTCTGCATGGTGCACTCCTTGAATTACTGGAGCAGCTACTGCGGCACAACTTTGGGCAGTTTGGAGCTGTCTTGAGTGTGTGGCTCAATATGGTTTCCTCCAGGAAGCTTAAGGGTGTTCAAACTAGTATCCGCACTCTGGGGGGATGCGATTGCGGTCGGACATCCCGTCCTCGGTGCGGCTCATGGGATGTTACGTCTGAGTCTACTACTCATGACAGCCTCGAACCTGCTTTCACTGTAGTTTGTCGGGCTACCTAGCTGCTGCCTGCTCGGTGGCTGTCGTCCCTCCAGTGAATCTCTTTTGTGAGGAGGATTTCCCGCCGCTGGCTGTGGAGGAGGACCTGGCGGATGCATTTGTGGACGTGCTCTTGGCTGATATGACATGCCCTGTGTTGAACTGTATGCCTGCTCCTGGTGGGGCTTGTGCTCCGGTGGTTGTGCCATCCTCGGTTGGGTGCACTGCGGCTGGTTGTATTCCTGGTGCTGCAGTAGATCTCCCGGGTGCTCCCTCTCCAGCTTCTTCGTCTTCTGCACCTGTTCATCTCCCTTGCTCTGTTGATTCTGGCTCTTCGTCCTCCCTACGCTTCCCGTGCTTCAGGTTCTGCTTTCGGCTCTCACGATGTGCAGCCGGGTTCCAAGCCCTCGCGGCGTTTCACTCCTCCTAACTCGGCTGATGTGGGTGAGTTTGATGCTTGTAAGTCTGCGGATGACGATGGGGTGGTACCTAGGGCGACGGTGTCGCCAGTGATGGTAATGGAGGGGGGTTCACCTGCCTGCTGCTGCCGCCGGTAACAATGTCTCTTCGTTAACTTCTGTTTCTTCTCCTGCAGGGGGTTCCCCGTAGCGTGGGGGTAGTCCCTCTTCCTGTGGTGGGTAGCACAGATGGTGATGTGCGCTGGGATCTTGTGGTGGTCCTCCAGAAGGATGTCTGTCTCGAGGATTCTGTGCCAGTGCCCGACCCTGTTGTGGCTGTTGTTCCGAATGTGGCCCCTGTGGTGTTTCTCCCTGACATGCCTCCTCCTGTGATGCAGGTCACTGCAGACGTTGCTGGCGAGGTTAACCTGGATGACCGGCCTGTTGGTGAAGATGTTTTCGACGAAATACATACTAATGAGTCGCCCTTATGGGAAGGGAAGCGGGTGTTGACGATCCCTCTGTACCCGTCTATTATTTGGGTACCTCATGTACGTGTTTTTATGTCCGGGGTTCCGGAATTCATGGCGCGTCCTCGTTCACTAGTCAATCCTGATAGGAAGTGTCTTTGGGACGCGAACTGTCTCCGGTTTCCGGTGGCGGACTTTCCGGAGAAATATGAGTAGGTGTTGCGTAGCTTGCTCTCGTCTCCCGTTTGTTATGTCTGCTGTGGATCCGTCAGGCGTATGGTTGTGTGTCTTGACTTTGTTTCTGTTCCGTGTTTTGTACTTTCTATCATATGGGTCCTAGTGCAATGTGGTATAGTCTATACTGAACTTGTAGTTCAACTTGCGACGCCTTAAACACCACGTACCGCCCTCCGGTGCGGCAAGTCTCACTCTCACATACGCCTCTGTTCTCGTCTCCGCTCCTCTATCTACGGCTCGACGCAACAAGCACTTTTGTCACTCTTCTTATTCTCAACATACACGCGTCTCTCACCTTCTGTCCTGGTGCAGTCACTGAGAGGACTAACCATTCATGCAAACTGTACCTACTTTCAAGAAGAAGGTGGTGGTTGTCGTCTTGGAGGTAGTGGTGGTGATCGTGGTTTTGGAAAGAGCAAGTGGCGGTGGTTGTGGGAAAACATCTACCAGTGATTAGTTTATTAATTTTTTTGTTATTGAATGGACTGTAATTATTTAAGTTATTGATTAATTATGTTATTAAGCGGAGTATATAGGTTATTATTTAAAATCACTTATAAACATCCAATTCACACACTTGGGTGGTTTTAATTATTAAATATGGTTATACCATAGTTAAACGGTTAACATTATTTATTTTCACTAAATTGTATTTAAACAGTTAGTGGATGTGGTTAGTATTAGTGAATTATAGCCTTATCCGACTAGAAGGCTTCGACAGTAATCTTGGAACTGGTCCTGAACAGGTGAGTTGGACGGGCTGCTATGACTTCGTCCTCAACTTTATTGCCAATAGACAGAGAGTAATCACACTAAAGTGATGTCTCAATGAGAAAATCCGTAGGAGCCGTGTTGAGGATTCGAACTTATGTGGAGGGTCTTCTCATGCACACGCCCTAGTCAACTGGAACACCCACCGCATAGGTTCGAAGCTTCATCACGGTTCCTGCGAGTTTTCTCATTGACGGCAATTCTTCACTAACAGTGATGTCCCGACTCCAGCCTGTCAACAACGTACACTATTGATATGTACAACTACAATAACTATAACTATTATGATTTTATGGTAAATTTATGACTTAGTTTACTAGGATTATGAAACTATCCCATTTTTGTCTCGGAGTCATGCCATATAACCATGAAAACCTATAATATATTATATTGGCCAACTAAGACTAAGTAAGACATAGTTATGAAATTTAAGCACTTGGCTGTTGTTGCTGTAGTCGAATCCGTCCGTCAAGTTAGGTATTTCGTTTTTCAAATGCCAACAATGTGATTCAAGTGACACTTGACAAAATTGACGCGTGTTAGCTGTGAAGACTTTAGGCAGTAATAATGGCTACTCCTCCTCCCCAATCAGTAGACGCGTCGAGTGAACGGTTCATTTATGGGTTCTAATAATAATTGGAAGAGGAATTTTATTCTATTAAATTGATAACCAATAATTTAATACACAAAGAGAAATCACTATTAGTGTTATATATCAAAGAACAAATCTACAGGAGCCTTGATGAGGGTTCGAACCTATGCTTTTTTTAAATTTAGTAATGTGTAATTTATTAATTTCGGTCCTGAGACTGTAGTATTAAGTTTAATTGTATGGATATTAAATTAATTTCTGCTACGTAGAAACATAATCTTATTCTCTGGAGAAAATTGCTACGAATTAAGTTTTCTTTGAATGAGTGACTGATGTAGTTTGTTTAATTTGAATTAATACAAAATCACCACCAATATTATTTTCAGCATATTGTATTATAAGTTAGCAATTTTGTCGGGAATTTCTGACGATAGTGGTGTGGTCTTGGAGAGAGATGGTGGTGGTGGTGGTGGTGATAGTAGTTGTGGTGGTGGTTGTGTTCTGGTCTTGTGAAGTACTACCTGACAGTGTCTACAGAGGAGTGAGGGTCTAACTTTTATGCCCCACGTACTCACCTTGTTATACTGTTACTTCACATTTACCTACTCTGACATAATGTTTCTAGCTTCCACCTGTGTCCTCTTGTCCTGCNTGGCTGTTGATTGCTGGTGTTGACTTCTTGATATGTAGTGCCTCGCAGATGTCACACCGCCTGCTATCGCTGTATCTATCCATGATTTCTGTGTTGTTTGTTAACAAACAACAGTTGCCATATAACTGTATGACAACAGATCTGTAGTTGCCTCGAATCTTTCCTCCTTCTGCAATAAGTTCTGCTTGTAAGGTGTCTTTGGTGGTGACCTTCTTTAGAAGCATCATACTGTCCCCCGAGCTCAAAGCGGCAGCTAGAGCCTTCGTGAGAACAAGGAGTTAGTCGTCAGGAGAGGTGACAAGTCGCCAATATACGTCATTCTTAAAAAAGATGAATATCTGGCGAAAATGAACCTCATACTCTCTGACCAAACTAAATTCCAAAGGGTAACGAAGGACACTACAGCCGAATTGAAAGCAGAGGTTAAAAGATTGATCGAAACTGTGAACGCCAAAAAATCCGGACTCCACCTGCCAAAGATTATTGGGGAATACAAACCTGGGAATGTGTATGGAAATGTCAAGACACACAAGCCTGGAAACCCACTTCGGCCAATCATCAACCAGATACTCACACCCACGTACAGACTGGCAAAGCGACTCAACGGCTTGCTGACCCCTTATGTCTCTTACGCCTTCAGCCTGAAGTCTCCAAAGGAATTTGTTGACTTACTGCGGGGAACATGGGCTGCAGGGATAAGAGCCTCGTTGGACGTAGAATCACTGTTTACCAACGTACCGGTGGATGAAACAATCGGGATGATAGCGGACAGAGTGTTTCGTGATCCGGCCTGTACTCCTCTTGACATACCAGAAAACATTCTAAGGAAACTACTCCACGCTTGTACTAAAGAGGCACCCTTCTTGAGCCCGGATGGGCACATGTATAAGTAAGTAGCTGGGGTCTCCATGGGTTCTCCCCTAGGTGTCCTGTTTGCGAACTACAACATGGGTACCAACGAACAGAAGGTCTTAGTCGACATGAACTTGAAACCAGCCATATACTGCAGGGATGTTGACGACATTTTTACACAGGTACCTGATGTCAGACATCTGCAGGAGCTGTTAGAGGCATATGAGCGGAATTCTGTGTTGCGTTTCACTTACGAGATGGAGAAGGATGGGAAGCTGCCCTTTCTAGATGTAACAGTCATAGTACCACATATATAAATTGACTCCTTCTGAAGATGTATTCATATACGAAAGTACTTAAGGAAATTCCTGTTTCAATCCTTCCTCCGTGGTCTTACACTGTCACATTATTAATCACGTGTTTATTTTTCGTGATTTACACACACACTCACACACACATACACACACTCACACACACATACACACACTCACACATATATATATATATATATATATATATATATATATATATATATATATATATAATATATATATATATATAATATCTAAATATATATGCAAATAAGCCTGAATTGTCCCAGGACTATATGCGACTGAAAACTCACACCCCAGAAGTGACTCTGGGGTGACATATATATATATGTCGTACCTAGTAGCCAGTACACACTTCTCGGCCTACTAGGCAAGGCCCGATTTGCTTAATAAGCCAAGTTATCCTGAATTATATACTTTTCATTTTTTTTCTTATGAAATGATAAATCTGGCTATTACATTATGTATAAAATAATTTCTTTAAATTTGAATTATAACTAACGTAGATATATGACCGAACCTAACAACCCTACCTAACCTAACCTAACCAATCGAAACCTTATCTAAACCCTTATCAACGACGTCAATATTATATGTTCCTAATGTAATATAATAATAATATTAAAATATACTAATTGGAAACAATTTATTAAAAATAAAAAGAATCACTCGGCCTATTAGGCAGATCGTTCCTTGCATAGTAGGCCAAGAAGTGTATTCTGGCTACTAGGAACGACATATATATATATATATATATATATATATATATATATATATATATATATATATATATATATATATATATATAACGGGTGAGGTGATATGATACAAAACGTTTTGTGTGAGGTGGGTAATGAAAATATAACAATGAAAGTAACTGCAGACGGCCTATTGGCCTTCCTTGGTGTAGACTACAGTGTGAAGCGTCCTTTTGGAATGCTAGCCTTCTGTTTTCTGGGCCCTTCCTTGTATATATTTAACCCTTCTTCGACCAGATGCTCAAACGTCAGTACCCTGTATTTGCTCATTCGCATGTGTGTGTGTTGTGTGTTGTGGTGTGTGTGTGTGTGTGTTTGTGTGTGTGTGTGTGTGTGTGTGTGTGTGTGTGTGTGTGTGTGTGTACTCACCTATATGTACTCACCTATATGTACTCACCTATATGTGTCTGAAGGATCGAGCATTGACTCTTGGATCCCGCCTTTCGAGCATCAGTTGTTTACAGCAATGACTCCTATCCCATTTCCCTATCATACCTGGTTTTAAAATTATGAATAGTATTGGCTTCCACAACCTGTTCTTTAAGTGCATTCCATTTTCCCACTACTCTCACGCTAAAAGAAAACTTCCTAACATCTCTGTGACTCATCTGAGTTTCTAACTTCCATCCATGTCCCCTCGTTCTGTTACTATTCCGTGTGAACATTTCGTCTATATCCACTCTGTCAATCCCTCTGAGTATTTTATACGTTCCTATCATGTCCCCCCTCTCCCTTCTTATTTCTAGTGTCGTAAGGCATAGTTCCCCAGGCGCTCCTCATACCCCATCCCTCGTAGCTCTGGGACGAGTCTCGTTGCAAACCTCTGAACCTTTTCCAGTTTCATTATGTGTTTCTTAAATGGGGACTCCATGATGAGGCGGCATACTCTAAGACTGGCCTCACGTAGGCAGTGTAAAGAGCCCTAAATGCCTCCTTACTTATGTTTCTGAATGATGTTCTAACTTTTGCCAGTGTAGAGTACGCTGCTGTCGTTATCCTATTTATATGTGCCTCAGGAGATAGATTAGGTGTTACGTCCACACCCAGGTCTCTTTCGCGCGTCGTCACAGGTAGGCTGTTCCCCTTCATTGTGTACTGTCCCTTTGGTCTCCTATCTCCTAGTCCCATTTCCATAACTTTACATTTGCTCGTGTTGAATTCCAGTAGCCATTTCTCTGACCATCTCTGCAACCTGTTCAGGTCTCTTGGAGGATCCTGCAATCCTCATCTGTCACAACTCTTCTCATCAACTTTGCGTCATCCGCAAACATCGACATGTAGGACTCTACACCCGTAAACATGTCGTTAACATATACAAGAAATAGAATTGGTCCCAGCACCGATCCTTGTGGTACTCCACTTGTTACTGTTCGCCAGTCCGACTTCTCGCCCTTACCGTAACTCTTTGGCTCCTTCCTGTTAGGTAGTTCCTTATCCATGCTAGGACCTTTTCCCCTACCCCCGCCTGCCTCTCGAGTTTGAATAGCAGTCTCATGTGCGGTACTGTATCAAAGGCTTTTTGGCAGTCCAGAAATATGCAGTGTGTGTCCAGAAATATGTGTGTGTGTGTGTGTGTGTGTGTGTGTGTGTGTGTGTGTGTGTGTGTGTGTGTGTGTGTGTGTGTGTGTGTGTGTGTGTGTGTGTGTGTATCACGATGAAATTAAAACGTGATGAACACTGTGAGTGGCAATGTCAGACAAGGAAGGATAAAGATTGGAATTTCCTTAGGTAATCATAAAGACAGGTGAAAAGTCAAAGGTATGGTTTGTTCATTCAAAAGATTGTAATCAACTGATTTTAATAAATCATGCAAAAATTATCATAAATCGGTTAGTAAAATAATATTATTGAATCAGCATTTATATTAAGCAGTGAATTAGATAGTGTGAATTTAAGTTCAGGATTGTCTAAATTAGACAATTAAACTATAATTTATAAGATTTGTGATAGGTACAAAATTATCACTAAAAGGATACAGCTGCAGATGGCGTATTTCCATTACATGTGTGATGCTGTAGTTGTTCTATTCCCATCATGTTACTTCCACTATTTTGTTTATATTTATTAATCAGCTCAGTTGTGGGGTTATATAATTCCACACTATGCTTTATCTCTCTGCTGCACTTCTTGTAAATCTGTTAAATCACAAAAGCGCTCAGATTAATTTCGTTTTATAGTTTGCTATGTGGATACTTGCGCGTTTATGTATGTGTATACTTTTGTCGTACGGCCTGCAACAAATAACAAGGTAAAATAAATGTGAGATAAAAAGAACAATTTTACACGTGTCTCACTATTCTAGGAATTTTAACATTTTGACCTCCGGAATATTCTTCATAATCGTCCTACAAAGTGTTCTCTCGGGTTGAATTCGCAGAATAAATATAAAACGTTAATTTTCTTCTGTGCATAATTAAGTATATATTTTTCTTCCACATGCATATAAACTTCATTTCAGCTCTAATGAACGACACATATATTTTAAATGAAATAAAAAAGGCCATATTCTACCTGTATCAATTGTGATTTTTTTCAAAGATTGATTTTTTTGAACATTTACTACAAATTGTTTATTAAGCAAAATTAGATTGCTGAGCGTAAGCGATATCTGTTTGGAATACTAATCCATGGTTTCTGACCTTTTTTGGGGGGGTATGTTCCAAAAAAAAATGAATTACCTGTCAAATGGCTTCTGGGATTGTTCCCCTGCTTCTGGCCCTTCTCTTGCTGTTGGGAAATTCTTTTTTGCAGCGTGAAAATGTTTGCGTGTGTTGCTGTCATGCAAGTTGATATATATCTGCGCATAATGGGCAAAATCTTTGCCTGAATTTTACGAACGTGGTTTTCCCATTCGTTATGTAAAATCCTTTCTACCAATGGAAATAAAATTAAAATCTTGGTTTGTAAAAAAATATTATGCGAATAATTTTTATTCTCGGTAGATTTTCATTCAATTCAATAACATTTAAATTAAAATTTTATTGTTGATATATATTCGTCAATATATATGTCAGTGTGTAGTAGTAGTAGTAGTAATGATAATCACAGCAACTGTGATAGTGACAATAGTTGAAGTAATAAAGACAGCAGTTGAAGCAAACAGTAATAGTAAGCAATAGAAAGCCTAGTCAAGGCACTAGCAGTCAGCAGCAAGAGCAACAGTAACTGAAGCAATCTTAACAATGGTCACAGATGTTGCCCTTGCAGTGATAAGAATGCCCTTAAAACAATGTTTTTAAGTCGGTCCCAATAGTTTAGATGTTTTACCAAGTGGATTCTAGCAGTAAAGGTCCTCTGCACGCTCTCCAGGTCAGCAATTTCACCAGCAGTGAAAGGGGCTGTCATTGTGCAGCAGTACTCCACTCTAGAGAGCACAAGCGTTTTGAAAAGTGTCATCATCGGTATAGCATCTCTAGTGTGAAAAGTTCTTGTTATCCAACCTGTCATTTTTCTTGCAGTTGTGACGGCTATTTTATTGTGTTCTTTAAAGGTAAGGTCTTCCGACGTGAGTCATGAGGTAGTGGTCTTCCGACCACTACCTTTTTCAAGAACCATCACCACCCCTCCACAACCACCACCACCACAACCATTACCTCTCTATAAGACCACCATCACCCCCACCACTACCATTTTTCAAGAACCACTACCACCATCACCACCACCAACACTACCTTTTTTCAAGACCACCACCACCACCACAACCACAACCATCACCACCACCACCACTACCATCATCACCACCACTACCACCATCACCACCACCACTACCTTTTTTCAAGACACCCACCACTACCACCATCACCACCACCACCATTATCACCAACACTACCTCTCTCCAAGACCACCACCAACACAACCACCACTACCACCACCACCACCACCATCACTACCTCTTTGCAAGACCACCAATACCACCACCCCTACCACCATCACCACCACCACCCTCCCCACCACTACATTCTCCAAGACCACCACCACTACCACTACCTCTCGTCAAGACCACCAACACCACGCCTAACCCTCTCCAAGACCATGAACCCTATCACCACCACTACCACTCCCGAAGACCCCGAACGTTACCACAACAACTACCACTTTCTAAGACCAAGAACATTTCTACCACCACCACCACCAGCTTTCTCCATAACCACAAACACCACCACCACCACCATCACCACAAGCGGTCTCCACCACAACCATTCCCACAAACTACCTCACACCTCACCACCACCACCAATATTATCCAGACAAACTGCAGTCCAACACCCACTATCTACAGAGCAGGATAATTCTCTCGCTTTGTTAACACAGTTTAATGGTGTAGTCCCTTGCGGTATTGAGCAGAGTCACCTGGAAACTAGTGAATGGAACCTGATTACATTCATCCAGGATTCCAGCCACAGATTTACTCAAGAAGCGAGTCGTGGAACACAGACCGCCGCGGGTGTTTAAACACCCTCATACACGAACGGGAGTCTGATTTGATTTGTTATTCTGTACTGTGTTACATAATATAACAGTGGTTGTCTCTTGTGTAGTTCCGCGTCTGCTGGTTTAACAGGAATTTATACAGCAGACATGATATTTACGTGACGGGAATAATTAAAATACTTGTCATTGTACCTGCAGCTATAACTCACAACTCATTATAACTGCAGCTGAAGCTCGTAACTCATTATAACTGCAGCTATAAATCAACTCATTTAACTGCAGCTATAACTCATAACTCATTATACTGCAGCTGAAACTCATAACTCATTATAACTGCAGCTGAAACTCATAACTCATTATAACTGCAGATATAACTCATAACTCATTATAACTGCAGCTATAACTCGTAACTCATTATAACTGCAGCTGTAACTCATAACTCATTATAACTGCAGCTATAACTCATAACTCCTTATAACTGCAGCTGAAACTCATAACTCATTATAACTGCAGCTGAAACTCATAACTCATTATAACTGCAGCAATAACTCGTAACTCATTATAACTGCAGCTATAACTCGTAACTCATTATAACTGCAGCTATAACTCGTAACTCATTATAACTGCAGCTATAACTCGTAACTCATTATAACTGCAGCTATAACTCGTAACTCATTATAACTGCAGCTATAACTCGTAACTCATTATAACTGCAGCTATAACTCATAACTCATTATAACTGCAGCTATAACTCGTAACTCATTATAACTGCAGCTATAACTCGTAACTCATATAACTGCAGCTATAACTCGTAACTCATTATAACTGCAGCTATAACTCTTTCTGAGTACACACAATTATGTAACGAATATCGGACTCCTGTGATATGAACGACTTTACTTGCTGACTGTCCTCTATATGCATCTCTATCTAGAGGTACAGACTGTCCTCTATATGCACCTCTATCTAGAGGTACAGACTGTCCTCTATACGCACCTCTATTAGGGTACAGACTATCCTCTATATGCACCTCTATATAGAGGTACAGACTGTCATCTAGATGCACCTCTATATAGACGGTACATACTGTCATCTAGACGCACCTCTATATAGAGGTACAGACTGTCATCAAGATGCACCTCAATATAGAGGTACAGACTGTCCTCTACACGCACTCTCTATATAAAGGTATGTTGTTGAATTAGGGGCGACGACGATCGTGGATCGGATGCGCCTCTCGATTAACCCAGTAAGGGTTAATTAACCCAGTAATGGGTAATATAAGTTTTCCGTATTTCGAGAAGCCCGGAAAGGTGAAACACTCAAACCAATATCTGCGAAACAAGTGACCTGCCCAAGTCACTGAGAAACTAATAATGCCATGCGGCAAAGAAACGCAGACAGGGAGATGATTGGGGAGTTCCCAGGAGTCCCTCAGGGTGACCAAACACCGGCCCTGCCCTACCGGAATCACTGGGTAGCAAAAAACCAAAAACTCTGCCCCCAACTAAAACGCAAAAGTCATCCATGCCCTCCGGCAAGAATAGAAGCCAGCGGCCCACCACGACTGAGGGGCAGCACCAGGACCCCGCCAACTCCCGGCACCACTCTGCCAAGCCGGCCCCCCGAACCACCGTGACCACACCCGCCAGGGGAACCAGCCATAGAAAACGTAAAAGAAATCTATCAACAATCCGTAACCCAAGGCGATATGTGCGCCAGGCGTCGTACAACCGGAACGTTGAATAGGGATGGCCAAACGGCAGTACAAAGCAAAACGCGTAAACAGGATGAGAACCGGCGGCTCCCAGGCGGAGGTGGTTTCCAGACGCTCCCGCTCGGCGTCAAAGTTGTACCAGGAGTCCTATATAGAGGTACAGACTGTCCTCTAGACGCACCTCTATATAGAGGTATAGTGTCCTCTAGACGCACCTCCATATAGAGGTATAGTGTCCTCTAGACGCACCTCCATATAGAGGTATAGTGTCCTCTAGACGCAACTCTATAAAGAGGTACGAGACTGTCCTCTAGACGCACCTCTATATAGAGGTATAGGCTGTCCTCTATACGGTAGGCTTGAGTCGAGGTACCCACCCAAGATTGAACGATTCATCCTCCCCGGAATCCAACCACACAGCAGTTCTCTAATTCCCCGGGTATCAATTTACAGCACAGGTGAACAGTGACATTAGGTAAAATATAACGTGCCCAACCCCGCCTGGGAATCAATACCCCACAAAGGCTGTAATTCAAAATGTTTGCAGTATACCTTCACCAACAATCTGCTTGTGGCTGAAAGTAAACTTGTCTGCGTGTTTGATGTTTTCCGCAACTTTGACTGACGACATGTGAAAGGTGGTAAGATTGCTCACAAGATATTGAAGACAGCAGTGTGTGTATACTCGCAGTTGTGTAAAATGCACAGCAGCTTTGTGTTAGTACAAGTTGTAATGTACACAGCAGCTTGTGTGTAATATACAGCACGTGTAATGCACAGCAGCTTGTGTGTAATAGTGCACAGCAGCTTGTGTGTAATAATGCACAGCAGCTTGTGTGATGAGCACTTGGTTAATGACACAGCAGCTTGTGTGTAATAATGCACAGCAGCTTGTGTGTAATTGTGCACAGCAGCTTGTGTGATATGACAGCTTGTTTGCACAGCAGCTTGTGTGTAAAATGCACAGCAGCTTGTGTGTAATAATGCACAGCAGCTTGTGTGTAATAATGCACAGCAGCTTGTGTGTAATTGTGTGCAGCTATCAA
The DNA here is from genome assembly GCA_020271785.1 of Procambarus virginalis. NCBI lineage: Eukaryota > Metazoa > Arthropoda > Malacostraca > Decapoda > Cambaridae > Procambarus > Procambarus virginalis. The sequence continues at coordinate 72,713 of WNGS01003257.1, forward strand.
ACGGAATTTCCTCACAATATAAAAATAAATCGAATCGGTCTCTATCTCTCATTGTTTGTAACTGTGATTCACAGTTACCATATTATCACAGTTAACATCTAGACAGTTCACCCGAGAGTGTAAACCTTCACACACCATAGTTAGCGTCTTCACAGTTCACACCTGAGACATTAAGTGGTCGCAGTTAGCACATACAAAGCCTACACCCGAGAGTGTTGTCTCCTTACATCAAACAATATAATCACCAGGAAACCTGTCTTCATTACTCAAAATATTATAAAATAATGGTCTATACAAGTCACAAGACCATCAACAATGTGGGTTCAGATTAACTTAATCATTAGTTTGTCATAAAAACTAAATAAGCAAAAACGGAGGTATAATAAACTTTACACAAACAAAAACGACAAACTGCACAAGAAAACAAACTTCAAAGTAGCAATTAAAAAATATAGAAGTTGCAATATCCCCAAAATATAAACAGAGGCAAAAACACGTAGCCGCAGAAGTAGCTCCAGCACCTTGCCTTGAGAAAATCAACCCGGAAACTTAGTAAGTAACTGAACCATCTGTAAAGTAACAAAAATTTAAGAAACATTTAAATTTGACAGTGACATCAAACAGATGCAACAATTTAAAAAATTACATCAAAACAACAAAAACACACACATACAACAACCAAAACACACACACAACAACAAAAACACACATTCAACAACAAAACACACACATACAACAACAAAAAACACACCACATTCAGCAACAAACACACACACATCCAACAATAGAAACATACACATACAACCAGCAATCATACACATACAACAACAACAACAACAAGCTAAATTACAACTAAAACCAAAACATACCTAACAAAAAACGCACAAGTAATATCACAATCAACAAATAAAAAACTAAAAAAAACATAAAAACACCGCTTCAGGGTATTTGCTACCACCAAAAACAGAAAATTAATCAAATTCAGCCACTCACACACACAAAAAAAAAACTTATTCAGGTTTTTGCTTGTATGCCTGTGGTCCAATATTGCCTACCTGATGCTGATAAATTTTCAAATATTCACTTAAAAATTTCCAAACCTCATAAACAGAAGCAAATATTACTTCAAAACATTAAGGATTTTTATACTGAACAACATTTTTCATTAATTTACAACCGATATCTAAAAGTTCAAGCGTCAGTTTTTTTTGTTTAGTTTTCTATAATGGAAATTGGTTTCATACGTAACAATTGATGCTGTTTGCTTTATTATACAAAACACACGTGCCTCAATATTTTCTAATAGGGATATCAGGTTTGAATGATTTCCGTTATGCCGGTGAATGCACTTACTTTGATATCAAGCATACCGAAAAGTTTATCTGTTCTCTTAAACTTATGTTACACTTATGCAGTTACCAGCGTTTGATAGGCTTAAAGTGTGGTTGATAGGTTACCAAAACCTATATAGGCTTATAAAGTCTTATCAGCCTCTGGAGGGTTACTAAGGTCACAACAAATAGCTTACTGACTGAACAATAAGTCTACTTTTGTGCTGAATATATTTCATGTGTTAAATAAGCTTCACAGAACAACATGCACTGAGAGGGGGGGTGCTTCATCTATCCGTGTACGAATCGATTGTTGAAAAAATGTAAGTAATAAAGTATTCAGGATAGAGAGAAAAAGAGCAATATTACACCATTTTGTTGTATGCTATGAACAAAAATCTTATTTGAAAATTTTAAACAAAAACTCTTACAAAATATGGCGAATAATTCCAGTGGTCCTACCAGGACTAGAAAAGGATTTATTCAGTGAGAAGTTCATTTAGAATTTTGCATTTTGAAAATTGCAATCCTCCAAAAGGGGAAACTATTTT
>WNGS01003258.1:4831-32424 GCA_020271785.1 Procambarus virginalis
ATAATCCGCAGACGTTATTCTTTTTATGTGGGCTTCAGGAGACAGGTTTGGTGGATATCAACTCCTAGATCTTTCTCTGTCTTGTGTGTACTCCCCTAATTGTACTCACCTAATTGTGCTTGCGGGGGTGAGCTTTGGCTCTTTGGTCCCGCCTCTCAACTGTCAATCAACAGGTGTACAGATTCCTGAGCCTACTGGGCTCTATCATATCTACACTTGAAACTGTGTATGGAGTCAGCCTCCCCACATCACTGCCTAATGCATTCCATTTATTAACTACTCTGACACTGAAAAATTCTTTCTAACGTCTCTGTGCTCATCTGGGTACTAAGTTTCCACCTGTGTCCCCTTGTTCGTGTCCCACCGTGGTGAAGAGTTTGTCTTTGTCCGCCCTGTCAATTCCCCTGAGATTTTGTAGGTGGTTATCATGTCTCCCCTTACTCTTCTGTTTTCCAGGGATGTGAGTTCAGCTCCTTTAGCCTTTCCTCGTAGCTCAATCCTCTCAGTTCCGGGACGAGCCTGGTGGCATAACGCTGAATCTTCTCTAACTTTGTCTTGTGTTTAACTAGGTATGGACTCCAGGCTGGAGCTGCATACTCCAGGATTGGTCTTACATAAGTGGTATACAGGGTCTGAAAGATTCCTTACACAAATTTCTAAAGGCAGTTCTTATGTTGGCCAGTCTAGCATATGCCGCTGATGATATTCTTTTGATGGGCTTCTGGGGACAGGTTCGGTGTGATATCAACCCCAGATCTTTCTCTCTATTTGACTCTTGTAGGATTTCCCTCCCAAATGATACCTTGTGTTCAGCCTCCTGCTCCCTTCTCCTAATTTCATCACCTTACACTTTCCCGAGTTGAACTTTAGCAGCCATTTTCTAGACCATTCCTCCAGTTTATCCAGGTCATCCTGTAGTCTCTGTCTATCTTCATCCGTCTTGATTCTTCTCATAATTTTTGCATCATCAGCAAACATTGAGAGGAATGAGTCTATACCCTCCGGAAGATCGTTCACATATATTAGAAACAGGATGGGTCCAAGTACTGAGCCCTGTGGGACTCCGCTGGTGACATCTCGCCACTCTGATGTCTCCCCCCTCACCGTTACTCGCTGTTTCCTGTGCTTAAGTACTCCCTTATCCACTGGAGCACCTTCCCTTTTACTCCTGCCTGTTGCTCCAACTTTTTTAACAGCCTTTTGTGCGGTACTGTGTCAAAGGCTTTTTGGCAATCCAGGAAAATGCAGTCGGCCCACCCTTCTCTTTCCTGCCTAATTTTTGTTGCTTGGTCATAAAATCTATTAAACCTGTGAGGCACGATTACCATCCCTGAACCCATGTTGGTGGTGCGTTACAAAGTTATTTCCCTCTAGATGCTCTACGAGCCTTTTCCTCACGATCTTCTCCATTACCTTGCATGGTATACAAGTTAAGGAAACTGGCCTGTAATTCAGTGCCTCTTGCCTGTCACCCTTTTTGTATATTGGGACCACGTTAGCTGTCTTCCAACTTTCTGTAAGTCTCCTGTTTCCAGTGACCTGTTATACACCATAGAGAGTGGCACACTTAGTGCTTCTGCACCTTCCTTTAGTATCCATGGTGAGATTCTGTCAGGCCCAACAGCCTTTGTCACATCCAGCTCCAGCAGACACCTTTTGACCTCATCACTGGTGAGGTCAAATTCCTCCAAGGTTGCTTGGTTTGCCACCTCCTCATTTAGTGCAGGGGCTTCTCCTTGTTCTATTGTGAAGACCTCCTGGAATCTCTTGTTGAGTTCTTCACACACCTCCTTGTCATTCTCTGTGTATCTGTTCTCCGCTTTTCGCAGCTTCATCACTTGTTCTTTCACTGCTGTTTTCCTCCTGATGTGGCTGTGGAGCAGCTTTGGTTGGGTCTTGGCTTTACTCGCGATGTCATTTCAAACTGTCTCTCTGCTTCTCTCCTCACTCTGAGGTACTCATTTCTGGCCCTCTGGTATCTCTCCCTGCTCTCTGGTGTTCTGTTATTTCTGTAATTTCTCCATGTTCTTTTACTCAGTTGCTTCACTACCTTGCATTCCTGGTTGAACCATGGGTTTTCTGTTGTTTTTCGTTTTTCTCCTTTTGGACAGGGATAAACCTGTCTGCAGCTTCCTGGCACTTCTGGGTGACAAAATCCATCATGACCTGCACATTCTTGTCTCTAAGTTCTGTTTCCCATGGTATTCCTCTGAGGAAGCTCCTCATCTCTTCATATTTTCCTCTTCGGTAATTCAGTCTTTTTCCCTCCACTCCCATCCTTGGATAGGTTATCCCTACCTCCACCAAGTACTCAAAGGTCAGTACACTGTGGTCACTCATTCCTATGGGGGCTTCCACTGTGTGTGTGTGTGTGGGTGTGTGTGGTGTGTGTGTGTGTGTGTGTGTGTGTGTGTGTGTGTGTGTGTGTGTGTGTGTGTGTGTGTGTGTGGTGTGTGTGTGTGTGTGTGTTTGTACCTACCTAATTGTACTCACCTAATCGTGCTTGCGGGGGTTGAGCTTTGGCTCTTTGGTCCCGCCTCTCAACTGTCAATCAACTGGTGTGTGTGGTGTGTGTGTGTGTGTGTGTGTGTGTGTGTGTGTGTGTGTGTGTTGTGTGTGTGTGTGTGTGTGTGTGTGTGTGTGTGTGTGTGTAATTACCTAAGTGTAGTTACAAGATGAAAGCTACGCTCGTGTGTCCCGTCTTCCCAACACACTTTGTCATATAACGCTTTAAAACTACTGACGGTCTTGGCCTCCACCACCTTCTCACCTAACTTGTTCCAACCGTCTACCACTCTGTTTGCGAAAGTGAATTTTCTTATATTTCTTCGGCATCTGTGTTTAGCTAGTTTAAATCTATGACCTCTTGTTCTTAAAGTTCCAGGTCTCAGGAAATCTTCCCTGTCGATTTTATCAATTCCTTTTACTATTTTGTATGTAGTGATCATATCACCTCTTTTTCTTCTGTCTTCTAGTTTTGGCATATATAATGCCTCTAACCTCTCCTCGTAGCTCTTGACCTTCAGTTCTGGGAGCCACTAAGTAGCATGTCTTTGCACCTTTTGCAGTTTGTTGATGTGCTTCTTAAGATATGGGCACCACACAACCGCTGCATATTCTAGCTTTGGCCTAACAAAAGTCGTGAACAATTTCTTTAGTATATCGCCATCCATGTATTTAAAAGCAATTCTGAAGTTAGAAAGAGTGGCATAGGCTCCTCGCACAATATTCTTTATGTGGTCCTCAGGTGATAGTTTTCTATCTAGAACCACCCCTAGATCTCTTTCTTTATTAGAATTCTTTAAAGATTTCTCGCATAATATATAGGTTGTGTGGGGTCTATATTCTCCTATTCCACATTCCATAACATGGCATTTATTAACATAAAATTCCATTTGCCAAGTGGTGCTCCATATACTTATTTTGTCCAGGTCATCTTGAAGGGCATGACAATGATCTAAGTTTCTTATCTTTCCTATTATCTTAGCATCATCAGCAAACATGTTCATATAATTCTGTATACCAACTGGTAGATCATTTATGTAGACAATAAACATCACTGGTGCAAGAACTGAACCCTGTAGTACTCCACTTGTGACATTTCTCCAGTCCAATACATTGCCTCTGATCACTGCCCTCATTTTTTTATCAATAAGGAAATTTTTCATCCATGTTACAAGCTTACCTGTCACCCCTCCAATATTTTCCAGTTTCCAGAACAACCTCTTATGTGGAACTCTGTCGAAAATCTTTTTTAGATCCAGATAGATGCAGTCAACTCAACCATCACTTTCCTGTAATATCTACGTTGCTCGATCATAGAAACTGAGTAAATTCGATACACAGGATCTTCCAGATCGAAAACCATACTGTCTTTCTGATATTATATCATTTCTCTCCAGGTGTTCTACCCATTTAGTTTTAATTATTTTTTCCAATATTTTGATTATTACACTTGTCAATGATACAGGACTATAATTAAGGGGGTCTTCCCTGCTTCCACTTTTGTAGATTGGAACTATGTTAGCCTTTTTCCACACATCAGCTACAACTCCTGTAAACAGGGATGCCTGAAAACTCAGTTGAAGTGGAATGCTGAGCTCAGGTGGACATTCTCTCAGAACCCATGGTGAAACTCTTCTGGACCAACTGCTTTGTTCGTATTTAGCTCCTTGAGCATTTTTTCCACTTCATCTCTAGACACCTCTGTGTGCTGTATGTTGTTCTCTGGAATTCTTATTGTGTCTGGTTCCCTGAAGATTTCATTTTGTACAAACACACTTTGGAACTTTTCGATTAATATTTCACACATTTCCTTTTCATTTTCCGTGAATCTATTTCCCATTTTCAACCTCTGAATATTATCCTTTACCTGCAATTTGTTGTTCATAAATTTATAGAATAGACCTGGTTCTGTTTTACATTTGTCTGCAATCCTTTTTTCAAAATTTCTTTCTGCCTCTCTCCTCACTGCCATGTAGTTGTTTCTCACATCTGTGTATCGCTGGTACGTTTGGAGGTTTGGCCTCTTCCTGTATTGATTCCATTTTTGTGTCTTTTGGTCTCTGGCCCTCTCACAATTTCTGTTGAACCAATCCTGTTTCCTAGTTCTGCATCTCTGTTTTGGTATAAATTTTTTTGTGCCTTTATCATATATTTCACAAAACTTGACATACATCTCATTCACTTCCTTGCCTAGCAACAAGTCTGTCCAATTATACTCACTAAAAAAATTTCTAAGGTTGCCATAATGTCCTCTCCTAAAGTCAGGTTTTTCAATTGCATCAACCTTCTTATTTTCTTCCAGATTATAACGCATTGCATACTTTACTCCCAAAAAGACATGCTCCCTTCCCAAGGGAGGAAGGTACTGAATGTCAAATATTTCTTCCTCCTTCCTGGTAAATATCAAATCTAGCACTGAGGAACGTCCCCTTCCCTCATCCTCGTAGCTTGTTTAACATTTTGATACAAGAATGTTTCCAGAATGAGGTCTACAAATTTACAGGTCCAAAAATCTTCTGTTTTAGCTTCATATGCTTCCCAATCTATGGATTTCAAGTTGAAGTTACCGACTATCATCAGTCGTGATCTATCGTTATCCGCTCTCGCTATGATCTCTCACATTATTGTTATAGGACCTTCTCGTTTACTATCTAGCTCCTCCTTTGACCACGTGCTGCTTGGCGGTGGACTATATGCATTTATGATCATTAGTTTATCATCATCATGGCAGATCTCTAGTGCTATTATGTCAACTTCTTGCAGATTGGCAGTCATTATTTCGTTCACCTTTAGGTGTTCTTTCACCAGCACAGCAACGCCACCGCCTTTCCTAATTTATCTGTCCCGTCTCCAAATTGAGTAGCCCCTTGGGAATATGAACTCATTTAAAATAACATCTCCAAGTTTTGTCTCCGTGAGTGCAACAATGTCTGGTGTCTGCAGCTGTATTACATCACTTAACTCCAGTATCTTTGATCTTACTCCATCTATGTTGGTGTATGCAATCTTCAGGAACTTATTCTCCCTCTTCGTATTTTTCACTCCCCCTTTCTCTAATGATTTTGTTGGTTTGCCTTTATGTACCACTTTACTGGTCTGCCTACCCCTATCACTTTGTAGAAAAAAAGGATTGATTTCTTCTTCATTCCCGCTCTCATTTAAACGTTTTGCCTCGGCGAGGTTCAGTTTCAGCTTCTCTCTATCTTCTTTTGAAAGATCTCGTCTTAACGACCACACTTTCCCATCCTTATCACTTTGTAGTTTTCTAGCATTCCTTAGTACTTCTTCCATCTGTTTGGCACCATTTAGGGTCATCCTCAAAGGTCGATCTTTCCCTTTTACATATCTGCCTATTCTCCTGTAGTCGCTCACATTCTCTATGGTTGTAAGACCTTCCACGAGGCCAACAATTTTATCTACTACTTTTGCTTCTTCTACAGCTCTTTCTGACCTAGATGTTATCTCCTTTTCTTTGCAGCCAAAAATGATCAGTGATTTACTCCGATCAACTGTGTTTTGCACCAACTTCGGGTTAGATGCCAATTCTTTTCTCACTTCCAGATTAATGTTTGTTTTATCTTTGTTGCTGCAGTGTTTGACTTCCTTTACTGCTTTTTCTATTTTTTCCTTCTCCTTGGCCACTTGTGCATAAGTGAGTTGCATATCTTTCTTGCACTGTTCTATTCCCTGTGTAACTTCCTCCATCTGTGCTGACAAAAGCTGTTTCTCCTGTTGAATTTCCTTACCTAACCTATAGTAGTTATTTCTTTTGTGTGTGTGTGTGTGTGGTGTGTGTGTGTGTGTGTGTGTGTGTGTGTGTGTGTGGTGTGTGTGTGTGTGTGTGTGTGTGTGTGTGTGTGTGTGTACTCACCTAGTTGTACTCACCTAGTTGTGCTTGCGGGGGTTGAGCTCTGGCTCTTTGGTCCCGCCTCTCAACCGTCAATCAACAGGTGTACAGTTTCCTGAGCCTAATGGGCTCTATCATATCTACACTTGAAACTGTGTATGGAGTCAGCCTCCACCACATCGCTTCCTAATGCATTCCATTTGTCAACCACTCTGACACTAAAAAAGTTCTTTCTAATATCTCTGTGGCTCATTTGGGCACTCAGTTTCCACCTGTGTCCCCTAGTGCGTGTGCCCCTTGTGTTAAACAGCCTGTCTTTATCAACCCTGTCGATTCCCCTGAGAATCTTGAATGTGGTGATCATGTCCCCCCTAACTCTTCTGTCTTCCAACGAAGTGAGGTTTAATTCCTGCAGTCGCTCCTCGTAGCTCATACCTCTCAGCTCGGGTACTAGTCTGGTGGCAAACCTTTGAACCTTTTCCAGTTTAGTCTTATGCTTGACTAGATAGGGACTCCATGCTGGAGCCGCATACTCCAGGATTGGTCTGACATATGTGGTATATAATGTTCTGAAAGATTCCTTACACAAGTTTCTAAAGGCCGTTCTTATGTTAGCCAACCTGGCATATGCTGCTGATGTTATCCTCTTGATATGAGCTTCAGGGGACAGGTCTGGCGTGATATCAACCCCCAGGTCTTTCTCTCTCTCTGACTCTTGAAGTATTTCATCTCCCAAATGATACCTTGTATCTGGTCTCCTGCTTCCTACCCCTATCTTCATTACATTACATTTGCTTGGGTTAAACTCTAACAGCCATTTGTTCGACCATTCCTGCAGCTTGTCCAGGTCTTCTTGAAGTCTCAAGCTGTCCTCCTCTGTCTTAATCCTTCTCATAATTTTGGCGTCGTCAGCAAACATTGAGAGGAATGAGTCTATACCCTCTGGGAGATCATTTACGTATATCAGAAACAGGATAGGTCCAAGTACAGAGCCCTGTGGGACTCCACTGGTGACTTCACGCCAGTCTGAGGTCTCACCCCTCACTGTAACTCTCTGCTTCCTATTGCTTAGGTACTCCCTTATCCACTGGAGCGCCCTACCTGTTACTCCTGCCTGTTTCTCCAGCTTATGCATCAACCTTTTATGGGGTACTGTGTCAAAGGCTTTCCGACAGTCCAAAAAAATGCAGTCCGCCCACCCTTCTCTTTCTTGCTTAATTCTTGTCACCTGATCGTAGAATTCTATCAAGCCTGTAAGGCAAGATTTACCCTCCCTGAACCCATGTTGATGGGTTGTCACGAAGTCTCTTCTCTCCAGATGTGTTACTAGGTTTTTTCTCACAATCTTCTCCATCACCTTGCATGGTATACAAGTTAAGGACACTGGCCTGTAGTTCAGTGCCTCTTGTCTGTCACCCTTTTTGTATATTGGTACTACATTAGCAGTCTTCCATATTTCTGGTAGGTCCCCCGTTTCCAGTGACTTACTATACACTATGGAGAGTGGTAAGCAAAGTGCTCCTGCACACTCTTTCAATACCCATGGCGAGATTCCATCCGGCCCAACAGCTTTTCTCACATCCAGCTCCAATAGGTGCTTTTTGACCTCATCTCTTGTAATTTCGAACCTATCCAAGGTCACCTGGTTTGCTGCCACCTCTCCCAGCGCCGTGATATCTCCCTGTTCTATTGTAAAGACCTCCTGGAACCTTTTGTTGAGTTCTTCACACACCTCTTTGTCATTCTCTGTGTACCTGTCCTCGCCCACCCTAAGTTTAATCACCTGTTCCTTCACTGTTGTCTTCCTCCTGATGTGACTGTGTAGTAGCTTTGGTTCAGTCTTGGCTTTGTTAGCTATATCATTTTCATACCTTTTCTCAGCTGCTCTTCTCACACTGACATACTCGTTCCTGGTTCTCTGGTATCTCTCTCTACTTTCTGGTGTTCTGTTATTACGGAAGTTCCTCCATGCCCTTTTGTTCAGCTCCTTTGCTTTCATACATTCCCTATTAAACCACGGATTCTTCCTTTGCTTCTCTGTTTTTTCCTGTTGGGCTGGGACAAACCTGCTTACAGCCTCCTGACATTTTTGGGTGACATAGTCCATCATGTCTTGTACGGACTTGGTTCCGAGTTCTGTGTCCCAATGTATATCCCATAGGAATTTATTCATCTCCTCATAGTTTCCCTTTCGGTACGCCAGCCCTTTGGTTCCCAGTTCTTTTTTGGGGTGATAATTCCTAGCTCAACCAGGTACTCAAAGCTCAATACACTATGATCACTCATTCCCAAGGGGGCTTCCAACTTAACTTCCCTTATATCCGACTCATTTAGGGTAAATATCAAATCAAGCAAGGCTGGTTCATCCCCTCCTCTCATTCTTGTCGGTCCCTTGACGTGTTGACTTAGAAAGTTTCTTGTTGCCACATCCAGCAGCTTAGCTCTCCATGTGTCTGGGCCTCCGTGTGGGTCTCTGTTCCCCCAATCTATCTTCCCATGGTTGAAGTCTCCCATGATTAGAAGTCTGGATCCGTTCCTGCTAGCCACAGAAGCTGCTCTCTCTATTATATTGATGGTGGCCATGTTGTTTCTATCATATTCCTGTCTGGGTCTTCTGTCATTCGGTGGGGGGTTATATATGACTACTATTATAATTTTCTGTCCTCCAGTTGCAATGGTGCCTGATATGTAGTCCCTGAAACCTTCACAGTTCTGAATTACCATCTCTTCGAAACTCCAACCTTCTCTTAGTAGCAAAGCCACACCACCTCCTCCTCTCCCTTCTCTCTCTTTCCTCACTACATAGTAGCCCTGTGGAAACACTGCATTTGTTATGATTTTCGTTAGCTTTGTTTCTGTGAGTGCTATTATGTCTGGGTTTTCTTCTAGTGCCCACTCTCCAAGTTCACTAGTTTTATTTGTAATCCCATCTATGTTAGTGTACATCGCCTTGAAGCTCACTTTCTTCTGTTCATTTACATATCCCTTTCTTGGCGAGTATTCTACTGGTGTGGGAAGCTGTTCCGTGGGTGAGAGGATCTGTGAGGTGGTTTGCAGGGTCGCAGAGGGTTTTGGGGTGGGGGTGGGGGTTTAAGGGAAGGGGGAACGGGTAGGGTGTGGGTTAAGGAGATAGGGGGGACATGGAGGATACGGGGTGAGGGGGGAGGAGGAATAGGGAGGGTATGGGATGAAGGGGGAAGGGGGACTGGGGGGAAAGGTGGGAGGGGGGACATGATGGGAATGGGGATGGGGTGTCGGGGTCAGAATGGGGTGGGGGGGAGGGAGGGTTGGGTGGGGGCAGGTAGGGTGAGGGGAAGGAAGGGTTTCTATGCAGAGGGGGTTGGTGGTGTTGCCCCCCCCCTCTGGTGTTGCTGGGATGCTGGTTTTGGGTTCCCCTCTTGTCTCTGGGACTGCTGTGTTGGGGGCTGTGATTTCCTGGTTTGCTCCTCTCTCCCTGCGCTTCCTCCTTGCCTCTGCTGCCCTGGCTCTCTCCTCCTTCGTCCTGTCCCTCTGCAGGAATACTTGTTTGTATCCCTCCACATGTTGGAGACGACTCTTCTTTCTAGAATATCCTCCTTCGTGGTTTCGTTTGCAAACACCACCTTTACAAGTCGGTTTCTGTCCCTGTTGTACCAGCCCAACCTGAAAACCTTCTCAATGTTGTGTGCAGCCTCTTCCATCTGTAACCCCTTCAGTAGCCCATGTACTGCCTCTCTATCCTTGCCATTCCATTCTTGCCTGTTGGATCCTTCCTGTTCTTTGATGCCTACAACTACCACTGATCTCTTTCTCTCCAGCAGTTGAGTGGTGCACCTTGCTGCTTCCTGTGAGGTAGCAGCTTGCATGGCTACCTCCCTCACTGTGGCCATTGCTTCTGAGCTCTTTTTCAATATGTCCGCAAATGTTCAGGTACAGAGGCATTTCCTTCCAATGTAACATTCCCACCTTCCCTTTGGATGATAATCTGATGCTCGGTCTCTTTATTTTTCGCTGTGAGAGATTTGATCTCCTCCCTTGCTGATGTCAGCTCACTTTGCAGGTTGTTAATTGTAATCCTCATTTCATTCATCTCCCTCCTGAATTCCTCCAGTACTTGGTGTAGCAATTCCTGCGTTTGTTCGCCCTGGCTGCTTCCCATAACCCTGCTTCGGCCTCCTGCCATTTTGCCCCTTGTCAAGAGAGGTAGCAAGGGAGAGAGAGAGAGAGCAAGAGAGCAAAAGAGAGAACAGGAGAGACCCAGAGAGAGCGAACAAGAGAGAGAAGAGAGCAAGGGAGAGAGAGAGCAAGAGAGCAAAAGAGAGAACAGGAGATACCCAGAGAGACAAACATAGAGAGAGAGAGCAAATAGAGAGAGAGCAAGCGAGAGAGAGCGAGAGAGAGAGAGANAACCAAAGAGTCCAGAAGCAGGAAGAGACCAAAGAGTCCAGAAGCAGGAAGAGACCAAAGAGTCCAGAAGCAGGAAGAGACCAAAGAGTCCAGAAGCAGGAAGAGACCAAAGAGTCCAGAAGCAGGAGGAGACCAAAGAGTCCAGAAGCAGGAAGAGACCAAAGAGTCCAGAAGCAGGAAGAGACCAAGAGTCCAGAAGCAGGAGAGACCAAAGAGTCCAGAAGCAGGAAGAGACCAAAGAGTCCAGAAGCAGGAAGAGACCAAAGAGTCCAGAAGCAGGAAGAGACCAAAGAGTCAGAAGCAGGAAGAGACCAAAGAGTCCAGAAGCAGGAAGAGACCAAAGAGTCCAGAAGCAGGAAGAGACCAAAGAGTCCAGAAGCAGAAGAAGGAAGAGACCAAAGAGTCCAGAAGCAGGAAGAGACCAAAGAGAGTCCAGAAGCAGGAAGAGACCAAAGAGTCCAGAAGCAGGAAGAGACCAAAGAGTCCAGAAGCAGGAAGAGACCAAAGAGTCCAGAAGCAGAAGCAGGAAGAGACCAAAGAGTCCAGAAGCAGAAGAGACCAAAGAGTCCAGAAGCAGGAAGAGACCAAAGAGTCCAGAAGCAGGAAGAGACCAAAGAGTCCAGAAGCAGGAAGAGACCAAAGAGTCCAGAAGCAGGAAGAGACCAAAGAGGGAGAGACCAAAGAGTCCAGAAGCAGAAGAGACCAAAGAGTCCAGAAGCAGGAAGAGACCAAAGAGTCCAGAAGCAGAAGAGACCAAAGAGTCCAGAAGCAGGAAGAGACCAAAGAGTCCAGAAGCAGGAAGAGACCAAAGAGTCCAGAAGCAGCAAGAGATCAATAAAATGTCTGTTGCCCGCCAGGCTTCAACTACCAGTCCTCCAGCGACGTCTCACAACCAATCAAGTCTTACAAGGCAGTGGCGCCACTGTCCAACAGCCTAATTCTCCGGGAAGCCACATCCAGGGTCCCCTTCACCACCAACCCAACCACAACCTTCACCAGTCACGGCTTGTGAATGATTACAGTACGACTACTGAACTATTTCAAACGGGAAGGATTGCCAGATCAAACCACAGCAGGACTGCAAAGACCATCAACAGCCTACTGTCTGCAAATGGACTGTCAACCGTCATTGGACTAGGTGACTTGCTTCCTGCAACATTGGCTCCAGCACCTGATGATCCTGCAACAGCGACAACACCACCTTTACTGCCAGGAGAACTGCTCCAGCTGTCGTGGGGTACGGTTGTTCCGTCCGGCCACTGCAGTTGTTCTCGACCCGGCGAGGAGTGAGGACCTGGGTGTCGCTGCTGACGTGGCTTGTGTCCCGTGCTTTTGCTGAGGGGCCCTTGGGGCCGTGACGGTCTGCAATCATGGGGGGGGGGGCCTGAGCCCCTGTTACCAGGCAGTCCTCCATTGGCCTGGAGTTCTCTGGGATTGCTTCCTATCACGCTGTGGAGGTGGTAATAATTGATATGCTACATGTCCCAGTGGAGTCTGTATGGTGTGCAGCTGCTTGCCGGACAGCGGGCGATTGTCAAGTTCAGCTCCCTGGCGATTTTTCAAGGTCTCGTCACACGCTATGATGGGCGCTCATTCGATCTTCCTGGAGATGGTGGGTCGGTGACCCTCTCGGATCGTTGTGGAGCCACGACGTATGTGGCAGTGCACGGGATGCCTTTTGAGTTCCATGAGGATCTCTTACGTCGGTACTTTGCCCAGTTTGGGCGGGTTCTACATGTGAGGATGAATGCCGTCCCTACCGGGAGATGGAAGGGGGTCCCGTGTGGGACCCACACTCTCGCCATGCGCCTCTGGAATCCTGTACCGTCCTCCATCATGCTGTTGGGGTTCTCGATTCGTGTTTTTCACGCAGGACAACCTCGGACTTGTTTCAGGTGTGGCCTACCAGGTCACCTGGCTGCGGGGTGTGAGGAGTGCCGGGTCACCCCTGTTAACCTCTTCCAGGAGGAGGCTTTTCCCCGCTGTCGGCCCCGAACCTGTCTCCACTTGCTGGACCGTGTGTTGATTCCCTGCTGGTTTCTGCCCCGGTGTTGGGTGGTGGAGTGGATGTTGACGTGGGGTTTGGGGCAGCCTCGCCCCCGTCGCCGGCTTCCCCACCTTCGACGTCCCTGCCCCTGTCGCCCCAGCCCGCCCCGTCTCGGCCGGGCATGCCTGCTCCGTCCCTGCATGCGGCGACTCCTGTCCCTTTGGATGTCCGCGGCGAGGAGTCTCCTGCGTGTGTGGTCCATTGCCCCCGGCCGTGGAGGTTGCGGTTCTCAGGAGCTGGGCCTTGAAGGCGCGTCCGTCGGAGAGTTCTGCTGTGTTACGGGATGATGGGGTGAAAGCTCGGATGAACGGCAGCCTGTCTGCAAGCGCTCGAGGCGGGTCCCGAGTGTGTCTCCCTTCGTGGGGTGCCTTGGGTGGAGGTGGAAGAGTACGTTGATCTGGCGTCTCCTGTCGAGGTTGGCGGTGCTGTGGGGGGGGGGGGCTCTGTGCTGCGTCCGGTGTCGCCCCTGTGCCTACTGCTGACGACTCCTTATGGTGGGAGGTTGCTCCTGCCGAACCGGACCCCGTCGTGGTCTTACGGAAGGATGTGTGCCAAGGTGCCTCTGCTCTTGTGCTCGGTGGCGGGGGCCCCGACTCGTCTGTGTCCTTTGCGGGTTCCCCTAGTTTGCAGCCCCATGTGAAGCCTCGTGAGAAGCCTCATGCGCCGGCCAGTACAAAGCCTTGTGCGGCGCCTGGAGCACCTCCCAGTGCCGATTCCAGTGCGAAACCACCTAGTGTGGCCCTCTTCCCTGTGCTCGCGGTTGACGGGGCGTGGTCCCACAGTCACGGGATTTGGACCTCGTTGGGACGACAGGGTGCGTGAGGGCCCGTGGTGCTCGTCGACTATTTGGGTACCGAGGTTTAAGGGGTTTATTTATGGGGTACCTGATTGGATGCCTCGGCCTTGTGCGTCTCCTGGTAGACCGGTGTCCGAAGACGTCCAGCTGCTCTGGGAGGCGTACTGCTTACGCTTCCCCCACAAGAGTTTCCGAACAAGTATCGATAGTGCTGTGTTTGATTGTATACTCCATGCCTGTGATTTTGTTACCGTGTCTGCGGTTCTATGTTGTTTGTCTACGTGTTCGGTTTCGCCCTGTTGGGCGGTGTGCTTGTGTGTGTGTTCCATGTGCATTTGTTGTTGTGCTGTGCTGTGCTGTGTATGTTTTGTGTTCTGTTGCTTGTGTTGTTACTAGCGCTGTTGTGTGTGTGTGTGTGTGTTTGCCGGTTCCTGCGTGTTCCGGTTATGACTTCCTGTCTGTCTTGTCTTTTAGTCCTGCTTGTGTAGCCCTTCAGGCTGGCTTGTGTTACTGGATTTGTATTTATTTTGTGCCATATCATTTCTGAGTGTTTTTTCATGTTTTCTGTTGTATGCTTATTTGTTTTTCAGTTTCATGTTTCCTTTCTCTGTTGTTCTCATGTTTGTTTCTGCTTTATGGATCACTGCTTGTGTTGTTTTGCCTAGCTGTTTTTATGCGTATTTAATGTACTTTATGAATAAAAAAGAAAAAAACACCACTTCTACTTAACATTGCAGAACCGTCTCCAGAGCCTACTGCTCCCCAATTTGCTCCTGCAACACAATTTCAACCAACTGATCCAGCAACAACAACTAACACCCCCAGTGATTCTGCTTCTCCACGTCAGCAACACGGGTCAACGTATTAGGAGCAGCTGCGACATCATTCTATGTGTCAGCTGCAACTGCAGCATCTGCAGTCTTTTAGAGACGACCTCTCTACATTAAATGATGTAGATAAACATGTTGCAGTAACCGTAGTTGGTATTGCAGTTGGATCATCCACATCCACTACAGGTGGATGTGGATTGTGCAGCATCTTGTACGCCCAAGAACTAGTTTGAAGTCTTATAAGAGAGAATGACACCATGAGCATTCCACCAGATATGCTTCAGCCATATTATGCAACATTCGACAACAAGAGCAGTCAAACAAACAAAAAAGTAGGCAAAGAACACGATTTAGATTGAAAAACTGATACAACCAAGAAAGAAGTCGCCAACAGAAGACTGCAGTCTCTACTGTCACGTGAATCCCCTGCATAGCAGTGGAACTGCCTCTTCCACTCACCTTCTATGTCATCACACTGAGTCCCACCTGAGCTGCCGTAGGGTGCAGATGTGTCGTCTGGCCGCTCCGGTAGTTTGGGGAGGTTGCAGTTTTTCGCCTGCAGGGGGTGTGGGTGTCTCTACCCTCCCTGCTGACTGGTGTTGACGTGGCGCTTTTACGATGAGCGGCCATCTTCCCGCTGTCGAGAGGGTGAACTCCATGGGGTTGGAGTTTACCTACCGTGCAGGGTATCCGCTCATAGAGCAGGTCATGTGTGACGTGCTACATGTCCCGGTTATGGAGGTCTACGGGGTTGAGCTGGTGGCTGCTCGCCGGGTAATAATCAAGTTTGTGGGTGAGGTGGCGTACCGTGGATTTCTCCGGCGGTACGAGGGCCGAACTTTGAAGTTGGTGGATGGCACTGGGTCTGTGGCCATTTCTGATCGGAGTGGTGCCGTGACGTATGTGAGCGTTCATGGGGCCCCCATGGAATTCCCTGAATCCCTTCTCCGACGGTTCTTCCAGAGATTTGGATCCATCGTCAGTGTGAGGATGCACAAGTTATCTTCTGGCAAATATGCGGGATTGAAGACGAACATTCGTACCCTCGGAATACGCCTGAGGTCGGACATTCCATCGTCTGTCCGACTTCTAGGGTACTACATGCGAGTGTATTATGCCAGGCAACCCCGTACTTGTTTCCGGTGTGGCGTGTTGGGGCATCAGGCTGCCGGATGCACTGCGGATCCGGTTGCTCCGGTCAACTTGTTCCGGGAAGAGGATTTCCCACCGCTCCCTCTGGAGGAGGTCTCCGGGGATGAGGAGGTGAGCGTGCAGTTGGCAGATGCGGCTCCCCATACACCGCCGGACGTTCCTCCGGTTGTTGCAGACTCTCCTCCGGGTCTTGCAGTGCCTATGGATGGTCTACGTGCTCCTGTCGCTGTCTCCGCTGCTCCTGAAGGCCTTCCTGGTGATCGTTGTGATGCGCCGACGTCTTCTCCCTCGTCTTCGGCTGCTGCGCCTAACCCTGTGTTCTCGCCTCGGGTCCCGGTTGCGCTGGGTGCTGGGGTGGCTGTGGAGCCTCCTGTGTGTGTGGGCCGGTTCCCCCTGTGGTTGAGGCTGCTGCCGTTCTGCGTCGGGCGTCGGTTCGCCCGGTTCGTGAGGCCCGTGGTTCTGGGTCCGCCTCCGGCTGTGAGGATGTGCGGCCCGTGCCCAAGTGTTCCAGGCATTTATCTACTGATTGGGCTGATGTGGGGGAATACGTGACGGGTGGAGCTTCGGGCGTTGATATGGCGGTTCCGGGTGCTTCACGCTCTACGTCGCTAGTGGTGGCTGACGTCCATGTGTCTGCTATTGACGATGGTGGTGAGAATGATTTACCTCCTGTTCTTTCTCCTGCAGAAGGTTCTCCACAGGGAGGTGGTCGCTCCTCCAGACGTGGGTGGTGTGGATTCTGGTGCGAGCCAAGGCATCAAGCTGGTGCTGAAGAAGGATGTCCAGCGTGGAGGGTCCCAGCGGGTGCAACGTCCGGTGGCTGCCGCTGGGCCCTGTGAGGAAGTCGAGGAGGCCCCCTGTGTGATGCCCATTGCCCGCCTCGTGGGAAGGAGCCTTTCCCTATCATCCTGGCCTCCGGAGAGGCGGTTGGTGCTCGGCAACCTTTGCGGTTTAACATGGTTGAATGCGTGCGTCCTGTTCCGTGGTGCCCTTCTTCCATCTGGGTTCGACGGGCTCGGTGTTTTATTGAGGGTGTGCCAGAGTTAATGCCTGATCCTCGTACGATTTGTGATGTCCCTGTTTCGGCGGACGTCATGTTACTTTGGGAGGCATATTGTCTTCGCTTCCCGGCTGCGGAGTTGCCGGATAAGTATGAGAAATTTGAGTAGTCTGTGTGCTTGTTGTGTGCATGGACCTGTGGTTTGTTTGAAATGTGTTGTGCCTATTGTGCGCCCTTCAGGCCGGCGCTTTGTTGTATTTCTTATATTTCCGGTATTGTTTCTTTTCGTGTATCATTATGTTTCTGTTTGTATTGTGGGCCCTTCAGGTCGGTGTGTTAGTGTCTTGTCAAAATTTGTATCAAGTTGTATTGTTTTGTTTTGTGCTGGAGTGTTTGATTTTGTTTCATGTTGTACTTTGTTGTTTTATTCTCGGTCCTTCAGGCCAGTGCATGTTTGTGTTGTGTTGTGCCTGTTTTGTTTTCAGGTGTGCATGTTCTGCTTGTTTATTTTATTGTTTCATTTAATTGTTGATTTTTCGTGTTTTTTTTTGCCTCGCCCTTTGTTTATGGGGCGGGTAGTTTGGTGTGTGTTGTTTATCCCTGTCTTGTCTGTGCTAGGCGTTTGACCTGGGTTTTATGTTGCTATTACCTTTTGTCCGTGTTTGTCCTTTATGGTTTGTTTGGACTATATTGTGTTTGTCCTGTTATGTTTCCTGTTATGGCTCTTAATGTATGGTTTGTTTTTTCTGGGGATTTTGTTTTGTGTTTGCCATTGTATTATGTTTTGTGCTTTGTTGTATACTGTATTTTTCTATGTTTTCGTGTGTGTTTTGTTGTGCTTTGCAGTCGGCCCTTCTGGCCGGTGGTTTATTGTTTTTTCTTTGTTCTGTAATTTGTATTGTTTTTATTGTATTAAATTGCATGCTTGGCATGAAAAATTAAAAATAAAAAAAAAAATAAAAAAATGTCATCACACTGGAAATCCGCCTCTATGACAGCCAAGACCGGTCATACGATGGCTACTCCACCTGCCACTCTCCGTACCACCCAGTGCCTGGTACAGATCACGGCATGACTAGCAGTTAGTCTTCAGCTCACTAGTATAGTATTGTATTGGAGTCCCAGTAATGATTTCATTTGCTTGTTTTTTTGTTTGTTCTGGTATACAAGAGGCTTAACGTCTATTGTGGGAAAGTTACTTGAATCAATAATTGCAAATTCCATTCGTCATCATCTTGAAAAATAAATTAATAAATGATTCACAACATGGATGTGCTAATGGCCAGTAGTTCCCTTATTGAGAGGGAGGGCCAGTTTGTTATTGTGCATGATCTTGATGTAACCGAGGGTTGTTATCATATGTTATCATGGAACATGCTTTGTTCATTCATTAAGTGTGTGTGGTGTGTACTCACCTATTTGTACTTGCTGGGGCTGGGCTTTGGCTCTTTGGTCCCGCCTCTCAACTGTCAATCAACTGGTGTACAGATTCCTGAGCCTACCGGGCTCAATCATATATACATTTGAAACTGTGTATGGAGTCAGCCTTCACCACATCTGCCTAATGCATTCCATCCGTTAACTACTCTGACACTGAAAAAGTTCCTTCTAACGTCTCTGTGGCTCATGTGGGTACTCAGTTTCCACCTGTGTCCCCTTGTTCGCGTCCCACCAGTGTTGAATAGTTTATCCTTGTTTACCCGGTCGATTCCTCTGAGGATTTTGTAGGTTGTGATCATGTCTCCCCTTACTCTTCTGTCTTCCAGTGTCGTAAGGTGCATTTCCCGCAGCCTTTCCTCGTAATTCATGCCTCTTAGTTCTGGGACTAGTCTAGTGGCATACCTTTGAACTTTTTCCAGCTTTGTAATGTGCTTGACAAGGTACGGGCTCCATGCTGGCCCCGCATATTCCAGGATTGGTCTTACATATGTGGTGTACAAGATTCTGAATGATTTCTCACACAGGTTCCTGAACGCTGTTCTGATGTTAGCAGCCTCGCATATTCCGCAGACGTTATTCTTTTTGTGTGCTTCAGGAGACAGGTTTGGTGTGATATCAACTCCTAGATCTTTCTCTCTGTCTTGTGTGTGTGTGTGTGTGTGTGTGTGTGTGTGTGTGTGTGTGTGTGTGTGTGTGTGGTGTGTGTGTGTGTGTGTGTGGTGTGTGTGTGTGTGTGTGTGTGTTGTGTTTGTGTACCTACTAATTGTACTCACCTAATTGTGCTTGCGGGGGTGAGCTTTGGCTCTTTGGTCCCGCCTCTCACTGTCAATCAACTGGGTGTTGGTTGTGGTGTGTGTGTGTGTGTGTGGTGTGTGTGTGTGTGTGTGTGTGTGTGTGTGTGTAATTACCTAAGTGTAGTTACAAGATGAGAGCTACGCTCGTGTGTCCCGTCTTCCCACACACTTTGTCATATAACGCTTTAAAACTACTGACGGTCTTGGCCTCCACCACCTTCTCACCTAACTTGTTCCAACCGTCTACCACTCTGTTTGCGAAAGTGAATTTTCTTATATTTCTTCGGCATCTGTGTTTAGCTAGTTTAAATCTATGACCTCTTGTCTTAAAGTTCCAGGTCTCAGGAAATCTTCCCTGTCGATTTTATCAATTCTTTTACTATTTTGTATGTAGTGATCATATCACCTCTTTTTCTTCAGTTTCTAGTTTTGGCATATATAATGCCTCTAACCTCTCTCGTAGCTCTTGACCTTCAGTTCTGGGAGCACTAAGTAGCATGTCTTTGCCCTTTTGCAGTTTGTTGATGTGCTTCTTAAGATATGGGCACCACACAACCGCTGCATATTCTAGCTTGGCCTAACAAAAGTCGTGAACAATTTCTTTAGTATATCGCCATCCATGTATTTAAAAGCAATTCTGAAGTTAGAAAGCGTGGCATAGGCTCCTCGCACAATATTCTTTAGGTGGTCCTTCAGGTGAGTAGGTTGTGTGGGTCTATATTCTCCTATTCACATTCCATAACATGGCATTTATTAACATTAAATTCCATTTGCCAAGTGGTGCTCCATATACTTATTTTGTCCAGGTCATCTTGAAGGGCATGACAATGATCTAAGTTTCTTATCTTCCTATTATCTTAGCATCATCAGCAAACATGTTCATATAATTCTGTATACCAACTGGTAGATCATTTATGTAGACAATAAACATCACTGGTGCAAGAACTGAACCTGTATACTCCACTTGTGACATTTCTCCAGTCCAATACATTGCCTCTGATCATGCCCTCATTTTTTATCAGTCAGGAAATTTTCATCCATGTTAGAAGTACCTGTCACCCTCCAATATTTTCCAGTTTCCAGAACAACCTCTTATGTGGAACTCTGTCGAAATCTTTTTAGGTCCAGATAGATGCAGTCAACCAACCATCTCTTTCCTGTAATATCTCGTTGCTCGATCATAGAAACTGAGTAAATTCGATACACAGGATCTTCCAGATCGAAAACCATACTGTCTGTCTGATATTATATCATTTCTCTCCAGGTGTTCTACCCATTTAGTTTTAATTATTTTTTCCAATATTTTGACTATTACACTTGTCAATGATACAGGTCTATAATTAAGGGGGTCTTCCCTGCTTCCACTTTGTAGATTGGAACTGTTAGCCTTTTTCCACACATCAGCTACTACAACTCCTGTAAACAGGGATGCCTGAAAACTCAGTTGAAGTGGAATGCTGAGCTCAGGTGCACTTCTCTCAGAACCATGGTGAAACTCCATCTGGACCAACTGCTTTGTTCTATTTAGCTCCTTGAGCATTTTTTCACTTCGTCTCTAGACACCTCTATGTGCTCTATGTTGTTCTCTGGAATTCTTATTGTGTCTGGTTCCCTGAAGATTTCATTTTGTACAAACACACTTTGGAACTTTCGTTTAATGTTTCACACATTTCCTTTTCATTTTCCGTGAATCTATTTCCCATTTTCAACCTCTGAATATTATCCTTTACCTGCAATTTGTTGTTTATGAATTTATAGAATAGACCTGGTTTGTTTACATTTGTCTGCAATCCCTTTTTCAAAATTTCTTTCTGCCTCTCTCCTCACTGCCATGTAGTTGTTTCTCGCATCTTTGTATCGCTGGTATGGGGGTTTGGCTCTTCTGTATTGATTCCATTTTTGTGTCTTTGGTCTCTGGCCCTCTCGCAATTTCTGTGAACCAATCCTGTTTCCTAGTTCTGCTTCTCTGTTTGGTATAAAATTTTTTGTGCCTTATCATATATTTCACAAAACTTGACATACATCTCATTCACTTCCTTGCCTAGCAACAAGTCTGTCCAATTATACTCCTAAAAAAATTCTAAGGTTGCCATAATGTCCTCTCCTAAAGTCAGGTTTTTCAATTGCATCAACTTCTATTTTCTTCAGATTATAACGCATGCATACTTTACTCAAAAAGACATGGTCACTTTACCCAAGGGAGGAAGGTACTGAATGTCAAATATTTCTTCCTCCTTCTGGTAAATATCAAATCTAGCATGGAGGGAACGTCCCCTCCCTCATCCTCGTAGCTTGTTTAACATGTTGATACAAGAATGTTTCCAGGATGAGGTCTACAAATTTACAGGTCCAAAAATCTTCTGTTTTAGCTTCATATGCTTCCCAGTCTATGGATTTCAAGTTGAAGTCGCCGACTATCAACAGTCGTGAACTATCGTTATCCGCTCCGCTATGATCTCTCTCATTATTGTTATAAGACCTTCTCGTTTACTATCTAGCTCTCCTTTGACCATGTGCTGCTTAGCGGTGGACTATAGCATTTATGATCATAGTTTATCATCCTCATGGCAGATCTCTAGTGCTATTATGTCAATTCTTGTGGATTGGCAGTCATTATTTCGTTCACCTTTAGGTGTTCTTTCACCAGCACAGCAACGCCACCGCCTTTCTAATTTTTCTGTCCCGTTCCAAATTGAGTAGCCCCTGGGAATATGACCCTCATTTAAAATAACATCTCCAAGTTTTGTCTCCGTGAGTGCAACAATGTCTGGTGTCTGCAGCTGTATATTAATCACTTAACTCCAGTATCTTCGATCTTACTCCATCTATTGGGGTATGCAATCTTCAGGAACTTGTTCCCCATTTCTTATTTTTCACTCCCCTCTCTCTAATGATTTTGTTGGTTTGCCTTTATGTACCACTTTACTGGTCTGCTACCCCTATCACTTTGTAGAAAAAAAGGATTGATTCTTCTTCATTCCGCTCTCATTTAAACGTTTTGCCTCGGCGAGGGTCAGTTTCAGCTTCTCTCTATCTTCTTTGAAAGATCTCGTCTTAACGACCACACTTCCCTCATCATCACTTTGTAGTTTTCTAGCATCCTAGTACTTCTTCCATATGTTGGCACATTTAGGGTGATCCTCAAAGGTCGATCGTTCCCTTACATATCTGCCTATTTCCTGTAGTCGCCACATTCTCTATGGTTGTAAGACTTCAACGAGGCCAACAATTTTATATACTACTTTTGCTTCTTTACAGCTCTTTCTGACTAGATGTTATCTCCTTTTCTTTGCAGCCAAAAATGATCAGGGACTTACCCGATCAACTGTGTTTGGCACCAACTTCGGGTTAGATGCCAATTCTTTTCTCACTTCCAGNGTAAGGTTTGTAACATTAGCATACTGTGGAAATTTACGTATTAGTTAGGTTAAGATAAGGTTTTTAGGTTCTGTTGGCGATTATTTGTATTTGTAGTATTTGTAGCTCTCGCTTATGGTGCATGTCAACAGGTACCATGCTTTACAAGATTATGGTGCAGTTCCGGGGACCCAGACCATTACCTGGACGGAGATATTTCATATTCTTGGCAGCATCACTGGTGTTGCTCTGATTGACATAATAGAAAATGGCAATAGAGCCCTGCCCCCTATTCTCTAGTGATAATGCTCTTCAGAGGCACTCTCTTCCACCTCCACGATACTTGGTAGTGACGGCTGTTCTTGGTCGGTGTATAAGCATCTGGATTACCGACCAACCTAATGTCGAAATCATCGAGAGCATCAGCACACAAAACTGCACTAACTGGGGTTGCAGGAAAAATAACTGAGAATGAAGCTAGCAATGAACAGTGAAACTCACCTTCAACTCTGCTGATGAAGACACCCTTGTTGAAGAAAGCTGATTCAGATACTTTCGTATATTCACACCACTAAGGCATGTAACGAGGGAGAGAGGTTCATCCACTTCGACAAGGCTGCAAATATTACCAGTACACCTGATAGTGTTCACTGCCTGCAGGGAAGTGTAGCGTCTGCTCCCTCGACCGTCACTACGGGGATTGAAATGCACTCCACAAAGAATGTATATCTCTGCTGGAACACATCATCATTTCCCCTGACTGCATGATCAGACAGGAAGATCTGGATCCTAGGGAAACCTCGACAATCCGTTGAGGTTTCATATTCCCGGTAATGGAATCCCTAATGTTTAAACCAAAGAGTCCAGAAGCAGGAGGAGACCAAAGATTCCAGAAGCAGGAAGAGATCAAAGAGTCCAGAAGCAGGAAGAGACCAAAGAGTCCAGAAGCAGGAGGAGACCAAAGAGTCCAGAAGCAGGAAGAGACCAAAGAGTCCAGAAGCAGGAAGAGACCAAAGAGTCCAGAAGCAGGAAGAGACCAAAGAGTCTAGAAGCAGGAAGAGACCAAAGAGTCCAGAAGCAGGAGGAGACCAAAGAGTCCAGAAGCAGCAAGAGACCAAAGAGTCCAGAAGCAGGAAGTGACCAAAGAGTCCAGAAGCAGCAAGAGACCAAAGAGTCCAGAAGCAGGAAGAGACCAAAGAGTCCAGAAGCAGCAAGAGACCAAAGAGTCCAGAAGCAGGAAGAGACCAAAGAGTCCAGAAGCAGGAAGAGACCAAAGAGTCCAGAAGCAGGAAGAGACCCAGAAGAGAGACCAAAGAGTCCAGAAGCAGAAGAGACCAAAGAGTCCAGAAGCAGGAAGAGACCAAAGAGTCCAGAAGCAGGAAGAGACCAAAGAGTCCAGAAGCAGCAAGAGACCAAAGAGTCCAGAAGCAGGAAGAGACCAAAGAGTCCAGAAGCAGGAAGAGACCAAAGAGTCCAGAAGCAGGAAGAGACCAAAGAGTCCAGAAGCAGGAAGAGACCAAAGAGTCCAGAAGCAGGAAGAGACCAAAGAGTCCAGAAGCAGGAAGAGACCAAAGAGTCCAGAAGCAGCAAGAGACCAAAGAGTCCAGAAGCAGCAAGAGACCAAAGAGTCCAGAAGCAGGAAGAGACCAAAGAGTCCAGAAGCAGGAAGAGACCAAAGAGTCCAGAAGCAGCAAGAGATGAATAAAATGTCTGTTGCCCGCCAGGCTTCAACTACCAGTCCTCCAGCGACGTCTCACAACCAATCAAGTCTTACAAGGCAGTGGCGCCACTGTCCAACAGCCTAATTCTCCGGGAAGCCACATCCAGGGTCCCCTCCACCACCAACCCAACCACAACCTTCACCAGTCACGGCTTGTGAATGATTACAGTACGACTACTGAACTATTTCACCTAATGGGAAGGATTGCCAGATCAAACCACAGCAGGACTGCAAAGACCATCAACAGCCTACTGTCTGCAAATGGACTGTCAACCGTCATTGGACTAGGTGACTTGCTTCCTGCAACATTGGCTCCAGCACCTGATGATCCTGCAACAGCGACAACACCACCTTTACTGCCAGGAGAACTGCTTCAGCTGTCGTGGGGTACGGTTGTTTCGTCCGCCCACTGCAGTTGTTCTCGACTCGGCGAGGAGTGAGGACCTGGGTGTCGCTGCTGACGTGGCTTGTGTCCCGTGCTTTTGCTGAGGGGCCCTTGGGGCCGTGACGGTCTGCAATCATGGGGGGGGGCCTGAGCCCCCTGTTACCAGGCAGTCCTCCATTGGCCTGGAGTTCTCTGGGATTGCTTCCTATCACGCTGTGGAGGTGGTAATAATTGATATGCTACATGTCCCAGTGGAGTCTGTATGTGGTGTGCAGCTGCTTGCCGGACAGCGGGCGATTGTCAAGTTCAGCTCCCTGGCGATTTTTCAAGGTCTCGTCACACGCTATGATGGGCGCTCATTCGATCTTCCTGGAGATGGTGGGTCGGTGACCCTCTCGGATCGTTGTGGAGCCACGACGTATGTGGCAGTGCACGGGATGCCTTTTGAGTTCCATGAGGATCTCTTACGTCGGTACTTTGCCCAGTTTGGGCGGGTTCTACATGTGAGGATGAATGCCGTCCCTACCGGGAGATGGAAGGGGGTCCCGTGTGGGACCCACACTCTCGCCATGCGCCTCTGGAATCCTGTACCGTCCTCCATCATGCTGTTGGGGTTCTCGATTCGTGTTTTTCACGCAGGACAACCTCGGACTTGTTTCAGGTGTGGCCTACCAGGTCACCTGGCTGCGGGGTGTGAGGAGTGCCGGGTCACCCCTGTTAACCTCTTCCAGGAGGAGGCTTTTTCCCCGCTGTCGGCCCCGAACCTGTCTCCACTTGCTGGACCGTGTGTTGATTCCCTGCTGGTTTCTGCCCCGGTGTTGGGTGGTGGAGTGGATGTTGACGTGGGGTTTGTGGCAGCCTCGCCCCCGTCGCCGGCTTCCCCACCTTCGACGTCCCTGCCCCTGTCGCCCCAGCCCGCCCCGTCTCGGCCGGGCATGCCTGCTCCGTCCCTGCATGCGGCGACTCCTGTCCCTTTGGATGTCCGCGGCGAGGAGTCTCCTGCTGTGTGTGGTCCATTGCCCCCGGCCGTGGAGGTTGCGGTTCTCAGGAGCTGGGCCTTGAAGGCGCGTCCGTCGGAGAGTTCTGCTGTGTTACGGGATGATGAGGGTGAAAGCTCGGATGAACGGCAGCCTGTCTGCAAGCTCTCGAGGCGGGTCCCGAGTGTGTCTCCCCTTCGTGGGGTGCCTTGGGTGGAGGTGGAAGAGTACGTTGATCTGGCGTCTCCTGTCGAGGTTGGCGGTGCTGTGGGGGGGGGGGGGCTCTGTGCTGCGTCCGGTGTCGCCCCTGTGCCTACTGCTGACGACTCCTTATGGTGGGAGGTTGCTCCTGCCGAACCGGACCCCGTCGTGGTCTTACGGAAGGATGTGTGCCAAGGTGCCTCTGCTCTTGTGCTCGGTGGCGGGGGCCCCGACTCGTCTGTGTCCTTTGCGGGTTCCCCTAGTTTGCAGCCCCATGTGAAGCCTCGTGAGAATCCTCATGCGCCGGCCAGTACAAAGCCTGGTGCGGAGCCTGGAGCACCTCCCAGTGCCGATTCCAGTGCGAAACCACCTAGTGTGGCCCTCTTCCCTGTGCTCGCGGTTGACGGGGCGTGGTCCCACAGTCACGGGATTTGGACCTCGTTTGGGACGACAGGGTGCGTGAGGGCCCGTGGTGCTCGTCGACTATTTGGGTACCGAGGTTTAAGGGGTTTATTTATGGGGTACCTGATTGGATGCCTCGGCCTTGTGCGTCTCCTGGTAGACCGGTGTCCGAAGACGTCCAGCTGCTCTGGGAGGCGTACTGCTTACGCTTCCCAACACAAGAGTTTCCGAACAAGTATCGATAGTGCCTGTGTTTGATTGTATACTCCATGCCTGTGATTTTGTTACCGTGTCTGCGGTTCTATGTCTGTTTTGTCTACGTGTTCGGTTTCGCCCTGTTGGGCGGTGTGCTTGTGTGTGTGTTCCATGTGCATTTTTGTTGTTGTGCTGTGCTGTGCTGTGTATGTTTTGTGTTCTGTTGCTTGTGTTGTTACTAGCGCTGTTTGTGTGTGTGTGTGTGTGTGTTTGCCGGTTCCTGCGTGTTCCGGTTATGACTTCCTGTCTGTCTTGTCTTTTAGTCCTGCTTGTGTAGCCCTTCAGGCTGGCTTGTGTTACTGGATTTGTATTTATTTTGTGCCATATCATTTCTGAGTGTTTTTTCATGTTTTCTGTTGTATGCTTATTTGTTTTTCAGTTTCATGTTTCCTTTCTCTGTTGTTCTCATGTTTGTTTCTGCTTTATGGATCACTGCTTGTGTTGTTTTGCCTAGCTGTTTTTATGCGTATTTAATGTACTTTATGAATAAAAAAAAAAACACCACTTCTACTTAACATTGCAGAACCGTCTCCAGAGCCTACTGCTCCCCAATTTGCTCCTGCAACACAATTTCAACCAACTGATCCAGCAACAACAACTAACACCCCCAGTGATTCTGCTTCTCCACGTCAGCAACACGGGTCAACGTATTAGGAGCAGCTGCGACATCATTCTATGTGTCAGCTGCAACTGCAGCATCTGCAGTCTCTTAGAGACGACCTCTCTACATTAAATGATGTAGATAAACATGTTGCAGTAACCGTAGTTGGTATTGCAGTTGGATCATCCACATCCACTACAGGTGGATGTGGATTGTGCAGCATCTTGTACGCCCAAGAACTAGTTTGAAGTCTTATAAGAGAGAATGACACCATGAGCATTCCACCAGATATGCTTCAGCCATATTATGCAACATTCGACAACAAGAGCAGTCAAACAAACAAAAAAGTAGGCAAAGAACACGATTTAGATTGAAAAACTGATACAACCAAGAAAGAAGTCGCCAACAGAAGACTGCAGTCTCTGCTGTCACGTGAATCCCCTGCATAGCGGTGGAACTGCCTCTTCCACTCACCTTCTATGTCATCACACTGAGTCCCACCTGAGCTGCCGTAGGGTGCAGATGTGTCGTCTGGCCGCTCCGGTAGTTTGGGGAGGTTGCAGTTTTTCGCCTGCAGGGGGTGTGGGTGTCTCTACCCTCCCTGCTGACTGGTGTTGATGTGGCGCTTTTACGATGAGCGGCCATCTTCCCGCTGTCGAGAGGGTGAACTCCATGGGGTTGGAGTTTACCTGCCGTGCAGGGTATCCGCTCATAGAGCAGGTCATGTGTGACGTGCTACATGTCCCGGTTATGGAGGTCTACGGGGTTGAGCTGGTGGCTGCTCGCCAGGTAATAATCAAGTTTGTGGGTGAGGTGGCGTACCGTGGATTTCTCCGGCGGTACGAGGGCCGAACCTTGAAGTTGGTGGATGGCACTGGGTCTGTGGCCATTTCTGATC
>WNGS01003258.1:33424-49761 GCA_020271785.1 Procambarus virginalis
GGAGTTGTGGTAAAAACTCCAGGCAGTATATCTCCTTTTAATTGACTTCAATCAATATAGTTTATCTTATTTTTTCTTAGTAGGTAAGAAATTGAGTGGACTGTATGTACTTGTTAAAACTGCCTGAAATTAATCTCACACAAATTGGAGGGACAATTTGTAGCTTAAACCACTTTAAGATGGCTCCTTCTTAAACTACCAATTGTTTACCTAACTTATTATTATATTAATTTATCATACCACATATGGTGGTCTAATCTACTATTATTTCAACAATTATTACTAGTTATGAATACTACTACTACAATAACTAGAATGGCCTTATCTGAGACTGTAGTAAGGGCCTGCTAAGGCTGTGTCATGTTAGCATCTATGTGGGTGTGGCCCTGTGCCTCATGGTGCCAATGGCGGCTGTGGAGGCCTACAAGGCTGGCAACAGCTAGGTACATGTGCATAGTTCTACTGCTCAGCTACTTGCTGTTCCAAGTCACAATTTACCTGTTTGGGATGCAAGGAGTTAGTACATTTCCCTAAGCATATCAATACAGGTATAACATGGTATGTGAGGGCTGTAAAAAATGGGGTACACGTACATGGTTGGGGTGTTTCCCATATATCATAACCGACATATCTTTGCTATTAAACAGTGCACTAGAATAATAAACAAATACTTGGTAAGCCGGATACAATCGTTGTTGTAGTTGTTGATAGGCTGTGTTGCTGGTTGTTGACACGTAAATAGGTGTCTAGGTGTTAAACCAACTCTGGAGCCATGTGCAGCATAAGGCTGCGTTTGTTATTGTTTACATGTGAGCGTGGCGTCTGTAAGAGACGCTCTGCTTCCCTTGTTCCAATATTGTGCTGGTTCCACTTCTAAGTTAAATTTACGTTAACAAGGGAGTCAAGTTATATTTTGGTGTTAATAATTATATTCAGTCTTATTGAACACTTTTTTACTCAATTTAGACATTAAACTGTTGTATGAACAGTGGTTTAATAATGTAAATACTGTGGCGACGTCGATGACGTCACGGAGTCTCCCATTCTGTAATTTTAAGAGGATACTGTTAAGGGATGACTATACTATTTGTGTATGAGTGTGTCGGTTTCCCGACAGGAGTGGTGCCGTGACGTATGTGAGCGTTCATGGGGCCCCCATGGAATTCCCTGAATCCCTTCTCCGACGGTTCTTCCAGAGATTTGGATCCATCGTCAGTGTGAGGATGCACAAGTTATCTTCTGGCAAATATGCGGGATTGAAGACGAACATTCGTTACCTCGGAATACGCCTGAGGTCGGACATTCCATCATCTGTCCGACTTCTAGGGTACTACATGCGAGTGTATTATG
Organism: Procambarus virginalis; assembly: GCA_020271785.1. Lineage (NCBI taxonomy): Eukaryota > Metazoa > Arthropoda > Malacostraca > Decapoda > Cambaridae > Procambarus > Procambarus virginalis. The sequence goes on from WNGS01003258.1 coordinate 34,775, forward strand.
CCAGGCAACCCCGTACTTGTTTCCGGTGTGGCGTGTTGGGGCATCAGGCTGCCGGATGCACTGCGGATCCGGTTGCTCCGGTCAACTTGTTCCGGGAAGAGGATTTCTCACCGCTCCCTCTGGAGGAGGTCTCCGGGGATGAGGAGGTGAGCGTGCAGTTGGCAGATGCGGCTCCCCATACACCGCCGGACGTTCCTCCGGTTGTTGCAGACTCTCCTCCGGGTCTTGCAGTGCCTATGGATGGTCTACGTGCTCCTGTCGCTGTCTCCGCTGCTCCTGAAGGCCTTCCTGGTGATCGTTGTGATGCGCCGACGTCTTCTCCCTCGTCTTCGGCTGCTGCGCCTAACCCTGTGTTCTCGCCTCAGGTCCCGGTTGCGCTGGGTGCTGGGGTGGCTGCGGAGCCTCCTGCTGTGTGTGGGCCGGTTCCCCCTGTGGTTGAGGCTGCTGCCGTTCTGCGTTGGGCGTCGGTTCGCCCGGTTCGTGAGGCCCGTGGTTCTGGGTCCGCCTCCGGCTGTGAGGATGTGCGGCCCGTGCCCAAGCGTTCCAGGCATTTATCTACTGATTGGGCTGATGTGGGGGAATACGTGACGGGTGGAGCTTCGGGCGTTGATATGGCGGTTCCGGGTGCTTCACGCTCTACGTCGCTAGTGGTGGCTGACGTCCATGTGTCTGCTATTGACGATGGTGCTGAGAATGATTTACCTCCTGTTCTTTCTCCTGCAGAAGGTTCTCCACAGTGGGAGGTGGTCGCTCCTCCAGACGTGGGTGGTGTGGATTCTGGTGCGAGCCAAGGCATCAAGCTGGTGCTGAAGAAGGATGTCCAGCGTGGAGGGTCCCATCGGGTGCAACGTCCGGTGGCTGCCGCTGGGCCCTGTGAGGAAGTCGAGGAGGCCCCTGTGTGATGCCCATTGCCCGGCCTCGTGGGAAGGAGCCTTTTCTTATCATCCTGGCCTCCGGAGAGGCGGTTGGGGCTCGGCAACCTTTGCGGTTTAACATGGTTGAATGCGTGCGTCCTGTTACGTGGTGCCCTTCTTCCATCTGGGTTCGACGGGCTCGGTGTTTTATTGAGGGTGTGCCAGAGTTAATGCCTGATCCTCGTACGATTTGTGATGTCCCTGTTTTGGCGGACGTCATGTTACTTTGTGAGGCATATTGTCTTCGCTTCCCGGCTGCGGAGTTGCCGGATAAATATGAGAAATTTGAGTAGTCTGTGTGCTTGTTGTGTGCATGGACCTGTGGTTTGTTTGAAATGTGTTGTGCCTATTGTGCGCCCTTCAGGCCGGTGCTTTGTTGTATTTCTTATATTTCCGGTATTGTTTCTTTTCGTGTATCATTATGTTTCTGTTTGTATTGTGGGCCCTTCAGGTCGGTGTGTTAGTGTCTTTGTCAAAATTTGTATCAAGTTGTATTGTTTTGTTTTGTGCTGGTGTGTTTGATTTTGTTTCATGTTGTACTTTGTTGTTTTATTCTCGGTCCTTCAGGCCAGTGCATGTTTGTTGTTGTGTTAGTGCCTGTTTTGTTTTCAGGTGTGCATGTTCTGCTTGTTTATTTTATTGTTTCATTTGATTGTTGATTTTTCGTGTTTATTTTTGCCTCGCCCTTTGTTTATGGGGCGGGTAGTTTGGTGTGTGTTGTTTATCCCTGTCTTGTCTGTGCTAGGCGTTTGACCTGGTGTTTTATGTTGCTATTACCTTTTGTCCGTGTTTGTCCTTTATGGTTTGTTTGGACTATATTGTGTTTGTCCTGTTATGTTTCCTGTTATGCCTCTTAATGTATGGTTTGTTTTTTCTAGGGATTTTGTTTTGTGTTTGCCATTGTATTATGTTTTGTGCTTTGTTGTATACTGTATTTTTTCTATGTTTTTCGTGTGTGTTTTTGTTGTCTTTGCTGTCGGCCCTTCTGGCCGGTGGTTATTGTTTTTTCTTTGTTCTGTAATTTGTATTGTTTTTATTGTATTTAAATTGCATGCTTGGCATGTAAAATTAAAATAAAAAAAAAAACTTGTGCTTCGTCTTGTCTCAGACTATTTATTTCCTGTGGTCGCAGCCAATCTTGCCTATTATTACACAAGTGATTNGGCACCCGTCCACGCCCAGATATACGCATAAAAATATCTGTAGAAAATCAATTTATTGTTGTATTGGAGTGAAGTTTCACGACTGTTACGCCAAATGGTGTGAGAGTTGACTGAATATCTCGAGTTATCGATTTGACGAAATTTTTCATTTCTTTCTATGAGAAATATTCCTCTCAGACCATCTAATGTTCATCTATTATCTAACTATCGTCCCATCAATCTATATATTCATCGAACATTATCATCTATTTCTTAATCTTTCCATCCAACTATCTATCTATCGATCTGAGCATCAAAATGAGCCTCTACCTGTCCATCTATCTATCCATCTCTGTATCTAACAATTGAATCAATTATCTATCGAACCATCTATAAATCAATACATTCAATATATTTATCTGTGCATCAATCCATATATCTATATGTCTGTTTATCTCTGTCTATCTATATCATATCCATGTATATGTATATTAATGCCAGAATAATCACAAAACACATAATGTCTGTGTTGCCTTACTAAAGTCGTCAAACACAAAAAACTTGAATATTTGTTTTATTTTCCAGGTGGATACTAATCTATCTATATCTATGTATATCTATCTATCCATGTATGCATCATTCTATTACACACAGATATCACAATAGTGTGATGCATCAAATGAACAAATCCACAAGGGCCGTGACGAGGACTCGAACCTGCGTCCGAGAGCATCCCAGACGCTGCCTTTATCGACTGAGCTACGACATGGAAGAGAAAATGAAACCACAAGTTCTACTGAACTTGTTGTTTCTGTTATTTCTGTGTGTAATGAAGTAAGGGCGAAGAGGGAGAACGGCCTATTGACATAGCTCGGGTGCCTGGGGGGAGTTGTGTAAAACCCTGGTTTGTGTCTCGGAGAGGCTGCAGGATCCAAGTAGGTTCAGTAGAACTTCTGGTTTCATTTCTCTTCCATGTCGTAGCTCAGTCGATAAAGGCAGCGTCTGGGATGCTCTCGGACGCAGGTTCGAATCCTCGTCACGGCCCTTGTGGATTTGTGCATCATTCTATCTATCTATCCACTTTTTCATCCGCCTATCCATCTGTATATAAATAAATTTAACCATCTCCCTATTTATCCATCCACCTATTCATCTTTCTATCTAACCATCAGTCTATCCATCTATCCATTCATCTATTAATCCACCCATCAATCTATCTATTTATCCATCAATCCATCCATCTACTCATATGTATATTTATCTATGCCTACAGCTATCTATCAATAGATCTGTCCCTAAATCTATTTATCCATAGATGGATAGATATATCCATTTCTTTATGCACACATTTATCTGTTCTCTGTCTCTCTCTTTGTCTTTCTGTCTCTGCATCTTTCTTTCTCTGTCTGTCTGCCTCTGTCTCTGTATTGATATCTTTCTAATAAAATCTCTATATCTTTCTCTTATACAAAAATTATTTTCTAATGTGTGGGTGATCACCTGTGAGGGGAACTTAAGGGTGTTAAATACTAAAAGGAAAATAGTTACCCCTTGCTCTGATAAGGAACTTTTGGCTTGAGAAACCTTTAAAGCTGTGGAAGAATCGTCTGTTTTATGTAGTATGTGGCAAAGTTTTGACGGAAGGAAATGTCTGTTAATTTTCCCCAGAACAGTAAATAATGTGCCATATTACTATAAGGAAAAAAAATGCTTTGAGCGTTTGTTTATAAATTATTTAGCTTCGTAGATGGAATACAGTAACAAAAGTGTGTGTCGGGTTGAGAATGTGACCGAGGCATGCTGTTACCTTTTGAATTCTGGCGACCCCGACAACCCAGTGTCCATCCTGTACACCGAACCATTCCCTCGGCCAAGGTCGGCTAGGTGTGTCCCAACCGTGTGGCCTCCAACGTCCAACACTTACAATAACATTTTAATTTTAATTTATATTCATTGTGAATAATGTCACAATAAATATTGAACATGTATTGATTCTTAGGTACCCTGGGGAGTTTGGCAGCTTTTATGATATATATTGTACCAGAGAATACCCGATGTTGCCTGGGTCTATCTGTCTCTCTCCAAACCGTCATATCGATCTATCTATCCACCTATCTCTATTTATCTCTCCATTAATATATATATATATTATATATATATAATATATATATATATATATTATATATATATATATATATATATATATATATATCCATTCATCTGTACATCTTTCATCTACTCCACCAGCTACCAATCTATCCATTTATCCATCTACTCCTCCTGCTATCAATCCATCCAGAAATCTATCCATCTATCTCGTATTCTATCAACCTATCATCTCTCTCAACCTATTAATCAGTCTATCTGCCAAACTATTTATCAATCTATCTGTTCAATTTTATATCCATCCATCTAATAAAGAATCTTTCCATTTATCCTTCCATCAACACATCTCGCCATCAATATAACCACCTATTTATCCATCTATCAATCTATTTGTCTATCCACACGTCCATTAATTCATCTACCCACTCATCTGTCTATTTATATACACCCCTATCTAGCTATCAATCTGTCCCTTTATCCATCCGTCTATCCATATAACTATCTATCTATCTATATAGATATACATCTATCAATTCATCTACACATTTATCCATTCGTCTACACATAAAATCGTAAGTTTTCCATCTATCCATTCACACTTTGAATGTCCAACTCTCTTTCCATCAATCCTTCTTTCCATCAATGTAATTTGTGTCCATCCATCAGTGTAGTCATCTATCAATTTATCTATCCATCTAGCTTTGTTTCCATCTATTCACCTACCATTCTAACCATCTATGTCTTCTGTCTGTCAATGCATGTATTAATTTTTATCTATATACCTTTCTATCCACTTATCCATATTGCTTGCATTCCAACTATCTTTCTACCTATCTATTTATGCATCTATCTATCCATGCCCCCATTCATCTTTCTATTCATCTCTCCATCTAATTATCTTTCCATCGATCTATTTGTCAATTCAACTATCTGCCTATCCATCCATTTATCTATCTACTCATCTGTCTACCCATATATCCATCCATCTGTCTATCCACATACTCATCAGTGTATCCATCCATCTATCAATCTATCCATCTACCTATCCATCAACCCATCCACTTATCTATCTATCTGCTGTCCGTCTCTGTCTACCTCTCTGTCTCTATCTTTAGGTGTGTCTGTCAGTCTCTCTGTTTCTGGGTCCCAATCTCTGTCTTTCCTTCTTTATGTCTTTATATCTATCTGTCTGTCTGCCTGTATTTCTATCTGTCTGTCTGTGTGTCTATCTCTCTGATAAACACAATAATAGTCTTTATGTGTTGGTCAGCAGTGTGAGTTGTTCAGTGGTGTGAACTACAAAAAGAATAGTTACCCCTTACTCTGATAAAGAACGGAGGAGAGGAGAAACCTTTGATGCACTGGAAAAATTATTGACAACAAGAAATTTCTGTTAATTTTTCCTAAGATCAGTGAAAAATGGCCCATATTACCTAAATGCTTTTCTATAAAGTTTTGATAATACATAGCTGTGTAGCTGTCCGACACGGCCAAAAATCGTCGTGGAAGGGTCTGAATGTGGCACTGGAACACTGTTCCTTTTTAAGTCTTGAGACCTCAACTAGCCTATGTTCATCCCCTTCCCCAGACCATCCCCTCTGCCAAATTGCGTGAGTCTAGCCCTAACCGTGTGGCCTCCAAATTTTAACAGACAAAGGTTCTCTCCTCTAGCATGTGATAGAGGGATAACCCGGCGTTGCCCGGGTCTGTCTGTGTGTCTCTCATCTGTCCATCTATATATCCCGCCATTTATCTCTATTTGTCTATCAATCCATCCATCTGTCTAGCTATCCATCTTTCTCTACATCTATATGTTGGTCAATCTATCCAACAATCTTACCAACTATCTATCCATCTATATACTTAAAAATCAACCCATTCATTTATTGATCATCTCCCCATCTTGCCATCCATAAAATCATCTTGTTATCGATCTATGAATCCGTCTATCTACCTGCCCATCAATCTATCCATCCTTCCATCCATTCATCTATCCACTTATCTATCCATTTACCAATATGTCTATCCATCAATCCCTCAATAAATCTTTTTGCCCATCAATCCATATATATCTAAATCCACCCTTTGTGCAGCCATCTATTATTAAATCTATATATCCATCTAGCTTTTTATATATCTATCCATCTAGCTTTCGATCCACCTATCTATTAATCTATTTATCCACATATTTATATATCTAGTCATCTATCTAAATATGCACCTAATCATCTTCCTATCCATCCAACTGCTTTACATCTATCTGTTCATCTATCTTTTCGTCTATCCATCCATCTACCTATCTATGCATTTATCCTTTCATCCATCTACTTAACTGTCTATCCATTTATCTATCAATGCATTTATTCATCCTCCTATCCATCTATCCATCCACCTATATCCGTCTATCTCTCTACTGTCTATGTCTCTGCTTCTGACTTTGTTTCTGCCCCTCTCTTTCTCTTCCTCAGTCTTAGACAGAGGACAGGCAGAGAGAGAGTCTGTTTCTGCCTGTCTATCTCTAGTTGTGAGTCTGAGTTTCTGTTTGTCTCTTTCTCTCTCTGTATCTGTCTTTATCTGTTTTTATCTTTCTTTCTCTGTCTGTCTGTCTCTTTCTCCTATAAAATATATAATTATCTTTGTGTGGGTGGTCAGCAGTAAGAGGAGCGCTGTTGTGTGTAATACTAAACAACGAATAGTTCCCCCTTAGTCTGTTAGAAAGCCGTTACTAGAGAAACTTTTGATATTGTGTAAAGATCGTCTGTTTTATGGGAGTGCGGCCAAATTCTTGACCGCAAAAAGTTTCAGTTAATTTTCCCGAGATCAGTGAAGAATGCTGCATATTACCATATGAAAATAATTATTTGAAAAATTAGTTTTGAAAATATTTAACTGCATAATTAGCTGACAGTGCCAAAAATCATCATGGGGGTGTGAATGGGGCACTGGCACGTTATTCCCTTTTAAATTTTGGTGGCACCGACCAGCCTATGTTCATCCCGTTCCCCAGACCATTCCCTCTTTCAATTTGGGTAAGGCTAGCCCCATCTGTGTGATCTCTGACTTTCAACAGACTAGCAGACATTATCTCTTATGGTACTAATTATAAAATAAAAATATTGAATTTTGTCACATGATACGTGCAGTGTGCTATGTTGCATTGCTATATAATGTTGGAATGCATATGTGTAACTTTTACCATAATTATCTTTAGCGTTGACGTCTGCTCCAGCGTGGAGGAGGACCTTCACAATGTTGTCGTGACCACCTTCGGCTGCCCTGTGAAGGGCTGTCCTGCCTGTCAACAGATACCACAATTGTTATTATGCATAAACCATCACTATTCCAATACTTTCTGTAAATTATTGAAATAAGCTGCTCTAGTTGTTTTTTTATATACTAGTGACGTGTTCCGACTCTAAATATTTTGTAAAACTGTTTTCACCCTAAATTTAAAAGAGGAAGATAGTGATAATTTTTTTAAGAATAGATCACCATTAAAATATCCGACATCCAACCAGTTCTTATTTGACAATGTATTACTTGTGACGAGAGCGACAGTGGTGCTATTGTCCGGCCTGAAACACTGAGTGTATTAGTGGCTTGAGGCATAGTATATACTTGTCCTACCTAGAGATCCAACATTCTTCTCGTATACCATTTTGTATGTATGTGCTTTTCCCTAATAAATATTATTATTATTATTATTATTATTATTATTATTATTATGTACATAAGAAGAGCATTATGCAGTATGCAGCAATAGCTGACCAACCAACAATAGCTGACTTTACAAGGGTGAACCGATAGCTCCAGTCTTGCCATCGTCAGTTAACCAATATAACCTTTATAAGCTTCATACACCATAAACCTTGGCAATACTAGCTCGAGGCAAGATAAACATTGTTGCCATCACCATACAACCAATATAACCATAAATTGTAACTGATGGTATTTGAGAATGGCTGATGGAGGCACGAGGAACATCGTTGTCGTCATCAGTTAACAATGACCTTCACAGACACTCTGAACACCACCATTCGTTATCTTACCATGCACGCTTAAGGCATGAACAACACGATGTTATGCCTGATAAATATTATTATAATTTATGGTATCTTGCTTCACTAGTTGGCATCTAACCATACAGACTTGAGAAAAGAGCAACATTGTGTTATCATTGTCAGCTAAACAAGATGATCACTGCAGATATCCTGCATGAACCAAATTGATATATGATCACACAAGTCTCTTTCAACTTGTGGGGCTCCAGACCCCCTTGTCTCCACCTGTCCCCCGCCGCAGAAAATACTAACAAGAAACACAGAAGCAATACCCCCAACTGACACCTCTGTGATGCCAATGGCACCATAATAAGTCACTTAACCACGTTTAATGTTTTGTAGGATGTGGCCATGTTGAATTACCATCAACAAGAACCTGTTGGCATATACTACATCTACTGCATATCCCGTAATGAAGTCCTCTCTCAGTTATATTCTCTCAGGTGACCCACCACCCATTCTCAGTTGATTATTTCCCAACTCGATTTTATCTGAAAATTAATGTAACTAGCCAGAAATCTGAATTTTTTCTCAAGAATTATCAGACCCGCAGAGGCAAGGAGTGAATCATCTTAATCTAAAAGAACTGTAACATCTAGTTAACATAAATATAATAAAACGAAATGTGGATGGTACCTCAATGTTACCCTTCGACTCTCTACCTGAATCTTGTCACCAGAATAGTGTTAAATGAACTAATTTATATAAACATCTTCCCTGCAATTAGAGCAGCTCTCACTGAAAATATCCATTACCAATATGTCTTCAGAGTTAACTCTGGGATGCAGCTTCCACTCCCTAAATATAGTGATCATGGATGGATAAGTTAATAAGTGCAAGTACGTATATATTCAGTAGCTACAAGAACAAAATGTATGGTTAATACATACATAATAACAATGTTCTCGGTATTCTACACTCTTGGAAGGTGGTTATCCTTAAAGACATTCAATATAAGAGTTCACAAGATTACAACAGTACACCGAAATATAATACTAATAATGATGACTATCAACACGTCACTGGGCCTCTACCTCATCTTCCCACTATCATCAGCCAACACTTCTGGCACTTTGCCTAACAGTCACAATGGACTTAACTGGGTGTCCGACTGCAGCTTGATGTTGATGCCTAAAAGAATACACCAAAGACTCTCACCTTCAATCATTGCATGGGACATACACGCTCTCACATGCACTACATGTCATAAATAAATGAGTCACGACAGTCCAGTTGGATTTTATCCACCACTGAAATTGATATGGATCCCTGGTGGACCTTAATTAAGGTGTGTCGTATATTTCCTTGCTCTTTTGCCTCTCAGTAGGTACAGAGTTCTGCAGTCATCCAAAACCTGAATAATATTTTCCTAACAAGAAATGTAAACACAAAACATATATGAATTAGTGTTGCCTGGAAACCCTCCTCAGANCAAGTACGTATATATTCAGTAGCTAAAGAACAAAATGTATGGTTAATACATACATAATAACAATATTCTCGGTATTTCTACACTCTGGAAGGTGGTTATCCTTAAAGACATTCAATATAAGAGTTCACAAGATTACAACAGTACACCGAAATATAATACTAATAATGATGACCATCAGCACGTCACTGGGCCTCTACCTCATCTTCCGACTATCCTCAACCAACACTTCTGGCACTTTGCCTAACAGTCACAATGGACTTAACTGGGTGTCCGACTGCAGCTTGATATTGTTGCCTAAAAGAATACACCAAAGACTCTCACCTTCAATAATTGCATGGGACAGACACGCTCTCACATGCACTACATGTCATACATAAATGAGTCACGACAGTCCAGTGGATTTTATCCACCACTGAAATGGATATGGATCCCTGGTGGTCCTTAATTAAGATGTGACGTATATTTTCTTGCTCGTTGTCTTGCTCTTTTGCCTCTCAGTAGGTGTACAGAGTTCTGCAGTCATCCAAAACCTGAATAATACTTTCCTAACAAGAAATGTAAACACAAAACCATATATGAATTAGTGTTGCCTGGAAACCCTCCTCAGATATTCTAGTTGGTGGTATCTGCCACCTCCCCACTGAGCTCATGAATCAACCTTTCCACAGACCAAGTCCATTCCATCCAGTGGTAGACCCCAAAGACGCATTCGTCAATTTTAACATGCCGTTCATTCAAAATAGGAATTTTCTCAAATATAAATTATTATTGTTATATGTTAGCATACTGTGGAAATTTAGGTATTAGTTAGGTTAAGATAGGTTTTTAGGTTCTGATGGCGATTATTTGTATTTGTAGTATATGGGTGAAGCATTTACAGCATTTTAGTTCGAACGAAATTCGTCAGTGAAGCACTTGTTCCGGAGTGTTCGAACGTCAGCAGTTGTGAGTCGTGTGTAAACCGTTTTTCATTCATAAACAGCCGGGGTTTGGCCGGTACATGGAATCACTTTTGGGTCTTTGTTTGGAGGACGGGCTGTAGCCCGAGCTGTTTGGAACTTTTTGTTTTGAGCAGCTGAATGTAAAACAACTTGGGAGAGATGCAGTTTCAAGCGAGCAGGCGAGCCTTACAGAGTGTGAGGAGCATTATTTCATTGGTACTGAGGACCATTGTGAGCATATCAGTTGAACTGCTAAGTCTTTAGCTCTCGCTTATGGTGCATGTCAACAGGTACCACGCTTTACAAGATTATGGTGCAGTTCCGAGGACCCAGACCATTACCTGGACTGAGATATTTCATACTCTTGGTAGTATCACTGGTGTTACACCGATTGACATAAAGAAAATGGCAATAGAGCCCTGCCCCTATTCTCTAGTGATAATGCTCTTCAGAGGCACTCTCTTCCACCTCCACGATACTTGGTAGTGACGGCTGTTTTTGGTCGGTGTATAAGCATCTGGATTACCGACCAACCTAAAGTCGAAATCATCGAGAGCATCAGCACACAAAACTGCACTAACTGGGGTTGCAGGAAAAATAACTGAGAATGAAGCTAGCAATCAACAGTGAAACTCACCTTCAACTCTGCTGATGAAGACACCCTTGTTGAAGACAAATGATTCAGATAGTTTGGTATATTCACACCACTAAGGCATGTAACGAGGGAGAGAGGTTCATCCACTTCAACAAGGCTGCAAATATTACCAGTACACCTGGAAGTGTATACTGCCTGCAGGGAAGTGTAGCGTCTGCTCCCTCGACCATCACTACGGGGACTGAAATGTACTCCACAAACGATGCATATCTCTGCTGGAACACATCATCGTTTCCCGTGACTGTCTGATCAGACAGGAAGATCTTGGTCCTAGGGAAACCTCGACAATCCGTTGAGGTTTCATATTCCCGATAATGGAAACCCTAATGTTTAAACCAGAGTCCAGAAGCAGGAAGAGACCAAAGAGTCCAGAAGCAGGAAGAGACCAAAGAGTCCAGAAGCAGGAAGAGACCAAAGAGTCCAGAAGCAGGAAGAGACCAAAGAGTCCAGAAGCAGGAAGAGACCAAAGAGTCCAGAAGCAGGAAGAGACCAAAGAGTCCAGAAGCAGGAAGTGACCAAAGAGTCCAGAAGCAGCAAGAGACCAAAGAGTCCAGAAGCAGGAAGAGACCAAAGAGTCCTGAAGCAGGAAGCGACCAAAGAGTCCAGAAGCAGGAAGTGACCAAAGAGTCCAGAAGCAGGAAGAGACCAAAGAGTCCAGAAGCAGGAAGTGACCAAAGAGTCCAGAAGCAGGAAGAGACCAAAGAGTCCTGAAGCAGGAAGTGACCAAAGAGTCCAGAAGCAGGAAGAGACCAAAGAGTCCAGAAGCAGGAAGTGACCAAAGAGTCCAGAAGCAGGAAGAGACCAAAGAGTCCAGAAGCAGGAAGAGACCAAAGAGTCCAGAAGCAGGAAGTGACCAAAGACCAAAGAGTCCAGAAGCAGGAAGAGACCAAAGAGTCCAGAAGCAGGAAGTGACCAAAGAGTCCAGAAGCAGGAAGAGACCAAAGAGTCAGAAGCAGGAAGTGACCAAAGAGTCCAGAAGCAGGAAGAGACCAAAGAGTCCAGAAGCAGGAAGAGACCAAAGAGTCCTGAAGCAGGAAGTGACCAAAGAGTCCAGAAGCAGGAAGAGACCAAAGAGTCCAGAAGCAGGAAGAGATCAAAGAGTCCAGAAGCAGGAAGAGACCAAAGAGTCCAGAAGCAGGAAGAGACCAAAGAGTCCAGAAGCAGGAAGAGATCAAAGAGTCCAGAAGCAGGAAGAGATCAAAGAGTCCAGAAACAGGAAGAGACAAAGAGTCCAGAAGCAGGAAGAGACCAAAGAGTCCAGAAGCAGGAAGAGACCAAAGAGTCCAGAAGCAGGAAGAGTCCAAAGAGTCCAGAAGCAGAGACCAAAGAGTCCAGAAGCAGGAAGAGACCAAAGAGTCCAGAAGCAGGAAGAGACCAAAGAGTCCAGAAGCAGGAAGAGACCAAAGAGTCCAGAAGCAGGAAGAGACCAAAGAGTCCAGAAGCAGGAAGAGACCAAAGAGTCCAGAAGCAGGAAGAGATCAATAAATGTCTGTTGCCCGCCAGGCTTCAACTACCAGTCCTCCAGCGACGTCTCACAACAACCAATCAAGTCTTACAAGGCAGTGGCGCCACTGTCCAACAGCCTAATTCTCCGAGAAGCCACATCCAGGGTCCGCCTCCACCACCGACCCTGCCACAATCTTCACCAGCCACGGCTTGTGAATAATTACAGTACGACTACTGAACTATTTCACCTAACGGGAAGGATTGCCGGATCAAACTACAGCAAGATTGCAAAGGATTACTATCTGCAAATGGATTGTCAACCGTCATTATACTAGATACTTGCTTCCTGCAACATTGGCTCCAGCCCCTGATGATCCAGCAACAGCGACAACAACTCTTTTACTGCCAGGGGAACTGCTCCAGCTGTCGTGGGGTTCGGTTGTCCGTCTGGCACTGCAGTTGTTGTCGACCCGGCGAGAAGTGAGGACCTGGGTGTCGCTGCTGACGTGGCTTGTGTCCCGTGTTTTTGCTGAGTGGTCCTTGGGGCTGTGATGGTCTGCAATCATCGGGGTCCTGTGAATGTCACCAGGCAGACCTCCATTGGCCTGGAGTTCTCTGGGATTACTTCCTACCACGCTGTGGAAGTGGTAGTGATTGATATGCTACATGTCCCAGTGGAGTCTGTATGTGGTGTGCAGCTGCTTGCCGGACATTGTCAAGTTCAGCTCCCGGGCGATTTATCAAGGTCTCGTCACGCTCTATGATGGGTGCTCATTCGATTTTTCTGGAGATGGTGGGTTGCTAACCCTCTCAGACCGTTGTGGAGCCACGATGTATGTGGTAGTGCACGGGATGCCTTTTTGAGTTCCATGAGGAACGTCGGTACTTTGACTGGTTTGAGCGGGTCCTACATGTGAGGATGAATGCCATCCCTACCGGGAGATGGAAGGGGGTCCCGTGTGGGACCCACACTCTCGCCATGCGCCTCCGGAATCCTGTACCGTCCTCCATCATGCTGTTGGGGTTCCCGATTCGTGTTTTCACGCAGGACAACCTCGGACTTGTTTCAGGTGTCGGGTCACCCCTGTTAACCTCTTCCAGGAGGAGGATTTTCCCCCGCTGTCGGCCCCGGACCTGTCTCCATGTGCTGGACCATTTGTTTATTCCCGCTGGTTTCTACCACGGTGTGGGTCGTGGTGTGGATGTTGACGTGGGGTTTGGGGCGGCCTCGCCCCCGCCTCCGGCTTCCCCGCCTCCGACGTCCCTGCCCCTGTCGCCCCAGCCCGCCCCGTCTCGGCCGCCCATGCCTGCTCCGTCCCTGCATGCAGCCTCTCCTGTCGCTTTGGATGTCCGCGGCGAGGAGTCTCCTGCTGTGTGTGGTCCATTGCCCCGGTCGTGGAGGCTGCGGTTCTCAGGAGCTGGGCCTTGAAGGCGCGTCCGTTGGAGAGTTCTGCTGTGTTACGAGATGATGGGGGTGATAGCTCAGATCACCGGCAGCCCGTCTCCAAGCACTTGAGGCAGGTCCCGAGTGTGTCTCCCCTTCGTGGGGTGCCTTGGAAGAGTACGTTGATCCGGAGTCTCCTGCCAAGGTTGGCGGTGCTGTGGGGGCTCTATGCTTCTCTTGGTTATCTTGAGATGATTTCGGGGCTTTAGTGTTCCCGCGGCCCGGTCCTCGACCAGGCCTCCACCCCAGGAAGCAGCCCGTAACAGCTGACTAATACCCAGGTACCTATTTTACTGCTAGATAACAGGGGAATAGGGTGAAAGAAACTTTGCCCATTGTTTCTCGCCGGCGCCTGGGATCGAACCGGGATCACAGGATCACAAGTCTAGCGTGCTGTCCGCTCGGCCGACCGATTCCCTGCGTCCGGTGTCGCGATGCTGCGTCCGGTATCGCCCCCATCCCTACTGCTGATGACTCCCCACAGTGGGAGGTTCCTCCTGCCGAACGGGACCTCGTCGTGGTCTTACGGAAGGATGTGTGCCAAGGTGCCTCTGCTATTGTGCTCGGTGGCGGGGGCCCCAACTCATCTGTGTCCTTTGTGGGTTCCCTAGTTTGCAGCCCCATGTGAAGCCTCGTAAGTACCCTCGTGAGAAGCCTCGTGCACCAACCAGTACAAAGCTTTGTGCGGCGCCCGGAGCACCTCCCAGTGCGAAACCACCTAATGGAGACCTCTTCCTTGTGCTCGCGGCCGACAGGGGCGTGGTCCCTCACTCACGGGGTTTTGGACCTCGTTTGGGACGACAGGGTGCGTGAGGGCCCGTGGTGCTCGTCGACTATTTGGGTACG
>WNGS01003258.1:59603-74550 GCA_020271785.1 Procambarus virginalis
GGTTTCACCATGGGTTCTGAGAGAATGTCCACCTGAGCTCAGCATTCCACTTCAACTGAGTTTTCAGGCATCCCTGTTTACAGGAGTTGTAGCTGATGTGTGGAAAAAGGCTAACATAGTTCCAATCTACAAAAGTGGAAGCAGGGAAGACCCCTTAATTATAGTCCTGTATCATTGACAAGTGTAATAATCAAAATATTGGAAAAATAATTAAAACTAAATGGGTAGAACACCTGGAGAGAAATGATATAATATCAGAAAGACAGTATGGTTTTCGATCTGGAAGATCCTGTGTATCGAATTTACTCAGTTTCTATGATCGAGCAACGTAGATATTACAGGAAAGTGATGGTTGAGTTGACTGCATCTATCTGGATCTAAAAAAGATTTTCGACAGAGTTCCACATAAGAGGTTGTTCTGGAAACTGGAAAATATTGGAGGGGGACAGGTAAGCTTCTAACATGGATGAAAAATTCCTGATTGATAAAAAAATGAGGGCAGTGATCAGAGGCAATGTATTGGACTGGAGAAATGTCACAAGTGGAGTATTACAGGGTTCAGTTCTTGCACCAGTGATGTTTATTGTCTACATAAATGATCTACCAGTTGGTATACAGAATTATATGAACATGTTTGCTGATGATGCTAAGACAATAGGAAAGATAAGAAACTTAGATCATTGTCATGCCCTTCAAGATGACCTGGACAAAAAAGTATATGGAGCACCACTTGGCAAATGGAATTTTATGTTAATAAAGCCATTGTTATGGTGGAAATGTGGAATAGGAGAATATAGACCCCACAAACCAATCACCTGAGGACCACATAAAGAATATTGTGCGAGGAGCCTATGCCACGCTTTCTAACTTCAGAATTGCTTTTAAATACATGGATGGCGATATACTAAAGAAATTGTTCACGACTTTTGTTAGGCCAAAGCTAGAATATGCAGCGGTGTTGTGTGGTGCCCATATCTTAAGAAGCACATCAACAAACTGCAAAAGGTGCAAAGACATGCTACTTAGTGGCTCCCAGAACTGAAGGTCAAGAGCTACGAGGAGAGGTTAGAGGCATTATATATGCCAAAACTAGAAAACAGAAGAAAAAGAGGTGATATGATCACTACATACAAAATAGTAAAAGGAATTGATAAAATCGACAGGGAAGATTTCCTGAGACCTGGAACTTTAAGAACAAGAGGTCATAGATTTAACTAGCTAAACACAGATGCCGAAGAAATATAAGAAAATTCACTTTCGCAAACAGAGTGGTAGACGTTTGGAACAAGTTAGGTGAGAAGGTGGTGGAGGCCAAGACCGTCAGTAGTTTTAAAGCGTTATATGACAAAGTGTGTTGGGAAGACGGGACACACGAGCGTAGCTCTCACTTGTAATACACTAGGTATTACACACAACACACACACACACACACACACACACACACACACACACACACACACACACACACACACCAGTTGATTGACAGTTGAGAGGCGGGACCAAAGAGCCAAAGCTCAACCCCCGCAAGCACAATTAGGTGAGTACAATTAGGTAGGTACACACACACACACCACACACACACAACACACACACACCACACACACAACCACACACACCACACACACACACACACACACACACACACCACACACAACACACACACAACACACCAGACAGAGAGAAAGATCTAGGAGTTGATATCACACCAAACCTGTCTCCTGAAGCCCACATAAAAAGAATAACGTCTGCGGAATATGCGAGGCTGGCTAACATCAGAACAGCGTTCAGGAACCTGTGTAAGAAATCATTCAGAATCTTGTACACCACATATGTAAGACCAATCCTGGAATATGCGGGGCCAGCATGGAGCCCGTACCTTGTCAAGCACATTACAAAGCTGGAAAAAGTTCAAAGGTATGCCACTAGACTAGTCCCAGAACTAAGAGGCATGAGTTACGAGGAAAGGCTGCGGGAAATGCACCTTACGACACTGGAAGACAGAAGAGTAAGGGGAGACATGATCACAACCTACAAAATCCTCAGAGGAATCGACCGGGTAAACAAGGATAAACTATTCAACACTGGTGGGACGCGAACAAGGGGACACAGGTGGAAACTGAGTACCCACATGAGCCACAGAGACGTTAGAAGGAACTTTTTCAGTGTCAGAGTAGTTAACGGATGGAATGCATTAGGCAGAGATGTGGTGAAGGCTGACTCCATACACAGTTTCAAATGTATATATGATTGAGCCCGGTAGGCTCAGGAATCTGTACACCAGTTGATTGACAGTTGAGAGGCGCGATCAAAGAGCCAAAGCCCAGCCCAGCAAGTACACACAGGTGACACACACACACTTAATGAATGAACAAAGCATGTTCCATGATAACATATATGATAACAACCTCGGTTACAAGATCATGCACAATAACAAACTGGCCCGCCCTCTCAATAAGGGAACTACTGGCCATTAGCACATCCATGTTGTGAATCATTTATTAATTTATGTTTTTCAAGATGATGACGAATGGTATTTGCAATTATTGATTCAAGTAACTTTCCCACAAAAGACGTTAAGCCTCTTGTATACCAGAACAAACAAAAAAACAAGCAAATGAAATCATTACTGGGACTCCAATACAATACTATACTAGTGAGCTGAAGACTAACTGTTAGTCATGTCGGTGATCTGTACCAGCCACTGGGTGGTACGGAGAGTGGCAGGTGGAGTAGCCATCGTATGACCGTTCTTGGCTGTCATAGAGGCTGATTTCCAGTGTGATGACATTTTTTTATTTTTTTTTATTATTTAATTTTTCATGCCAAGCATGCAATTTAAATACAATAAAAACAATACAAATTACAGAACAAAGAAAAAACAATAAACCACCGGCCAGAAGGGCCGACTGCAAAGCACAACAAAACACACACGAAAACATAGAAAAATACAGTATACAACAAAGCACAAAACATAATACAATGGCAAACACAAAACAAAATCCCCAGAAAAAACAAACCATACATTAAGAGCCATAACAGGAAACATAACAGGACAAACACAATATAGTCCAAACAAACCATAAAGGACAAACACGGACAAAAGGTAATAGCAACATAAAACACCAGGTCAAACGCCTAGCACAGACAAGACAGGGATAAACAACACACACCAAACTACCCGCCCATAAACAAAGGGCGAGGCAAAAATAAACACGAAAAATCAACAATTAAATGAAACAATAAAATAAACAAGCAGAACATGCACACCTGAAAACAAAACAGGCACAAACACAACAACAAACATGCACTGGCCTGAAGGACCGAGAATAAAACAACAAAGTACAACATGAAACAAAATCAAACACTCCAGCACAAAACAAAACAATACAACTTGATACAAATTTTGACAAAGACACTAACACACCGACCTGAAGGGCCCACAATACAAACAGAAACATAATGATACACGAAAAGAAACAATACCGGAAATATAAGAAATACAACAAAGCGCCGGCCTGAAGGGCGCACAATAGGCACAACACATTTCAAACAAACCACAGGTCCATGCACACAACAAGCACACAGACTACTCAAATTTCTCATACTTATCCGGCAACTCCGCAGCCGGGAAGCGAAGACAATATGCCTCCCAAAGTAACATGACGTCCGCCGAAACAGGGACATCACAAATCGTACGAGGATCAGGCATTAACTCTGGCACACCCTCAATAAAACACCGAGCCCGTCGAACCCAGATGGAAGAAGGGCACCACGGAACAGGACGCACGCATTCAACCATGTTAAACCGCAAAGGTTGCCGAGCACCAACCGCCTCTCCGGAGGCCAGGATGATAGGGAAAGGCTCCTTCCCACGAGGCCGGGCAATGGGCATCACACAGGGGGCCTCCTCGACTTCCTCACAGGGCCCAGCGGCAGCCACCGGACGTTGCACCCGCTGGGACCCTCCACGCTGGACATCCTTCTTCAGCACCAGCTTGATGCCTTGGCTCGCACCAGAATCCACACCACCCACGTCTGGAGGAGCGACCACCTCCCACTGTGGAGAACCTTCTGCAGGAGAAAGAACAGGAGGTAAATCATTCTCACCACCATCGTCAATAGCAGACACATGGACGTCAGCCACCACTAGCGACGTAGAGCGTGAAGCACCCGGAACCGCCATATCAACGCCCGAAGCTCCACCCGTCACGTATTCCCCCACATCAGCCCAATCAGTAGATAAATGCCTGGAACACTTGGGCACGGGCCGCACATCCTCACAGCCGGAGGCGGACCCAGAACCACGGGCCTCACGAACCGGGCGAACCGACGCCCGACGCAGAACGGCAGCAGCCTCAACCACAGGGGGAACCGGCCCACACACAGGAGGAGGCTCCACAGCCACCCCAGCACCCAGCGCAACCGGGACCCGAGGCGAGAACACAGGGTTAGGCGCAGCAGCCGAAGACGAGGGAGAAGACGTCGGCGCATCACAACGATCACCAGGAAGGCCTTCAGGAGCAGCGGAGACAGCGACAGGAGCACGTAGACCATCCATAGGCACTGCAAGACCCGGAGGAGAGTCTGCAACAACCGGAGGAACGTCCGGCGGTGTATGGGGAGCCGCATCTGCCAACTGCACGCTCACCTCCTCATCCCCGGAGACCTCCTCCAGAGGGAGCGGTGGGAAATCCTCTTCCCGGAACAAGTTGACCGGAGCAACCGGATCCGCAGTGCATCCGGCAGCCTGATGCCCCAACACGCCACACCGGAAACAAGTACGGGGTTGCCTGGCATAATACACTCGCATGTAGTACCCTAGAAGTCGGACAGACGATGGAATGTCCGACCTCAGGCGTATTCCGAGGGTACGAATGTTCGTCTTCAATCCCGCATATTTGCCAGAAGATAACTTGTGCATCCTCACACTGACGATGGATCCAAATCTCTGGAAGAACCGTCGGAGAAGGGATTCAGGGAATTCCATGGGGTCCCCATGAACGCTCACATACGTCACGGCACCACTCCGATCAGAAATGGCCACAGACCCAGTGCCATCCACCAACTTCAAAGTTCGGCCCTCGTACCGCCGGAGAAATCCACGGTACGCCACCTCACCCACAAACTTGATTATTACCCGGCGAGCAGCCACCAGCTCAACCCCGTAGACCTCCATAACCGGGACATGTAGCACGTCACACATGACCTGCTCTATGAGCGGATACCCTGCACGGTAGGTAAACTCCAACCCCATGGAGTTCACCCTCTCGACAGCGGGAAGATGGCCGCTCATCATAAAAGCGCCACGTCAACACCAGTCAGCAGGGAGGGTAGAGACACCCACACCCCCTGCAGGCGAAAAACTGCAACCTCCCTAAACTACCGGAGCGGCCAGACGACACATCTGCACCCTACGGCAGCTCATGTGGGACTCAGTGTGATGACACAGAAGGTGAGTGGAAGAGGCAGTTCCACTGCTATGCAGGGGATTCACGTGACAGTAGAGACTGCAGTCTTCTGTTGGCGACTTCTTTCTTGGTTGTATCAGTTTTTCAATCTAAATCGTGTTCTTTGCCTACTTTTTTGTTTGTTTGACTGCTCTTGTTGTCGAATGTTGCATAATATGGCTGAAGCATATCTGGTGGAATGCTCATGGTGTCATTCTCTCTTATAAGACTTCAAACTAGTTCTTGGGCGTACAAGATGCTGCACAATCCACATCCACCTGTAGTGGATGTGGATGATCCAACTGCAATACCAACTACGGTTACTGCAACATGTTTATCTACATCATTTAATGTAGAGAGGTCGTCTCTAAGAGACTGCAGTTGCAGCTGACACATAGAATGATGTCGCAGCTGCTCCTAATACGTTGACCCGTGTTGCTGACGTGGAGAAGCAGAATCACTGGGGGTGTTAGTTGTTGTTGCTGGATCAGTTGGTTGAAATTGTGTTGCAGGAGCAAATTGGGGAGCAGTAGGCTCTGGAGACGGTTCTGCAATGTTAAGTAGAAGTGGTGTTTTTTCTTTTTATTCATAAAGTACATTAAATACGCATAAAAACAGCTAGGCAAAACAACACAAGCAGTGATCCATAAAGCAGAAACAAACATGAGAACAACAGAGAAAGGAAACATGAAACTGAAAAACAAATAAGCATACAACAGAAAACATGAAAAAACACTCAGAAATGATATGGCACAAAATAAATACAAATCCAGTAACACAAGCCAGCCTGAAGGGCTACACAAGCAGGACTAAAAGACAAGACAGATAGGAAGTCATAACCGGAACACGCAGGAACCGGCAAACACACACACACACACACACACACACAGCGCTAGTAACAACACAAGCAACAGAACACAAAACATACACAGCACAGGACAGCACAACAACAAAAATGCACATGGAACACACACACAAGCACACCGCCCAACAGGGCGAAACCGAACACGTAGACAAAACAGACATAGAACCGCAGACACGGTAACAAAATCACAGGCATGGAGTATACAATCAAACACAGGCACTATCGATACTTGTTCGGAAACTCTTGTGGTGGGAAGCGTAAGCAGTACGCCTCCCAGAGCAGCTGGACGTCTTCGGACACCGGTCTACCAGGAGACGCACAAGGCCGAGGCATCCAATCAGGTACCCCATAAATAAACCCCTTAAACCTCGGTACCCAAATAGTCGACGAGCACCACGGGCCCTCACGCACCCTGTCGTCCCAAACGAGGTCCAAATCCCGTGACTGTGGGACCACGCCCCGTCAACCGCGAGCACAGGGAAGAGGGCCACACTAGGTGGTTTCGCACTGGAATCGGCACTGGGAGGTGCTCCAGGCGCCGCACAAGGCTTTGTACTGGCCGGCGCATGAGGCTTCTCACGAGGCTTCACATGGGGCTGCAAACTAGGGGAACCCGCAAAGGACACAGACGAGTCAGGGCCCCCGCCACCGAGCACAAGAGCAGAGGCACCTTGGCACACATCCTTCCGTAAGACCACGACGGGGTCCGGTTCGGCAGGAGCAACCTCCCACCATAAGGAGTCGTCAGCAGTAGGCACAGGGGCGACACCGGACGCAGCACAGAGCCCCCCCCCCCCACAGCACCGCCAACCTCGACAGGAGACGCCAGATCAACGTACTCTTCCACCTCCACCCAAGGCACCCCACGAAGGGGAGACACACTCGGGACCCGCCTCGAGCGCTTGCAGACAGGCTGCCGTTCATCCGAGCTTTCACCCTCATCATCCCGTAACACAGCAGAACTCTCCGACGGACGCGCCTTCAAGGCCCAGCTCCTGAGAACCGCAACCTCCACGGCCGGGGGCAATGGACCACACACAGCAGGAGACTCCTCGCCGCGGACATCCAAAGGGACAGGAGTCGCCACATGCAGGGACGGAGCAGGCATGCCTGGCCGAGACGGGGCGGGCTGGGGCGACAGGGGCAGGGACGTCGAAGGTGGGGAAGCCGGCGACGAGGGCGAGGCTGCCCCAAACCCGACGTCAACATCCACTCCACCACCCAACACCGGAGCAGAAACCAGCAGGGAATCAACACACGCTCCAGCAAGTGGAGACAGGTTCGGGGCCGACAGCGGGGAAAAAGCCTCCTCCTGGAAGAGGTTAACAGGGGTGACCCGGCACTCCTCACACCCCGCAGCCAGGTGACCTGGTAGGCCACACCTGAAACAAGTCCGAGGTTGTCCTGCGTGAAAAACACGAATCGAGAACCCCAACAGCATGATGGAGGACGGTACAGGATTCCAGAGGCGCATGGCGAGAGTGTGGGTCCCACACGGGACCCCCTTCCATCTCCCGGTAGGGACGGCATTCATCCTCACATGTAGAACCCGCCCAAACTGGGCAAAGTACCGACGTAAGAGATCCTCATGGAACTCAAAAGGCATCCCGTGCACTGCCACATACGTCGTGGCTCCACAACGATCCGAGAGGGTCACCGACCCACCATCTCCAGGAAGATCGAATGAGCGCCCATCATAGCGTGTGACGAGACCTTGAAAAATCGCCAGGGAGCTGAACTTGACAATCGCCCGCTGTCCGGCAAGCAGCTGCACACCACATACAGACTCCACTGGGACATGTAGCATATCAATTATTACCACCTCCACAGCGTGATAGGAAGCAATCCCAGAGAACTCCAGGCCAATGGAGGACTGCCTGGTAACAGGGGGCTCAGGCCCCCCCCCCATGATTGCAGACCGTCACGGCCCCAAGGGCCCCTCAGCAAAAGCACGGGACACAAGCCACGTCAGCAGCGACACCCAGGTCCTCACTCCTCGCCGGGTCGAGAACAACTGCAGTGGCCGGACGGAACAACCGTACCCCACGACAGCTGGAGCAGTTCTCCTGGCAGTAAAGGTGGTGTTGTCGCTGTTGCAGGATCATCAGGTGCTGGAGCCAATGTTGCAGGAAGCAAGTCACCTAGTCCAATGACGGTTGACAGTCCATTTGCAGACAGTAGGCTGTTGATGGTCTTTGCAGTCCTGCTGTGGTTTGATCTGGCAATCCTTCCCGTTAGGTGAAATAGTTCAGTAGTCGTACTGTAATCATTCACAAGCCGTGACTGGTGAAGGTTGTGGTTGGGTTGGTGGTGGAAGGGGACCCTGGATGTGGCTTCCCGGAGAATTAGGCTGTTGGACAGTGGCGCCACTGCCTTGTAAGACTTGATTGGTTGTGAGACGTCGCTGGAGGACTGGTAGTTGAAGCCTGGCGGGCAACAGACATTTTATTGATCTCTTCCTGCTTCTGGACTCTTTGGTCTCTTCCTGCTTCTGGACTCTTTGGTCTCTTCCTGCTTCTGGACTCTTTGGTCTCTTCCTGCTTCTGGACTCTTTGGTCTCTTCCTGCTTCTGGACTCTTTGGTCTCTTCCTGCTTCTGGACTCTTTGGTCTCTTCCTGCTTCTGGACTCTTTGGTCTCTTCCTGCTTCTGGACTCTTTGGTCTCTTCCTGCTTCTGGACTCTTTGGTCTCTTCCTGCTTCTGGACTCTTTGGTCTCTTCCTGCTTCTGGACTCTTTGGTCTCTTCCTGCTTCTGGACTCTTTGGTCTCTTCCTGCTTCTGGACTCTTTGGTCTCTTCCTGCTTCTGGACTCTTTGGTCTCTTCCTGCTTCTGGACTCTTTGGTCTCTTCCTGCTTCTGGACTCTTTGGTCTCTTCCTGCTTCTGGACTCTTTGGTCTCTTCCTGCTTCTGGACTCTTTGGTCTCTTCCTGCTTCTGGACTCTTTGGTCTCTTCCTGCTTCTGGACTCTTTGGTCTCTTCCTGCTTCTGGACTCTTTGGTCTCTTCCTGCTTCTGGACTCTTTGGTCTCTTCCTGCTTCTGGACTCTTTGGTCTCTTCCTGCTTCTGGACTCTTTGGTCTCTTCCTGCTTCTGGACTCTTTGGTCTCTTCCTGCTTCTGGACTCTTTGGTCTCTTCCTGCTTCTGGACTCTTTGGTCTCTTCCTGCTTCTGGACTCTTTGGTCTCTTCCTGCTTCTGGACTCTTTGGTCTCTTCTGCTTCTGGACTCTTTGGTCTCTTCCTGCTTCTGGACTCTTTGGTCTCTTCCTGCTTCTGGACTCTTTGGTCTCCTCTGCTTCTGGACTCTTTGGTTTAAACATTAGGGATTCCATTACCGGGAATATGAAACCTCAACGGATTGTCGAGGTTTCCCTAGGACCCAGATCTTCCTGTCTGATCAGGCAGTCAGGGGAAATGATGATGATGTTTCCAGCAGAGATATACATTGTTTGTGGAGTGCATTTCAGTCCCCGTAGTGACGGTCGAGGGAGCAGACGCTACACTTCCCTGCAGGCAGTGTACACTACCAGGTGTACTGGTAATATTTGCAGCCTTGTCGAAGTGGATGAACCTCTCTCCCTCGTTACATGCCTTAGTGGTGTGAATATACCAAAGTATCTGAATCAGTTTTCTTCAACAAGGGTGTCTTCATCAGCAGAGTTGAAGGTGAGTTTCACTGTTCATTGCTAGCTTCATTCTCAGTTATTTTTCCTGCAACCCCAGTTAGTGCAGTTTTGTGTGCTGATGCTCTCGATGATTTCGACTTTAGGTTGGTCGGTAATCCAGATGCTTATACACCGACCAAAAACAGCCGTCACTACCAAGTATCGTGGAGGTGGAAGAGAGTGCCTCTGAAGAACATTATCACTAGAGAATAGGGGGCAGGGCTCTATTGCCATTTTCTTTTATGTCAATCGGAGCAACACCAGTGATGCTGCCAAGAATATGAAATATCTCCGTCCAGGTAATGGTCTGGGTCCTCGGAACTGCACCATAATCTTGTAAAGCATGGTACCTGTTGACATGCACCATAAGCGAGAGCTAAAGACTTAGCAGTTCAACTGGTATACTCACAATGGCCATCAGTACCAATGAAATAATGCTCCTCACACTCTGTAAGGCTCGCCTGCTCGCTTGAAACTGCATCTCTCCCAAGTTGCTTTACATTCAGCTACTCAAAACAAAAAGTTCCAAACAGACCGGGCTACAGCCCGTCCTCCAAACAAAGACCCAAAAGTGATTCCATGCACCGGCCAAACCCCCTGTTTATGAATGAAAAACGGTTTATACACGACTCACAACTGCGGACGTTCGAACACTTCCGGAACAAGTGCTTCACTGACGAATTTTGTTCGACCCACAACGCTGTAAATGCTTCACCCACGTTGTACAAATACAAATAATCGTCAACAGAACCTAAGCACCTAACCTAACCTATGCCTATATATGCACAATATGCTAATATACTATAATGTTAATTTATATTCGAGAAGATTCCCGTTTTGAATGAACAGCGTGTAAAAATTAATGAATGCGTCTGTGGGGGGTAGACCGCTGGATGTAATGGACTTGAGTCGAGGACGGGTTGTGGGCTATGGTGAGCCTGTCGTACTCACCTGGCACAGGAGCGGGGCTGTAACTGATCTCTCCCAGTGAGCGGCAGTAATATATGCAGTCCGTCCTCATCAACAATGAATTTTGTTCGAACTAAAATGCTGTGAATGCGTCACCCAAATACTACAAATACAAATAATCGCCAACAGAACCTAAAAACCTTATCTTAACCTAACTAATACCTAAATTTCCACAGTATGCTAATGTTACAAACCTTACCTCCTGTGGAGGCTGGTTTTGGTTGTAAAATGTTGGAGGACTCAGTGGAGAGTGTTTATTAGTATAAATCCCCAGCTGAGATCAGAGAGGCCGTGAGTCACCATTAATACTCCGCTCAGTAAAGTAGTGCCTTCTCAGCTGGAGATCATCAGAAATAATGTGAACTGGAAAAGCCTAACTATGTAAAGGAAAAATGGACTCTATCAAAAAGTATGCATGGGGAATATAGTAAATAAAATCATTAATGAGTTTGATTGCATATGCAAAGAATAGAGTATTAAGGGGCGATGACGCAAGAGAGGTGGACGCCATCTTGACTGGAGGGGGAGGTGTATCGCTGCCGACCGTTCCTGCTATTTGAGGGGTTTCTCCGGCCGTACAGTCAGATAAGCCTATCCTTGTATATAACCAGGGTTGCAAGATTGGGTAGAGTAACACTACAGAAGTTGGAGAGGTTTTATAAGAGTCCAGGTTTCCTAGAGGCAAAAATATATGTGTCATTGGATGATAGTGGTTCGTGGCTGGGTGCATGACACCAAGAATGGGACAGTGAGCCGTGGGGTGGTCAGCGCCACTTAAGTTTATAATACATAGTGATCTTATGTTGTAAGGAAAACGCCTTTTTAAATGTATTCATGTGTGTCTTATACGTATAAATTTGTTACCGTGTACTAGGCTGTTTCCCTTACTCATACTCCCTAGACAACATCGTAAGGACCACCACCACCAAATTCTCACTAGCTCTCTATGACAACAAAACGTATCACTACTGATAACATCAGTAAGACACAGGCCGTGACACCAATTGGGTAGCCTGTCCGAGAGCACCTCACATATTGAGCAGCCTGATCGAAAGCCTAATAAAAGTGGATAGCCTGTAGGTGTAACCTGACATAAAAATTGTGTAGATTATTTATTCACTTTAACTTGTGTAGAAATTTAGAATATTTTTAATATTGGTATAATATGAATATGTACTTTATTACTTATTTATGTACATTTTATTTATCTTTATGAAAAGTTTTTTAAGAAATTTGTGTGTGTTCTCGAGTGCAAATAATTTACCAGTTGACAGGGCAGTCAAGTAAACTAAGCACTGTTCTTATCAGTTTCAAAACAAAATCTCAGCTTAAAAAGAGAAAGGTGGTGCAGAATTATAAATTTGTGTTGGAGTCTCCTGTATCTTAGCACACTAAAAATGGATTTGGTAGCACAACAAATTGTCGACAATCCTAGTGTTGAGGGTTTGAAAGCAGCAAAATAGTCTATCCTAGTGGCTGCTGGCAAGCACTATGGACTATTATTGCACATGGGAATGGTGAAGACGGAACTGCTAAGAGAAATAATGATACACTGGGTAGATGAGCAAATTCTCCCACAGGAAATATTAGAGCAGTCCCCGTCCACCAGTGGTGCAAATGTTGTAACTACAGAAAAGGTAGAGACTCAGTTGCAGTGGCAGGCAGAATTGGAACTAAAGAAGTTGCAGTTTGAGGCAGAGCAAGCTCAGAAGAGGATAGAGGCAGAGCAAGAACTAGCTATGAAGAGGTTAGAAGTGGAGCTGGCTCAGAAAAAAATAGAGTTACAGATTAGGCTAGCAGATTTGGGAATTAGATCAGAAAATACCGGTGTTGACGATTTAGGAACACCTGGGCAGTTAAAGATTAACAAAAATGTCAAGTTTCCTTTATTCTGTGAGTCTGACCCAGACCAATTCTTCATACATTTTGAAAAGTTAGCAAGGAGTATGGAATGGCCTGAAACACAATGGGTATCTCTTCTTCAAGGTCAGTTGGTGGGAAAGGCACAGAAAATATTTGCAGCTATGCCTTTGAGTAACAGTTTTGACTATGAGAAGGTAAAAGCAGCCATCCTTACTGCTTATCAACTTGTTCCTGAGGCTTATAGGCAAAAGTTTAGACAACTGAGACGAGACCCAAGTCAAACCTTGGTAGAATTTGCACAAGAGAAATATCATATGTTTAATAAATGGTTAGATGCAGAAAAAATTAGGGATCTGGACTCTCTTAAAAATTTACTCCTAGTAGAAGAATTTTTATCTTGCATACCTTCTAATGTGGCTTTGTATTTGGCAGAGAAATTACCCAGAGATATCTATGAGTTGGCTAAATTAGCAGATGAATATGAGTTGATGCATAAAGTAACTTTTAAAAATAAATTCAATCAATATACAAGGATCTGGTCGAGCAGTAAACTCCTCAGTCAGATTTGGGTCCCACATGTACCCAAGCAGGTCAAGGAAACACTTTTTCAAAGGTGTCAGGTGGTAAAGAGAGTAATGTGAAACCCAAAGGATCACACTAGTAATAAGCCTCACCCAGAGTTGAAACAGTGTTCCTACTGCCATAGGAGGGGTCATGTTGTTAAAGTTGTTGGTTTCTTCACCCAGAAAAGAGGCCTATGGCACTCACAGTGTGTGAGGGGAGGAAAACCAAATGTGTAACAAAAATAATGGGGAAAAAAGCACTTGCTATAAATCATTTTGGAGAGTTTATATCAAATGGAAAATTACAGTGTGCAAATGGTTTGTGGCATGATGTTAAATTTTTGAGGATACAGGAGCATCCCAATCTTTATTATTAGAGAGTGTGTTACAATATATACAGTCTACAGAGACTGGAGAGGTAATGATTATACAGGGAATCACAGGAGATTTCCAGACTGTACATGTGAGAGAAGTAAACCTAGACTGTGATTTTATTAAGGCAAGTTTAGTAGGTGTTAGTCCTAAATTACCAGTTGCTGGCATTGATCTAATTGGTGGGAATGATCTTGCTGGTAATCGAGTTAAAAGAGATGACCACCCAATAATGCTAACTAAGCCAGAGGTGATTAGGGCATGGACAGATCCTGAGGACAAGGTAATGTACCCAGCATGTGCCGTGAACCGTCAAAATCAGTCTCAAATATCACAAACTCCCAATAATGTAAGTCAGGAGACAAAAATTAGAGGTTAAACAAATCAAATAGTGAAGTGGATCTTTGTGACACTTTTATGGCCAAGTTGGAAGAAGCAAATGGGAACAGGATGGGGAGCACCTCACCAAACCACCTAGGAAAAGGGTAGGGGAGAGTGTAGTCCAGTTACCACATCTGGCTCTTCAGACTTGAGATCAAAATCAAATTTTATTCATCACCAAAGAACTGATCCTACGTTGACTGACTTGCATAATAAGGCAGTAACTGAACTAGAAGCAGAATAGGAGGCTATGACGTATTACTACACTAAAGAGGTGTTGATGCGGAAGTGGAGACCTAGGAGCTCACCTGTGTCACACACTTGGGAGGTAGTTAATCAAGTGGTCCTACCGAGGGTTTATAGAGAACAAGTGTTAAGTGTAGCCCATGATTCACCAATAGGCGGTCATCAGGGTATTGCAAAAACATATAATATTAAGCAAGTACTTTACCTGGCCTGGATTAAAGAAAGATGTCATCCAGTACTGTAATGAATGTCCAGTATGTATAAAAACTGGCAAACCAAACCAGGTAGTACCAAAAGCCCCTTTACAGCCAATTGTGGTGGCTGAGGAACCCTTTACCCATATTATTGTTGATGTAGTAGGCCCATGCCTAGAACCAAGAGTGGTAATATAATATCATCACCATAATGTGTCAGACTACACGCTTTCCTGAGGCATTCCCTGTGAGAAATGCTACACCGAAAGTTGTAGTAAGGACATAATCACACACACACACACCACACACACACACACACACACAGCACACACACAACACACAACACACATCACAAACACAGGCACACACACAGCAGTGGGAGGAG
>WNGS01003258.1:75002-91159 GCA_020271785.1 Procambarus virginalis
CCCCATAGGAATGAGTGACCACAGTGTACTGACCTTGAGTACTTGGTGGAGGTAGGGATAACCTATCCAAGGATGGGAGTGGAGGGGAAAAAGACTGAATTACCGAAGAGGAAAATATGAAGAGATGAGGAGCTTCCTCAGAGGAATACCATGGGAAACAGAACTTAGAGACAAGAATGTGCAGGTCATGATGGATTTTGTCACCCAGAAGTGCCAGGAAGCTGCAGACAGGTTTATCCCTGTCCAAAGGAGAAAAACGAAAAACAACAGAAAAAACCCATGGTTCAACCAGGAATGCAAGGTAGCGAAGCAACTGAGTAAAAGAACATGGAGAAATACAGAAATAACAGAACACCAGAGAGCAGGGAGAGATACCAGAGGGCCAGAAATGAGTACCTCAGAGTGAGGAGAGAAGCAGAGAGACAGTTTGAAAATGACATCGCGAGTAAAGCCAAGACCCAACCAAAGCTGCTCCACAGCCACATCAGGAGGAAAACAGCAGTGAAAGAACAAGTGATGAAGCTGCGAAAAGCGGAGAACAGATACACAGAGAATGACAAGGAGGTGTGTGAAGAACTCAACAAGAGATTCCAGGAGGTCTTCACAATAGAACAAGGAGAAGCCCCTGCACTAAATGAGGAGGTGGCAAACCAAGCAACCTTGGAGGAATTTGACCTCACCAGTGATGAGGTCAAAAGGTGTCTGCTGGAGCTGGATGTGACAAAGGCTGTTGGGCCTGACAGAATCTCACCATGGATACTAAAGGAAGGTGCAGAAGCACTAAGTGTGCCACTCTCTATGGTGTATAACAGGTCACTGGAAACAGGAGACTTACCAGAAAGTTGGAAGACAGCTAACGTGGTCCCAATATACAAAAAGGGTGACAGGCAAGAGGCACTGAATTACAGGCCAGTTTCCTTAACTTGTATACCATGCAAGGTAATGGAGAAGATCGTGAGGAAAAGGCTCGTAGAGCATCTAGAGGGAAATAACTTTGTAACGCACCACCAACATGGGTTCAGGGATGGTAAATCGTGCCTCACAGGTTTAATAGAATTTATGACCAAGCAACAAAAATTAGGCAGGAAAGAGAAGGGTGGGCCGACTGCATTTTCCTGGATTGCCAAAAAGCCTTTGACACAGTACCGCACAAAAGGCTGTTAAAAAAGTTGGAGCAACAGGCAGGAGTAAAAGGGAAGGTGCTCCAGTGGATAAGGGAGTACTTAAGCAACAGGAAACAGCGAGTAACGGTGAGGGGGGAGACATCAGAGTGGCGAGATGTCACCAGCGGAGTCCCACAGGGCTCAGTACTTGGACCCATCCTGTTTCTAATATATGTGAACGATCTTCCGGAGGGTATAGACTCATTCCTCTCAATGTTTGCTGATGATGCAAAAATTATGAGAAGAATCAAGACGGATGAAGATAGACAGAGACTACAGGATGACCTGGATAAACTGGAGGAATGGTCTAGAAAATGGCTGCTAAAGTTCAACTCGGGAAAGTGTAAGGTGATGAAATTAGGAGAAGGGAGCAGGAGGCTGAACACAAGGTATCATTTGGGAGGGGAAATCCTACAAGAGTCAAATAGAGAGAAAGATCTGGGGGTTGATATCACACCGAACCTGTCCCCAGAAGCCCACATCAAAAGAATATCATCAGCAGCATATGCTAGACTGGCCAACATAAGAACTGCCTTTAGAAATTTGTGTAAGGAATCTTTCAGAACCCTGTATACCACTTATGTAAGACCAATCCTGGAGTATGCAGCTCCAGCCTGGAGTCCATACCTAGTTAAACACAAGACAAAGTTAGAGAAGATTCAGCGGTATGCCACCAGGCTCGTCCCGGAACTGAGAGGATTGAGCTACGAGGAAAGGCTAAAGGAGCTGAACCTCACATCCCTGGAAAACAGAAGAGTAAGGGGAGACATGATAACCACCTACAAAATTCTCAGGGGAATTGACAGGGCGGACAAAGACAAACTCTTCACCACGGGTGGGACACGAACAAGGGGACACAGGTGGAAACTTAGTACCCAGATGAGCCACAGAGACGTTAGAAAGAATTTTTTCAGTGTCAGAGTAGTTAATAAATGGAATGCATTAGGCAGTGATGTGGTGGAGGCTGACTCCATACACAGTTTCAAGTGTAGATATGATAGAGCCCAGTAGGCTCAGGAATCTGTACACCTGTTGATTGACAGTTGAGAGGCGGGACCAAAGAGCCAAAGCTCAACCCCCGCAAGCACAATTAGGTGAGTACAATTAGGTGAGTACACACAAGACAGAGAAAGATCTAGGAGTTGATATCACACCAAACCTGTCTCCTGAAGCCCACATAAAAAGAATAACGTCTGCGGAATATGCGAGGCTGGCTAACATCAGAACAGCGTTCAGGAACCTGTGTGAGAAATCATTCAGAATCTTGTACACCACATATGTTATGTAAGACCAATCCTGGAATATGCGGGGCCAGCATGGAGCCCGTACTTTGTCAAGCACATTACAAAGCTGGAAAAAGTTCAAAGGTATGCCACTAGACTAGTCCCAGAACTAAGAGGCATGAATTACGAGGAAAGGCTGCGGGAAATGCACCTTACGACACTGGAAGACAGAAGAGTAAGGGGAGACATGATCACAACCTACAAAATCCTCAGAGGAATCGACCGGGTAAACAAGGATAAACTATTCAACACTGGTGGGACGCGAACAAGGGGACACAGGTGGAAACTGAGTACCCACATGAGCCACAGAGACGTTAGAAGGAACTTTTTCAGTGTCAGAGTAGTTAACGGATGGAATGCATTAGGCAGTAATGTGGTGAAGGCTGACTCCATACACAGTTTCAAATGTATATATGATTGAGCCCGGTATACTCAGGAATCTGTACACCAGTTGATTGACAGTTGAGAGGCGCGATCAAAGAGCCAGAGCTCAAGCCCCGCAAGCACAACTAGGTGAGTACAACTAAGTGAGTACACACACACACACACACACACACACACACACACACACACACACACACACACACACACACACACACACACACTTAATGAATGAACAAAGCATGTTCCATGATAACATATATGATAACAACCTCGGTTACATCAAGATCATGCACAATAACAAACTGGCCCTCCCTCTCAATAAGGGAACTACTGGCCATTAGCACATCCATGTTGTGAATCATTTATTAATTTATGCTTTTCAAGATGATGACGAATGGAATTTGCAATTATTGATTCAAGTAACTTTCCCACAATAGACGTTAAGCCTCTTGTATACCAGAACAAACAAAAAAACAAGCAAATGAAATCATTACTGGGACTCCAATACAATACTATACTAGTGAGCTGAAGACTAACTGCTAGTCATGCCCGTGATCTGTACCAGGCACTGGGTGGTACGGAGAGTGGCAGGTGGAGTAGCCATCGTATGACCGGTCTTGGCTGTCATAGAGGCGGATTTCCAGTGTGATGACATTTTTTATTTTTTTTTATTTTTAATTTTTCATGCCAAGCATGCAATTTAAATACAATAAAAACAATACAAATTACAGAACAAAGAAAAAACAATAAACCACCGGCCAGAAGGGCCGACTGCAAAGCACAACAAAACACACACGAAAACATAGAAAAATACAGTATACAACAAAGCACAAAACATAATACAATGGCAAACACAAAACAAAATCCCCAGAAAAAACAAACCATACATTAAGAGCCATAACAGGAAACATAACAGGACAAACACAATATAGTCCAAACAAACCATAAAGGACAAACACGGACAAAAGGTAATAGCAACATAAAACACCAGGTCAAACGCCTAGCATAGACAAGATAGGGATAAACAACACACACCAAACTACCCGCCCCATAAACAAAGGGCGAGGCAAAAATAAACACGAAAAATCAACAATTAAATGAAACAATAAAATAAACAAGCAGAACATGCACACCTGAAAACAAAACAGGCACAAACATGCACTGGCCTGAAGGACCGAGAATAAAACAACAAAGTACAACATGAAACAAAATCAAACACTCCAGCACAAAACAAAACAATACAACTTGATACAAATTTTGACAGACACTAACACACCGACCTGAAGGGCCCACAATACAAACAGAAACATAATGATACACGAAAAGAAACAATACCGGAAATATAAGAAATACAACAAAGCGCCGGCCTGAAGGGCGCACAATAGGCACAACACATTTCAAACAAACCACAGGTCCATGCACACAACAAGCACACAGACAACTCAAATTTCTCATACTTATCCGGCAACTCCGCAGCCGGGAAGCGAAGACAATATGCCTCCCAAAGTAACATGACGTCCGCCGAAACAGGGACATCACAAATCGTACGAGGATCAGGCATTAACTCTGGCACACCCTCAATAAAACACCGAGCCCGTCGAACCCAGATGGAAGAAGGGCACCACGGAACAGGACGCACGCATTCAACCATGTTAAACCGCAAAGGTTGCCGAGCACCAACCGCCTCTCCGGAGGCCAGGATGATAGGGAAAGGCTCCTTCCCACGAGGCCGGGCAATGGGCATCACACAGGGGGCCTCCTCGACTTCCTCACAGGGCCCAGCGGCAGCCACCGGACGTTGCACCCGCTGGGACCCTCCACGCTGGACATCCTTCTTCAGCACCAGCTTGATGCCTTGGCTCGCACCAGAATCCACACCACCCACGTCTGGAGGAGCGACCACCTCCCACTGTGGAGAACCTTCTGCAGGAGAAAGAACAGGAGGTAAATCATTCTCACCACCATCGTCAATAGCAGACACATGGACGTCAGCCACCACTAGCGACGTAGAGCGTGAAGCACCCGGAACCGCCATATCAACGCCCGAAGCTCCACCCGTCACGTATTCCCCCACATCAGCCCAATCAGTAGATAAATGCCTGGAACACTTGGGCACGGGCCGCACATCCTCACAGCCGGAGGCGGACCCAGAACCACGGGCCTCACGAACCGGGCGAACCGACGCCCGACGCAGAACGGCAGCAGCCTCAACCACAGGGGGAACCGGCCCACACACAGGAGGAGGCTCCACAGCCACCCCAGCACCCAGCGCAACCGGGACCCGAGGCGAGAACACAGGGTTAGGCGCAGCAGCCGAAGACGAGGGAGAAGACGTCGGCGCATCACAACGATCACCAGGAAGGCCTTCAGGAGCAGCGGAGACAGCGACAGGAGCACGTAGACCATCCATAGGCACTGCAAGACCCGGAGGAGAGTCTGCAACAACCGGAGGAACGTCCGGCGGTGTATGGGGAGCCGCATCTGCCAACTGCACGCTCACCTCCTCATCCCCGGAGACCTCCTCCAGAGGGAGCGGTGGGAAATCCTCTTCCCGGAACAAGTTGACCGGAGCAACCGGATCCGCAGTGCATCCGGCAGCCTGATGCCCCAACACGCCACACCGGAAACAAGTACGGGGTTGCCTGGCATAATACACTCGCATGTAGTACCCTAGAAGTCGGACAGACGATGGAATGTCCGACCTCAGGCGTATTCCGAGGGTACGAATGTTCGTCTTCAATCCCGCATATTTGCCAGAAGATAACTTGTGCATCCTCACACTGACGATGGATCCAAATCTCTGGAAGAACCGTCGGAGAAGGGATTCAGGGAATTCCATGGGGTCCCCATGAACGCTCACATACGTCATGGCACCACTCCGATCAGAAATGGCCACAGACCCAGTGCCATCCACCAACTTCAAAGTTCGGCCCTCGTACCGCCGGAGAAATCCACGGTACGCCACCTCACCCACAAACTTGATTATTACCCGGCGAGCAGCCACCAGCTCAACCCCGTAGACCTCCATAACCGGGACATGTAGCACGTCACACATGACCTGCTATATGAGCGGATACCCTGCACGGTAGGTAAACTCCAACCCCATGGAGTTCACCCTCTCGACAGCGGGAAGATGGCCGCTCATCATAAAAGCGCCACGTCAACACCAGTCAGCAGGGAGGGTAGAGACACCCACACCCCCTGCAGGCGAAAAACTGCAACCTCCCTAAACTACCGGAGCGGCCAGACGACACATCTGCACCCTACGGCAGCTCATGTGGGACTCAGTGTGATGACACAGAAGGTGAGTGGAAGAGGCAGTTCCACTGCTATGCAGGGGATTCACGTGACAGTAGAGACTGCAGTCTTCTGTTGGCGACTTCTTTCTTGGTTGTATCAGTTTTTCAATCTAAATCGTGTTCTTTGCCTACTTTTTTGTTTGTTTGACTGCTCTTGTTGTCGAATGTTGCATAATATGGCTGAAGCATATCTGGTGGAATGCTCATGGTGTCATTCTCTCTTATAAGACTTCAAACTAGTTCTTGGCGTACAAGATGCTGCACAATCCACATCCANCAAAACTTTGTACAGTTTATTAATTTCTTACCGTTTGATGTACCAGGATGATCCATGTGTGCTGAGTTTTATAGCTGGAGCTGGAAGATACTGTCGAGATGACTTCTTTAAAGAGACTAACAGCTTCCACACATTGTGTATGAGTCCTCCAGTACTTGGCCTAAGAGTTACCAGGTCTGATTTGTAGAAACTAGTGAAACTATGGAGATGAGATTGTTAATAATATACTTTTTTTGAGATTCATATGACTTGCAGATTAAAAACCAACCTTATTTTAAAATAGTACACTAAAGTACATAGCAAATTGCGAATTCGTAGCTTTAACTACTTTTAAAGCTAAACCTCAAGCTTTAAAATAAGCACAATTGCTATTTAAACAGAACTGGC
Source organism: Procambarus virginalis (assembly GCA_020271785.1). Lineage (NCBI taxonomy): Eukaryota > Metazoa > Arthropoda > Malacostraca > Decapoda > Cambaridae > Procambarus > Procambarus virginalis. The sequence goes on from WNGS01003258.1 coordinate 81,796, forward strand.
AACTCTGATTTAGCATGTAAACATTGACTTGCATCACAATGTAGTATTTATTTTTCAACAATTTAAAATGGGTTATGAAAATACACACATTGGTACATTATTGCAAAGCAAAGGCATATACTATCTATATAGATATATATAAATTGTTGCAAGTCGAGCAACATATATTTTACATTGAACAACAAATGAGATTGGAAAAGCAGTATTGCCAAAATAGACCCCAGACACCCTGTGGGTAGTAATGGACCCCCATACCGACCCTATGAGGGGTAGTGGACCCCATAATAATACTATGGGCGGTAGTGGACACTATACAAACACTATAGGCGGTAGTTGACTTCATAGCGACCCTCTGGGCGGCAATGGCCGCCATACACATCCAGTGGGTGTTATTATAAATAAATAAATAAATATGTTTATTCAGAAAAGGTACATACATAAAGTGATTTTACATAAGTGGATCGATTTATAGATAGAGCTAGTACATACAATGCCTAAAGCCACTATTACGCAATGCGTTTCGGGCAAGAAAACATTAATATCTAAAACTTAATACTAATTGAGCAAAAAGAACAAAATGTTTTGAGAACAGATACAAATAAAGATAAAAAAAAGGGGGGAACATGACTGAAAAACCAGCACAAATACAATATGTAGACAAACAGCGTTGAATAAAAAAATAAGACATGGGTTGACAATAGAGGGGTAAGGTAGGTTACAGGGAATTTATCAGGTAGTGTTTAGTTTTACATTATTTTAGTTTTACATAATTTATTGGACCCCATACTCATCCTGTGGGTGGTATTGGACCCCATACCCATCCTGTGGGTGGTATTGGACCCCATACCCATCCTGTGGGTGGTTGGAGCCCCATACCCATCCAGTGGGTGACAGTGGACGCCATACTCATCCTGTGGGTGGTATTGGACCCCATACCCATCCTGTGGGTGGTTGGAGCCCCATACCCATCCAGTGGGTGACAGTGGACGTCATACTCATCCTGTGGGTGGTATTGGACCCCATACCCATCCTGTGGGTGGTTGGAGCCCCATACCCATCCAGTGGGTGACAGTGGACGCCCTACTCATCCTGTGGGTGGTATTGGACCCCATACCCATCCTGTGGGTGGTTGGAGCCCCATACCCATCCAGTGGGTGACAGTGGACGCCATACTCATCCTGTGGGTGGTATTGGACCCCATACCCATCCTGTGGGTGGTTGTGAGCCCCATACACATTCTGTGGGTGGTAGTGGACGCCATACTCATCCTGTGGGTGGTATTGGACCTCATACCCATCCTGTGGGTGGTTGGAGCCCCATACCCATCCAGTGGGTGACAGTGGACGCCATACTCATCCTGTGAGTGGTATTGGACCCCATACCCATCCTGTGGGTGGTTGTGAGCCCCATGCACATCCTGTCGGTGGTAGTGGACGCCATACACATCCAGTGGATGGTATTGGACCCCATACCCTTCCTGTGGGTGGATGGATGATCCCCATACCCATCCTGTGGGTGGATGTGACCCCCATACCCATCCTGCGGGTGGTATTGGACCCCTTACCCACCTAACAGGTTTTAGTGGACCCTATACGCATCCTATAGTTGATATATAGTAGACACCACACCATTTGCAGTAGTTTACCCCATAGAAAACATAACATCGTTTTCTGTTAGCGTTCCTACAGAACATTCTTTAAATATTTTTAAGGCACAAACTATTGTATATTATATTCATTGGTGAAGCACTGTAATTCTATGTAATCATTTATAGTGCTTATTATAATTTACTAAGAACAACTAATATTTCTCAAAACAAAACTACGAGCCTTCAATAGGATGTAGCCGATTTGTAATATTCTAAGAGCATGGACAATAGTAGGTAAATTTCACAACCCATGTGTGACCTGAAAACTACAATTTTCATTATACGTGAACCAATCACGACTATTCTGCTATCTACGTTGATGGACGGGTACTGTGAGACGTAAATTGGTACGTGATGAAGAGTTTGGGCCTTGGTAAAAAAGTTAACTCGGAATATACCACATATGTACTAAATCACATGTAACATATGGACTTTAAGCATTAAGTCATATATGTGCTGTCTTGTGTGAGGACGGGTTGGGTGACAAGAAACTTCTTAACCCAGCATGTCAGAGAACCCACAAGGATGAGAGGACATGACGAACCAGCGAGACTCGACCTGGTCTTCACCCTGAACGACTCTGACATAAGAGAAATCGGTTTTGAGGCCCCAGTAGGAATGAGCGATCACAGTGTATTGGTGTTTGAGTACCTGATTGAAGAAGGGTTATTGAACTCGAGGAGGGATCCCGAAACAAAAGGTTAGCATACCGAAAGGGAAACTATGAGGAGATAAGGAAATTCCTAACAGATATAGCATGGGAAACAGAGCTCAGGGAAAAGACGGCCCAAGATATGATGGACTACATCACGAAAAAGTGTAAGGACGCAGCAAACAAGTTTGTCCCAGCCCAAAATAAAACAGTGAAATGAAGATGAGAAACCCATGGTTTAATCAGAGATGTAGGCTAGCTAAGCAGCAAAGTAAAAGGGCATGGAGAAACTATAGAAATAACAGGACACTGGAGAGCAGAGAAAGATACCAGAATGCCAGGAATGAATATGTCAGAATGAGAAGAGAGGCAGAAAGACAATACGAAAATGACATCGCAAGCAAGGCAAAGACTCAGCCTAAATTGCTGCATAGCCACATCAGGAGAAAAACAACAGTAAAGGAACAGGTTATGAAATTAAGGATAGGGGCAGAAGGATTCACTACAAACGACAAGGAAGTGTGTGAGGAACTGAATAAGAAATTCCAAGAGGTCTTCACCTTAGAGCAAGGAGAAATCCCAGAGATAAGAGAGGGAATAGCTAACCAGGAACCACTGGAAGAGTTTGAGATTACCAGCGGGGAAGTAAGGAAGTGTTTACTAGAGTTGGATGTGACAAAGGCTATAGGCCCAGATGGAATCTCCCTTGGATACTAAAGGAAGGAGCAGAAGAACTGTGCCTCCCACTCTCCATAGTGTATAACAAATCACTGGCAACAGGGAACTGCCAGAAATTTGGAAAGCAGCTAACGTAGTCCCGATATACAAGAAAGGGGATAGACAGGAGGCACTGAACTACAGGCCAGTGTCCCTAACCTGCATACCATGCAAGCTGATGGAGAAGATTGTGCGAAGAAAGCTAGTGGAGCACCTGGAGCGAAAGAACTTTGTAACACAGCATCAACATGGATTCAGGGATGGCAGGTCCTGCCTCACAGGGTTACTTGAATTCTACGACCAGGCAACAAAAATAAGGCAAGAAAGAGAAGGGTGGGCAGACTGCATATTTTTGGATTGTCAGAAAGCCTTTGATACAGTGCCACACAAGAGGCTAGTGAAAAAGCTGGAGATGCAGGCTGGAGTGAAAGGGAAGGTACTCCGTTGGATACAGGAGTACCTAAGCAACAGGAGACAACGAGTCAGTGTGAGGGGTGAGGTCTCAGATTGGCGAGACGTTACGAGTGGAGTCCCGCAGGGGTCAGTCCTTGGACCTATACTGTTTCTGATATATGTAAATGATCTCCCAGAGGGTATAGAATCGTTTCTCTCAATGTTTGCCGATGATGCAAAAATTATGAGGAGGATTGAAACGGAGGACGATAGTAGGAGGCTACAAGATGACCTAGACAGACTGAGTGAATGGTCCAACAAATGGCTGTTGAAGTTCAACCCGAGTAAATGCAAAGTAATGAAACTAGGCAGTGGAAACAGGAGGCCAGACACAGGATACAGAATAGGAGATGAAGTACTTAATGAAACGAACAGAGAGAAAGATCTAGGAGTTGATATCACACCAAACCTGTCTCCTGAAGCCCACATAAAAGAATAACGTCTGCGGCATATGCGAGGCTGGCTAACATCAGAACAGCGTTCAGGAACCTGTGTAAGGAATCATTCAGAATCTTGTACACCACATATGTAAGACCAATCCTGGAGTATGCGGCCCCAGCATGGAGCCCGTACCTTGTCAAGCACAAGACGAAGCTGGAAAAAGTCCAAAGGTATGCCACTAGACTAGTCCCAGAACTAAGAGGCATGAGTTACGAGGAAAGGCTGCGGGAAATGCACCTTACGACACTGGAAGACAGAAGAGTAAGGGGAGACATGATCACAACCTACAAAATCCTCAGAGGAATCGACCGGGTAAACAAGGATAAACTATTCAACACTGGTGGGACGCGAACAAGGGGACACAGGTGGAAACTGAGTACCCACATGAGCCACAGAGACGTTAGAAGGAACTTTTTCAGTGTCAGAGTAGTTAACGGATGGAATGCATTAGGCAGTGATGTGGTGGAGGCTGACTCCATACACAGTTTAAATGTAGATATGATAGAGCCCAGTAGGCTCAGGAATCTGTACACCAGTTGATTGACAGTTGAGAGGCGGGACCAAAGAGCCAAAGCTCAACCCCGCAAGCACAATAGGTGAGTACAAATAGGTGAGTACACACACACAACACAACATACAAGTAGACAAGTAGGCCGCCGACGGTAGGGGACCTCACCTCCCCTGACTGACCTGACTTGGTCGCCACACTCCACCCCCACCCCCTAGTCCCCTGCATCCCCTACACATAATCTCATCATCTACTCTCCCTCCCGTCTCTCTCTCTCTCTCTTCTATCTCTCTCTCTCTCTCTCTCATCTCTCTCTCTCTCTCCTCTCCTCTCTCTCTCTCTCTCTCTCTCTCTCCACTCCCTCTCTCCTCTCCGTCTCCCCCTCTCCTTCTGTCTCTCAATCTCTCTCTATCTCTTTCTCTCTCTCTCTCCCCCCCACACCACTCTCCCTTCTGACAAATATATCATGGCACAACTAGGAACAGGGGCAAGCATGACAGCCAGAGGCAACAGGGGAACAGGTAAAGCTCAGGCGACGAAATGAAGGAAATGTTCGCCCAGTTTCTGGAGGACATCAAGAGTGAGATGCAGGAAATGATGCAGGAAATGAAGAATGAAATAAGCAACCTAAAACGAGAGCAGACAGAGAGCAAAGGAGGAGATTAGGGCCCTCTAAGAGAACAGTATCGATGCTGAGACTCAGATAACCACCCAGGTAGCAGGGGGTAACGGTTTTTGGAAGAGAATGCCACAATAAAGCAACATTTGCAGAAATGCTAAAAAAAAATATAACTCTGAAGTAATGACTGCAGTGATGGAGGTGGCATGAAAGCAGCCACCTCACAGGAGGCGGCACGCTCCACTGGCCAACTGTGGAAAGGAACAGATCAGTGGTTGCTGTGGGCATTAAAGAGCAGGAAGGCTCTAACAGGACAGAGTGGAATGACAAGGACAAAGCAGCAGTGAATGAAGTACTGAAGGCACTAGACATGGAAGGGGGCTGAGCATAGCATTGAGAAGGTTTTCAGGCTAGGTTGGTACAACAAAGACCGAGACCGAGTGATAAAGATAGTGTTTGCAAACGAGAGCACAAAGGAGAAGATTCTATCAAGGAAGAGCTCCCTGAAAAACGTGGTAAATTAAAAAATGTATTCCTCCAAAGAGACATGACAAGGGAGGGGAGAGCCGTGGCGGCAGAAGCAAGGAAGAGGCGCAGGGCGAGAGGGGAAAGCCAGGAAGTCACAGCTACCAACACAACACCCCCAGATACGAGGGGGGAACCCACAACCAGCTACCCAGTAACACCAGAGGGGAGGACAACCCGGCCACCCTCCTCTGCATAGAAAACTCACCTACCCCAAACCCTCCCTGCCCCACTCAAATGTTCAGCCAATCTCCCTCCCCCACACCCAATCCCCACCCTTCTACCCCTCCCCTCCTCCCGCCGAGTCCTCCCTCCCCTCTTTTCCTTCCTGTCCTCCCTCCCCTTTCACCCATACCCTCCCTGCCCTCCCCTTCACTGGATCCCCCGCCTCATCCTAGTATTCTCTGAGACGATGTTATCCACCTCACAGGTCTTCACACCCATCGAACAGCTTCCCCCACCAGCAGAACACTCACCAAGGAGGCGATTTGAGAAGGGACAGAAGAAAGTAAGCCTCAAAGCAATGTACACTACTAACATAGATGGAATTAAATAAAGCAATTGAGCTTGGAGAACGGGTACTAGAGGAAAACCCAGACATAATAGCCTTCACAGAAACAAAACTGACGAAAACGATAACAAATGCAGTGTTCCCACAGGACTAATGTTATGAGGAAAGAGAGGGAAGGAAGAGGGGTGGTGGGTAGCTCTACTGGTAAGGAAAGGCTGGGAGATTGAGGGATGGTTATTCAGGGGTGTGAAGGTTTCAGTGACTACATAGCAGGTACTATAACAAATAGAGGGAAAAAAATTAGAGTTGTAGTCATATATACATCCCCACCAAAATGACAGAAGACCTAGGACAGGAATATGATGATGAAACAACATGGTCCCATTAACATAATAGAAAGAGCAGCTTTCTGTGGCTAGCGGAATGGATTCTGGACTACTAATTATGGGAGACTTCAACCATGGGAAGATAGATTGGAAGAACAGAGTCCCGCTGGAGGACCAGAAACATGGAGAGCTAAGCTGCTGGATGTGGCAAGTCAAGCAAACTTCGTAAGCGCAGCTCACATCACCGGATCCAATCCAAGAATGCAGAGGAGAAGATGAAACCAGCTAATGTTGATTTTGATATTTACCCCTAATGAGTTGGGATATAAGTGGGCAGTTATAGATTGGAAGCACCCTTGGGAATGAGTGGACCACAGTGTATTGAACTTGGAGTACCTGGTGAGCTAGAATATACTCTTCCCCCAAAAAGAACTTGGAAGTCAAAGGCTGGATGTACCGCAAGGGGACATATGAACAGCTGAGGAGTTTCCACAGTGGAAATACCTTGGGACACAGAACTAGAGATAAGTTCTGTACAGAAGTATGATGGACTATGTTCACAAAGTGTCAGGAGGCAGTAAAGCAGGTTCACCCGGCCCAAAGGGAAATCCGACGACTAGCAACAGAAGATCCACGGTAATAGGGCATGTATGGAAAGCGAAGAAATGAATGAACAAAAGGGCGTGGAAGCTTCCGGAATAACAGAAACACCAGAAAGGAGAGGAGATACCAGAGAACCAGAACTGATAGTCAGGTGAGAAAGAGGAGCAGAGGAAAAAGTTTTGAATAAGGATATAGCAAAACAAGCCAAGACCGAAGCAAAGATTCTCCACAGTCACATCAGACGGAAACAACAGTGAAAAAGAACAGGTATTGAACTTAGAACAGGCGAGGACCGGTATACAGAGAATGACAAAGAAGGTGTGTGAAGAACTCAACAAGAGGTTCCAGAGGGTCTTCACAATAGAACCAGGTGAGGTCACTGTGCTAGGAGAAAGGGCAGGAAACCCAGGCGGCCTTGGAAGAGTTTGAAACTACGAGAGAGGAGGTAAAGATACACCTGCTGGATCAGGAGGTTAGAAAGGCATTTTGGTCCAGACGGGATCTCGCTATTGTTACTGAACGAGTGTGCAGAGCCACTTTGCTTGCCACTTCCTCAATAGGATATAGTCACTGGGAGACGGGAGTCATACCAGAAATATGGAAGACGGCGAATGTGGTCCCATATACAAAAAGGGCGACAGGCAAGAGCCACTAAACTACAGGCCAGTGTTCCTTGACTTGTATACCATGCAAGGTGATGGAGAAGATCGTGAGAAAAAACCTGGTAAACACAGCTGGAGAGAAGTGACTTCGTGACAAATCGCCAACATGGGTTCAGGGGAGTGTAAATCTTGCCTTAAAGGATTAATAGAGTTTCCTACCATCAGGATGACAAAGATTATAACAAAGAAAGAGAGGGCTGGGCAGATTGCATTTTTCTTGGACTGTCGGAAAAAGCCTTTCGACACAGTACCGCACAGAGGCTGGACATAAGCTGTGCGAGACAGGCAGGTGTAGCTGGTATTGTGCTCCAGTGGATAAGGGGGTCCCTAAGCAATAGGAAGCAAGAGTTACAGTGAGGGGTTGAGACCCTCTGATTGGCGGCAAGTCACCAGTGGAGTCCCACAGGGCTCTGTAACTCCGTTCCTATCTGTTTCTATTATGTGTCTTGGGGGGGGGGGTCTCCCGGAGGGTATCGATTCATTTCTCTTCATAGTTGCGGACGATGCCCAAAATATGAGAAGGATTAAAAAAGAAAAGGACTGTTTGACGGCATCAAGAAGACCTAGAGAAGATGAAGGAATGGTCGAACAAATGGTGTTAGAGTTTAACCAACCAAATGTAATGTAATGAAGATAAGTGTATTGAGCAGCAAGGAGGCCTGAACAAAAAGTACCATCTGGGAGAGGAAATTCCTTCAGGAGTCAGAGAAAGAAAAAGGACTTGTGGGTGTACATCACGCCAGACCTGTCTCCTGCAGCACCTATCAAGAGGATAATAACATCAGTCTGACATATGCCAGGCTGGCCACCATACAAACGGCATTCAGAACTTGTGTAAGTAATCGTTCAAGACTTTGTATACCACATATGTCAGGCCAATATCCTGGAGTATGCAGCTCCAGTGTAGAGTCCATATCTAGTCAAGGGCTAAGACTAACTGAAAAAGGGTTCAAACGTTTGCTACCCAGACTAGTACCCGGAACTGAGAGGGATGCGCTACGAGGAGAGACTAAGAGAATAAAACCTCACTTCCCGCTGGAAACAGAAGATTTAGGGGGGACATGATCAAACACATTTAAGATCTGACAGGGAATGATAGGGTAGATAAAGACGGCCTATTTAACACAAGGGGCCCACGCACCAAGGTGACACAGGTGGGAAACTGAGACTGATGTCCAAATGAGCCACAGAGATATTAGAAAGAACTTTTCAGTGTCAGAGTGGTTGACAAATGGCATGCAATAGGAAGTAAATGTGGTGTGGAGGCTGACTCCATACATAGTTTCAAGTGTAGATATGATAGAGCCCAATAGGCTCAGGAATCTGTACACCAGTTTGACTTGACAGGTTGGAGAGGCGGGACCAAAGAAGCCAAAGGCTCAACCCCCGCAAGCACACTTAGGTGAGTACAATTAGGTTGAGTACACCACACACACACACACACACACACAGCACACACAGTAATAACGTAAATAAGGAATCCACAGTAATAAGGAAAGAGAGGGAAGGTAGGGGAGGAGGCGGATGTTTGCCTACTCTATGAGAAAGGAATGGAGTTTTAGAGAGATGGCTATCCCGGGCTGTGAGGGGTTCAGAGGCTACATAGGCAGGCGCCAGGACAATGGGAGGACCACGGATAGTAGTAGCAGTAAGTATATATAACCCGCCACCAAAATGACAGAAGACCCATGCAAGAGTA
>WNGS01003259.1:21873-33045 GCA_020271785.1 Procambarus virginalis
GATGGTCTGAGTGCCTGACAAGCATGATGGTCTGAGTGCATGACAAGCATGAGGGTCTGAGTGCATGACAAGCATGAGGGTCTGAGTGCGTGACAAGCATGAGGGTCTCAGTGCATGACAAGAATGATGGTCTGAGTGCCTGACAAGCATGATGGTCTGAGTGCATGACAAGCATGAGGGTCTGAGTGCATGACAAGCATGAGGGTCTGAGTGCGTGACAAGCATGAGGGTCTGAGGCATACAAGCATGATGGTCTCAGTGCATGACAAGCATGAGTGTCTGAGTGCATGGCAAACATAAGGGTTTGAGTGCTTAGCGACCTTGTCTATACAGGTACCAAGTTTCAGCAGTAAAATGACAACATCTGGAGAGACAGATATGGAAGGAAATACAGAATAGATCCAGTGAAGAGTAGAGGGGCCATAGACACAATCAAAGAACACTGTCTGAACATCAAAGGTCCAAGGTTGTTCAATATCCAATCAGCAGAAAAAAGAAATATTGCCGGAAACAATTTGAAGTCTATAAGACAAACTGGTTAGTTTTCTGGAAAAAGTGCCGGACCAACCAGGCTGTGGTGGATATGGCGACCTCCGGGCCGCACCAAGCAACAGCCCGGTAGTGGTGTCCCTGCAACATGTAGGCCACTCAGACATGTCAGTGGTGTCCTTGCTGAGTAGTGTAGTGAGCTGAGACATGTTAGTGGTGTTCCTACAACATGTAGGGAGTTCAGACATGTTAGTGGTGACCCTGCCACATGTAGTGAGTTCAGACATGTTAGTAGTGACCCTGCCACATGTAGTGAGTTCAGACATGTTAGTAGTGACCCTGCCACATGTAGTGAGTTCAGACATGTTAATGGTGACCCTGCCACATGTAGTGAGTTCAGACATGTTAGTAGTGACCCTGCCACATGTAGTGAGTTCAGACATGTTAGTGGTGACCCTGCCACATGTAGTGAGTTCAGACATGTTAGTAGTGACCCTGCCACATGTAGTGAGTTCAGACATGTTAATGGTGACCCTGCCACATGTAGTGAGTTCAGACATGTTAGTAGTGACCCTGCCACATGTAGTGAGTTCAGACATGTTAGTGGTGACCCTGCCACATGTAGTGAGTTCAGACATGTTAGTAGTGACCCTGCCACATGTAGTGAGTTCAGACATGTTAATGGTGACCCTGCCACATGTAGTGAGTTCAGACATGTTAGTAGTGACCCTGCACATGTAGTGAGTTCAGACATGTTAGTGGTGACCCTGCCACATGTAGTGAGCTCCGGAATGTGTTCTTAAATCACGTCGCTTTCCTTGACAAGATGAAATAGATATTTATACAAATTTAACTACTTTTATTAATATTTGATACATAACGATGAACTCAAAATGTGCTTCTGACGTCTGATTACTCAGAATATGTTTCTGACGTCTGATTACTCAGAATATGTTTCTGACGTCTGATTACTCAGAATATGTTTCTGACGTCTGATTACTCAGAATATGTTTCTGACGTCTGATTACTCAGAATATGTTTCTGACGTCTGATTACTCAGAATATGTTTCTGACGTCTGATTACTTAGAATGTGCTGCTGACGTCTGATTACTCAGAATATGTTTCTGACGTCTGATTACTCAGAATATGTTTCTGACGTCTGATTACTCGGAATATGTTTCTGACGTCTGATTACTCAGAATATGTTTCTGACGTCTGATTACTCAGAATATGTTTCTGACGTCTGATTACTCAGAATATGTTTCTGACGTCTGATTACTCAGAATATGTTTCTGACGTCTGATCACTCAGAATATGTTTCTGACGTCTGATCACTCAGAATATGTTTCTGACGTCTGATCACTCAGAATATGTTTCTGACGTCTGAGTACTCAGAATGTGCTGCTAACGTTTGATCACTCAGAAGGTGCTGCTGACGGCAGATTAGTACAAACAGGTGTTTGCATAATTTTAAGAGGTATCTTCAATATAATTGAAATATTGTTTTGGTTTCAAGATCGTTTCACTGGAAATTTTTGTAGGCCATTTCCCGGTATACGTTAGATGATGAGGACGAATCACAGGTATACGTTAGATGATGAGGACGAATCACTGGTATACGTTAGATGATGAGGACGAATCACAGGTATACGTTAGATGATGAGGACGAATCACTGGTATACGTTAGATGATGAGGACGAATCACTGGTATACGTTAGATGATGAGGACGAATCACTGGTATACGTTAGATGATGAGGACGAATCACTGGTATACGTTAGATGATGAGGACGAATCACTGGTATACGTTAGATGATGAGGACGAATCACAGGTATACGTTAGATGATGAGGACGAACCATAGTTCTAGGTAAGATACGTAGTCCTGAGGTTCCGGATTCAATCCCCGGTAAGTCGGAGACAAATGGGCAAGATGTTTCTTTCACCCTGATGCCCCTGTTACCTAGCAGTAAATATTTACCTGGGAGTTAGACAGCTGCTACGAGCTGCTTCCTGGGGATGTGAAACTAAAAACATGGTCGAGGACCGGGCCGCGGGGACGCTAAGCCCCGAAAGATAACTCAAGTTGAGGACGAATTACTGGTATAAGTTAAAGAATGAGGACGATTCACTGGTACTTACCTAGTTGTACTTACCTAGTGTGCTTCCGGGGGTTGAGCTCTGGCTCTTTGGTCCCGCCTGTCAACTGTCAATCAACTAATGTACAGATTCCTGAGCCTATTGGGCTCTATCATATCTACACATGAATGTGTATATGGAGTCAGCCTCCACCACATCACTTCCTAATGCATTCCATTTGTCTTNAAAACAACCAACATGTCTGCTGCAGGAAAAGTAAAAGTGACCCTCGCAGCTATGAAAGGCCATTTAACCAGACACATCAATAAATGTGAGAATTTATGTAAACAAACTCCAGTTAATCATGTAGAACTGGAGGGCTATCAAAGGTTGCCGAGAGAAAATTTGAACAAGAAAGACGCCAAATACAGAAATATCGGGATGTTCTTTCTGACGCTACGATAAATGAAGCAACAATGGAGACTGGCATACAAGAACATGAAGATTATGAACCTGGTTGATGGGGTTCTGGGAGTTCTTCTACTCCCCAAGCCCGGCCCGAGGCCAGGCTTGACTTGTGAGAGTTTGGTCCACTAGGCTGTTGCTTGGAGCGGCCCGCAGGTCCACATACCCACCACAGCCCGGTTGGTCCGGCACTCCTTGGAGGAATAAATCTAGTTTCCTCTTGAAGATGTCCACGGTTGTTCTGGCAATATTTCTTATGCTTTCTGGGAGGACGTTGAACAACCGCGGACCTCTGATGTTTATACAGTGTTCTCTGATTGTGCCTATGGCACCTCTGCTCTTCACTGGTTCTATTCTGCATTTTCTTCCATATCGTTCACTCCAGTACGTTGTTATTTTACTGTGTAGATTTGGTACTTGGCCCTCCAGTATCTTCCAGGTGTATATTATTTGATATCTCTCTCGTCTTCTTTCTAGTGAGTACATTTGGAGAGCTTTGAGACGATCCCAATAATTTAGGTGCTTTATTGCGTCTATGCGTGCCGTATATGTTCTCTGTATTCCCTCTATTTCAGCAATCTCTCCTGCTCTGAAGGGGGAAGTGAGTACTGAGCAGTACTCAAGACGGGACAACACAAGTGACTTGAAGAGTACAACCATTGTGATGGGATCCCTGGATTTGAAAGTTCTCGTAATCCATCCTATCATTTTTCTGGCTGTCGCAATATTTGCTTGGTTATGCTCCCTAAACGTTAGGTCGTCAGACATTATTATTCCCAAATCCTTTACATGCTGTTTTCCTACTATGGGTACATTTGATTGTGTTTTGTACTCTGTATTATGTTTAAGGTCCTCATTTTTACCGTACCTGAGTACCTGGAATTTATCACTGTTAAACATCATGTTATTTTCTGATGCCCAGTCGAAAACTTTATTAATATCAGCTTGAAGTTTTTCAATGTCTTCAGCCGAGGTAATTTTCATACTGATTTTTGTGTCATCTGCAAAGGATGATACGAAGCTGTGACTTGTATTTTTGTCTATATCTGATATGAGAATAAGGAAAAGCAGCGGTGCAAGGACTGTACCCTGAGGTACAGAGCTTTTAACTGCACTTGGACTAGATTTTATATGGTTGACCGTTACTCGCTGAGTCCTGTTTGACAGAAAACTGAGTATCCAGCGTCCTACTTTACCGGTTATTCCCATTGACTTCATTTTGTGTGCTATCACGCCATGGTCACATTTATCGAAAGCCTTTGCGAAGTCCGTGTATATCACATCAGCATTCTGTTTTTCTTCTAATGCCTCAGTGACTTTGTCGTAGTGCTCAAGTAGCTGTGAGAGGCACGATCTTCCCGCTCGAAATCCATGTTGGCCTGGGTTGTGAAGGTCATTGGTCTCCATGAAATTGGTGACCTGACTCCTAATCACTCTCTCAAATACTTTTATGATGTGCGATGTTAGTGCAACTGGTCTATAATTCTTTGCCAATGCTTTGCTCCCTCCCTTGTGTAGAGGGGCTATGTCTGCTACTTTAAGTGCATCTGGTATCTCCCCCGTGTCCAAGCTCTTCCTCCACACTATACTGAGTGCCTGTGCTACCGGCACTTTGCATTTCTTTATAAATATTGAATTCCATGAGTCTGGACCTGGGGCCGAGTGCATGGGCATGTTTTCAATTTCTCTTTCAAAATTTAGTGCGCTCGTGTTGATATCAGTTATATTTACAGGGGTTTGAATATCCCGCATAAAGAAATTATCTGGATCTTCCACTTTCATGTTGTTTATTGGAGTGCTAAACATGTCCTCATACTGCTTTTTTAGGATTTCACTAATTTCTTTGTCATCCTCCGTGTATGAACCTTCACTTGTACGAATAGGTCCAATACTGGCAGTGGTTTTGCTTTTGATTTCGCATATGAGAAGAAATATTTGGATTTTTCTTTATTTCCTGAATTGCTTTCTGTTCTAACTGCCTTTCTTCAGTTTCATATGAGTGTTTCAATTTCCGCTCGATTTCTTCAATCTCCCTATTTAAATTATTCCTTCTTTGACGGGAAATTCGTGTCTGCATAAGCAGTTCTGTTATTTTTTTCCTGCGTTTATACTGTCGTCTGCGTTCTCTTTCTACGTTAGATCTCTTTCTGGCTTTCCTCAAAGGAACATGTTTCAGACAGACTTGATACGCTTCCGAAGTCAGTTTTTCTATTCCTTCTGTAGGACTTGTATTACTTAAAACAGTTTCCCATGGAATGTTTGTAAGTTCCCTGTTTATTATCTCCCAGTCTATCCTTTTATTATTAAAATTGAATTTACTGAATAGCCCCTCTCGCTTTATCAACGTTTTAGGTCTATTCTGAGTATTGATGGTCGTTTGCACTTCAATGAGCTTGTGATCTGAATATGTGGTATCTGATATCGTAATGTCTCTGATAATGTCTTCATTGTTCGTAAAGACCAGATCTAAAATATTTTCATTTCTCGTTGGCTCCGATATCTGCTGATTGAGTGAAAATTTGTCACAGAATCTAAGTAGTTCTCTAATCTGTGGTTGGTTAGGTCCCGATAGATTTCCTGGTATAATATTGTTGTTTGCTATTTCCACCTGAGACTAGGCAAGTTGAAGTCACCTAGGAAGATAATATCAGGTATCGGGTTCTCCAAATTATCAAGGCTATTCTCTATTTTGTTTATCTGTTCTGTGAATTCCTCAGCCGTTGCATCTGGCGGTTTGTATATTAGAATAATCACTAAATTTATTTTCTCTATTTTTAATCCCAGTACCTCTACCACCTCATTTGTAACGTTTAGGAGCTCCGAGCATACAAGGTCTTCCCTAATATACAGACCCACTCCTCCATGTGACCTAATTTTCCTATCACACCTGTATAGGTTATATCCTGGAATCCAGATCTCACTGTCCAACAATTCCCCTGCATGGGTTTCTGTGAAAGCTCCAAATACTGCATTTGACTCCGTGAGGAGGCCATTTATGAACTGTACTTTGTTGTTTGTTCTTGTTTTCAGTCCTTGTATGTAGGCAAAGATGAATGAGGTTACTCTATTAGTGATAGTTTTAATGGGAGACTTTTTCGGCAAGCCCATTATGCGTGGACATAATAAGTTTGTTCTGACCAGTACTGATTGTTGTAGGGCAGTTGCCTGTCGTAGTTGTAGTTCCCTTTCGGTGTGTAATTGTATCTGTAATTCTGGAATGCAAGTGGATCTGGCATCCAGTTCCATACACTCTCCATGCTCCTCCTTTTGAATTTTCTGTCGGTCTGGTATAAAAAATTTATAGAGTTTCCTCCAAATTCATTTTCCTGCTTGCCACTCTTTATGTAGCGTTCCGTGCCTTTCACGTGAAAGTATGGGCAGCTGAGGTCATAGCATTTTCTGTCCTCCAGTGAGGTTTGGCACATGTCAGGATGGAAAAACCTACATATTGTTCCAAATCGACACTCACCTTTCCTAAGCATATTTAAACATTTTTTGGGATGTTGGTAATTGCATTCTAATCCTTTCTTATTACCAGCATATCTATGTCTGCATATTCCCTTTGCATAAAATTTGCATAAGTCTGTCCTCCTGTTCTGAATTTCTCTATCGAGAACCGTTGTAGTGTCTGTACCTATCGAGCTGTCAGTGCTGTCTGGTATACTTTCTAGTTTACTGTCATCTACATCCGGGCCTACTGCGTCAGAGTTTACAACTTCCATTCATTCATTCTTCCAATGAAGATGCCATTCAAATTAAGATACAACACATTGTCAATGAAATAATGCATTGCAAGGCAACAACAAACGTTGCAACCACAGCTTCACAAAACCTGACACAACCAGAAGTCAAACTACCATCACTTAGTCTACCAACTATCTTTGGAACAGAGGACGAAAATTATTTATATTTTAATGCCAATATAGCTAAGACAACCAAATTTACATATTTGCAGGATATTTTAAAGGGTGAAGCGTTAAAGGTGGTTTGTAATTAAAAATTGTCAAATGACGGCTATGATAGCACAGTACAGCTCCTTAAGGAAAATTATGCTAAACCAGAATGAGCTATCAGACTTTTAACTCAAAAAAATGGTGGATATTCCCACAACAGATGGATCCACTGACTCCAAACCTTTAGATTGGAGCTTGAGTCCTTACTCAAAGCACTTAGCATTAAAGTAACTCTAGATGAATCGGATTGGTTAATCCAATTTCTTATGAGATGCAAATTGCCCAGTGAAATATAGGATAAATTGTGTGCTTTACATAACAAATCTTCTCTGACAGTAAAGGAGATTGCTGAAGGTTCATGCTCTGTCATAGAATGACAGAGACATCACAGATGGTAAATCAACATCTAAACCTTCATTAACCACTCATAGTAAACAACAGAGTACAAATAGTACTCCAAACAAAACTAAACAAACTACCTCCACCCCAAGGTGGAAGCAAGGTAGTGTGGGCACATATGCAGTGGTTCCAACCAAATCTACAATTAAGTTAATGTGTCACCCAAAATGGTGACTCCCCAAGGTGCTGTTAACGTCTGGAGGCCATGTTTGTTCTGTGAAGAACATTTTATGTGCAACTGTAAAACTTACCCTGATCGTGCTACACATGTAAAACAACTCAAGGAGTTCGCACAGATGCATGAGGTGCCTAAGGTCACATAACCCCAATACCTGTCCCACTCAAATTCACACCTGCAATAGGTGAAATAAAGGTCAACACCTTACAATACTGTGTGAGGACTCAAGTACAAAGTCTCCTAAACCACAGGTAGAGGAAGGAACTTCCACTTTAGTACAGCTCTGTAAAGTACTTCCAGATGTAAGTGTACTATCAACAAAGTCTGATCCTAAATCAGCTTTACCTACTGCCCAATTAATCCTCAAAAATGAAGAGTCCAAGGTCACCATACATGGATTATTTGACCAAGGATGCCAAATGACTTTTTTTCTCACAAGAGTTAGTAGATGCCTTGAAACTCAAGTCTGTACGAGAGACAAAAATAGACATAGCAGGATTACTAGACTAACTAGTAGACATAGACAATATCAAGGTGGTACAACCTAAAGTACGTTTAGACGGTTATGTTCGAACGATACAGGCTCTTGTTGTAGACAGATTCCCCTCAAACCTATATGTATATGGTCTAGGAACAACAGCTAAATTCCTGGAAAAAAGGGAATCAAGTTGGCTGACAATATCACGTCTGACAACCTCTCCAATATTGGTATCCTTATTGGTTCAAATGTCTACCATAAGTTTATCAAAGGAAAAAATGAAAAATAGGGAATGAACCTGTTAACGTCTGCGGGTGGCTACTTGCTAACAGGCCCAGTATTACGGCTGAAGCAACCCATACCTGTCGACCACCAACAAGCCAACCCACTGATGGTTGCTTGACTAGGAGAACAGTCACCACTACACTTCAGAGACATGTCCGAGGATGAGCTTGATCCCCCTGTACATAAATAATGGGATTTAGTAACTCTCGGCATTGTCCCTGAACAACCTAGTCCGGATGATGACTGGACTTACAAACAATACCTGGACTCAGTTGTCTACAGAGATAATCAATACTGGGGTCAGGTTATCATGGAAGCTGAATAGCCCTCAGCTACCTGTCAACCATTTCATGGCACAAACCCAATTAAGATCACAGGTGATGTGCTTACAAAGACAACCTGAGAACTTGAAATTGTACCATGATATTATACAGAAACAACTCGATAACAAGTTTATCGAGGTTGTAACAAATGATGACTCAAAAGAAGGACACTACCTGCTGCACCATCCAGTACTGAAAAATTCAGCTAATACCCAAATAAGGACAGTATTCAACTGCTGTGCTAAGACTAAGCAAAGTAGTGTTTCCTTAAATGACTGTCTTCAAACTGGCCTTAGCCTGACACAAAGGTTATACAACGTGGTGTTAAAGTTCCGCATCGAGACTTATGCTTATACAGGCGACATCAGCAAAGCCTTCCTTAGAGTAGATCTCGAAGAAGAAGACCGTAACTACACCAAGTTCCTATGGATCAAGGATCCTAACGATCCAAACAGTGAATTAATTACTTACAGATTTGAGTCTGTTTTTTCGGTACTACTACTTCACTGTTTGTGCTTCAAGCTACCTTAGACACGCACTTGAAGAAGTCTAATAGCCCAGATAAAACTGAAATTAGCAACAACCTGTATGTGGAGAATTTCCAACGAACAACCAGCAGTGAAAGTAAACTGCTGAACATATATGATGAGGCCAATTGCGAATTATTGGGAGCAAATATGCCTCTCCAGTAGTGGGTCTCCAACAGTGCCAAATTAAATCAAATGATCGAATCAGAATTTCCCAACTACAAGGTTCCCCAGATGACAAAGGTACTAGGTGTCAAATGGGATATGACTGCAGATCAGTTGACAGTCAAATCGGTGGAGCCAGATACCACCAGATACCAATCAGCCTCAGCTACCTGTCAACCATTTTATGGCACGAAACCAATTGAGATCACAGGTGTTGAGGCTTACAAAGACAACCTGAGAACTTGAAGATGTACCATGAAATAATACAGAAGCAACTCGATGACAAATTTATCGAAGTTGTTACAAATGATAACCCAAAGGAAGGTCACTACTTACCACATCATCCTGTACAGAAGAATTCTGCAACTACCCCATTACGGATAGTATTTAATTGTAGTGCTAAAACGAGGCTGAGTAGTGTTTCGTTAAACGACTGTCTTCAAACTGGCCCTAGCCTAACACAAAGGCTTTACGACGTGCTGTTAAAGTTCCGTATTGGGACTTATGCATATACGGCCGACATCAGCAAGGCATTCCTTAGGGTAGGTCTTCAAGAAGAAGACAGGAACAACACAAAGTTCCTATGGATTAAGGATCCTAATGATCCGAACAGTGAATTAATCACTTACCGGTTTGCGTCTGTCTTGTTTGGCACCACGTCATCTCCCTTTCTACTCCACGCTACCTTGGATACGCACTTGAAGAAGTCTAATAGCCCGAACAAGACGGAAATTAGCAAAAACCTGTATGTGGATAATTATCAAGGAACAACCAACAGTGAAAGTAAACTGTTGGACATATACCATGAGGCCAATCGAGAATTAATGGGAGCCAATATGCCTCTCCAGTCTTGGGTCTCTAACAATGACAAATTAAATCAACTGATCTCAACTGAATTTCCCGACTACCAGGTACCCGAGATGACAAAGGTACTTGGTGTCGAATGGAACACGACAACAGATCAGCTGACAATCAAGTCGGTGGAGCCAAATACCACTAACTTAACAATGAGAAAATTACTATCACAAGTCAGCAAACCCTTCGACCCATTAGGACTATTAAGCCCAATCCTAATTAATGGGAAGTTGATAATACAGGAATGTTGGCAACAAAAGATAGGCAGGGATGATCTTCTGACACCTGCCTTACAGAAAAATGGCAAAGGTTAGTAAAAGATTTAAGTACCCTAGAGTCTATCAAGTTCCCTAGGAACACCAGTATTAAATGAAAAGGAACCAATTAAGCTACATGTATTTTGTGATGCCTCAGGAAAGGCTTACGGCACCGTAGCTTACCTGGTCTCAAATGGGCACAGCTAATTTGCTCACATCAAAGGCCAGAGTGGCACCTTTAAAGAAAAGATCACTGCCACAACTGGAATTACAGCCTTACAGCTTGGTGTAAGATTGGCTCATTATTTGATCAAGGCCTTACGCCACATCCACTTTAAAGAAACAGTAGTTTGTCAGATAATGAGGCAGTGTACAGTGGGTTAAGAACAATAACAGTAAGAATCCTTACGTGAGTAACCGCGTTAAGGAAATACGAGAGTTATCAGCAGGGTATAAACTAAGATATGTACCCACTAAAGAGAATCCAGCTGACTATCTCTCCCGAGGCCTGACTTACGGCAATTAACAAAGGCAGAGATGTGGTTCAATGGAACTCAGTGGCTAATCAGCGACCAGTGGCCTGAACAAAAGCCACAAGTCATTGTGACCAATGTCACTGTTCCCACTGAGAACCCAGAACCACCTCGGACTTGGTAATTGATCTGCTCGGTACTCTGAATTGAATAACTTATAGGTGTCACCAAGTAGTGTTTGATTTTC
>WNGS01003259.1:48508-81594 GCA_020271785.1 Procambarus virginalis
GTGCCTCTTGCACCATGTGTGCCTGTTGTCTGTTGGTGCCTCTTGCACCATGTGTGCCCTTGTCTGTTGGTGCCTCTTGCACCATGTGTGCCCTGTTGTCTGTTGGTGCCTCTTGCACCATGTGTGCCCACTTGTCTGTTGGTGCCTCTTGCACCATGTGGCCCTTGGTCTGTTGGTGCCTCTTGCACCATGTGTGCCCTGTTGTCTGTTGGTGCCTCTTGCACCATGTGTGCCCTGTGCTCTTGGTGCCTCTTGCACAATGTGTGCCTGTTGTCTGTTAGTGCCTCTTGCACCATGTGTGCCTGTTGTCTGTTAGTGCCTCTTGCACATGTGCCCTGTTGTCTGTTGGTGCCTCTTGCACCATGTGTGCCACTTGTCTGTTGGTGCCTCTTGCACCATGTGTGCCCACTTGTCTGTTGGTGCCTCTTGCACCATGTGTGCCCGTTGTCTGTTGGTGCCTCTTGCACCATGTGTGCCTGTTGTCTGTTGGTGCCTCTTGCACCATGTGTGCCCTGTTGTCTGTTGGTGCCTCTTGCACCATGTGTGCCCACTTGTCTGTTGGTGCCTCTTGCACCATGTGTGCCCTGTTGTCTGTTGGTGCCTCTTGCACCATGTGTCCCTGTTGTCTGTTGGTGCCTCTTGCACCATGTGTGCCCTGTTTGTTGGTGCCTCTTGCACCATGTGTGCCCACTTGTCTGTTGGTGCCTCTTGCATTATGTGTGCCACTTGTCTGTTGGTGCTCTTGCACCATGTGTGCCCTGTTGTCTGTTGGTGCCTCTTGCACCATGTGTGCCTGTTGTCTGTTGGTGCCTCTTGCACCATGTGTGCCCTGTTGTCTGTTGGTGCCTCTTGCACCATGTGTGCCTGTTGTCTGTTGGTGCTTCTTGCACCATGTGTGCCTGTTGTCTGTTGGTGCCTCTTGCACCATGTGTGCCCTGTTGTCTGTTGGTGCCTCTTGCACCGTGTGCCCTGTTGTCTGTTGGTGCCTCTTGCACCATGTGTGCCCTGTTGTCTGTTGGTGCCTCTTGCACCATGTGTGCCCTGTTGTCTGTTGGTGCCTCTTGCACCATGTGTGTCCTGTTGTCTGTTTATGCTTCGTGTTGCTCTGCATCGAAGCTTTCCAATATTTTTCCATTTCGTGCCTGGTTCAAGCCTCTTATGCAGACTGTAAGGTACAACAATGAGGTTGATATCTAAGACATCAACCCACACATGTGGAAGTATCTAAGACATCAACCCACACATGTGGAAGTATCTAAGACATCAACCCACACATATGAAATATCTAAGACATCAACCCACACATGTGGAAGTATCTAAGACATCAACCCACACATATGAAATATCTAAGACATCAACCCACACATATGAAATATCTAAGACATCAACCCACACTTATGGAAGTATCTAAGACATGAACCCACACATATGGAAATATCTAAGACATGAACCCACACACATGTGGAAATATCTATGACATCAACCACCACACATATGGAAGTATCTAAGACATCAACCCACACATATGGAAATATCTATGACATCAACCCCCACACATATGGAAATATCTAAGACATCAACCCACACATGTGGAAATATCTAAGACATCAACCCACACATGTGGAAATATCTAAGACATCAACCCACACATGTGGAAATATCTAAGACATCAACCCCCACACATATGGAAATATCTAAGACATCAACCTCCACACATATGGAAACATCTAAGACATCAACCTCCACACATATGGAAACATCTAAGACATCAACCCAAACATATGGAAATATCACTGACTGCGTGTCGGTCCCTCCTGGGCCATTATCAAGTCGTATATATTCAAATGTGAGAGTTGGGTGTCAAGTCTCTTTCTCTGCAACCCGTCCTCACACTAGGCTGGTTAAAGCAGCGGCCGTCCTTCCCCAGACAACCCGTCCTCACACTAGGCTGTTTAAAGCAGCGGCCGTCCTTCCCCAGACAACCCTTCCTCACACTAGGCTGGTTAAAGCAGCGGCCGTCATCCCCAGATGCATTCAGTATTTTTAATATACTGTGTATTAAAAATGAGTGTGTTTACATATATAAATTATATTCATATACATACAAATTCTATGTATAGTTAGGCGTAGGTTAAGTTAAATGTTTGTGTTCTGTTGGCGATTATTTGTTACTGATGTGCGTGGGTGAAGCATTTATAGAATTGTGGTTCGAACAGTAGACGTGAGCGAAGCACTTGTTCCGGAAGTGTTCGGACGTCATCAGTTGTGAGTCGTGTGTGTAAACCGCCACTTCTGATGACGAAAAAAATAAACCCAATACAGTAAATAGGTACCAGGGAGTTAGTCAGCTGTCACAGGCTGCTGATGTCATATCTAAGACAAAAAAATGGTTGTGCTTGCGGGGATTGAGCTCTTGCTCTTTGGTCCCACCTCTCAACCGTCAATCAACAGGTGTACAGTTTACTGAGCCTATTGGGCTCTATCATATCTACACTTGAAACTGTGTATGGAGTCAGCCTCCACCACATCACTTCCTAATACATTCCATTTGTCAACCACTCTGACACTAAAAAAGTTCTTTCTAATATCTCTGTGGCTCATTTGGGCACTCAGTTTCCACCTGTGTCCCTTTGTGCGTGTGCCCCTTGTGTTAAACAGCGTGTGTGTGTGTGTGTGTGTGTGTGTGTGTGTGTGTGTGTGTGTGTGTGTGTGTGTGTGTGTGTGTGTGTGGGAAAATAAATAATTAGTAAACAGTTGATTGACAGTTGAGATGGGGGCCGAAATAGCAAAGCTCAACCACCGCAAACACAACTAGGTGAATACACACACACACACACACACACACACACACACACACACACACACACACACACACACACACACACACACAAATGTATAATGACCCCTATTGGACAATCACTGGTCTAAAGAACCTTATATATAAAAGAAAGTATTGTACGAAAGGATTGCAAATGGTGAAATCAATAACAATTCAATCCAATTGAATTGTTAATAAATCCAAATAAAGAATAGGAAAATGAAACTATGAACTTCGTATAGCAGTTCGTAAAGACAAACTGTAAAGTCACAGTTGTGAGGACGAGGCAACGGCGTGGTGTTGTCTTAGCGCTCCTGGATATTGTCAACTGGTGCTCAACTCTTACAGTGATACACTGCCTTTGTGTATCAAAGAAATGGCAGAGAAGATCTGCGTAGGTGATACAGTTTTTCACTAGGCCTGAAGAACATGAGTGATGATGACAGACAAATGATACCGGGCTATTTCAGGTAGTAATGACGAAAAAAAGGGCAAAATATTCACAGACAGCTAGGTGGAAGTGAAGATAAAATAAAGAAAACTACCAAAATATTTCAGTGATCGGCGACAGGAGAATCGAGAATGATGCAAACTCTCAAGACATTCTCAACAGGAAACCCTAACCAGCAGGACGCAAGAGATGCAGATAAATAGAAGCGGCTGTTGTTCCCTACAACGTGCCAACTAAACATTCATCAAAAGCCAGAGTGGACAGTTCATTTGGCTGAGGAGTTTGGAAAAAATGAACGACTATTTAAGGAAGGTGTTCACTGGCCCTACAGAATCTGAAGTGTAATTTCAACAGTGATTCAGTGCAGACGCATTTGAGCGTCACCTTCATACGACAGACTCATCACTTCAGTCGGCATTTGGCCGATTGAATGAACCACCAGATGAATTGTGTGGGAACCAACGTTGCTGCTCCCAATCACAAAAGTTAGAGACTCTTCAGTTGAAGTTCAGACAGTGATGGCGATTGGCGTCATGTGACCAAAGCTAACAGGAAGAACCACTCCATTATGACCTATCGAGAAAATAGGCTTCTACCGATGAGCACTCCATCAACCCAGATAAAATCCACATTGCCAGTCTTCAAGAAGCAGCATGCTGAAGGCAAGTCCTCATACGCTACTGTAGTGGACCTTTAAAAAAAAAGTACCCCTAGCTCAAGGTCAGATCAAAGCCAAATCTCAGAGGTTAATACATTCTGAGGCCCAAAGACGAGACAGCTGTAACGATTCTTAAAAAATTACAGGAAATTCGACGAACTTAAGCCTGAGGACAAAATAAGGAAAATTATTTCATTCAGTCCTTCATTATCCCTTGCACATGGTCCTAACTCACCTCGAAATGCTGAATTATGTTGTGTCAGCAGAAAGTTGCCAGGTAAAAGGCTCTAAGCAGGATACCCGACAAGTCCTCACAATAAAAGGACTGATCCCAGAGACGCTTGATCTTGACATTTGGGGCGGGTTCCAATACAGGCCCAAACCCCAGAGCCCCTCAGATGCTTTCGATGTCAGATTTGGACATCACAAGGTCGGTTTCCAACGCCCAGTGAGATGTGGAGTCTGCACCCACCCTACAACACGAAAATTTGCATTGATAAACACCAGGCAAACCAGCCCATCCAAGCTAAGTGCCCATATTGCTCCAGGGCACACCTCGCCTGGAACTTAAGAGGCCACGAAAGGCTTAAAAGGATTCAAACGAACCACCTCACGCCTACAGGAGCGTCGAAGCGCCAACCAAAACATACCTGTTCCCATGCCTACACAAACAGCATTGAACTTACCAAGACTGAACCAGGTAAAGGACTATACCACTATGGCCCTACACTAACGCCCATGGTGGAGGGTGTGAAGGTCTCCGTCCAGGACAGAGGGATCGCTTGGGGCCACAAGAAATCGTTCAACATAGTCGCCTGCTCACTGCATTCATTGAGCACACTGAGGGCAATAATGGCAAGAGTGTCAAAGTTTCCACTGATAAGGTCCAAAAAGTAAACAGGCCCCAAACCTGCAACAGCAGTAAATGGTGCTCCCACACAACTGGACACCCTCTGGCCAATGATTAAGGTCTTTGTCACTGAACTGGTCGAAAGTTTTCTGTCGAAACACTGTATCAAACAAACCACAGACTCGAAAGACAATTGAGCACAAGCTCAAGAAATTTGAACAAACAATATGCTCACCTTCAAGACTACAGGACAGGAGACACTCCTAAAAACAGTTAGAGTCCAGTACTTCTGAAATCGACCTTGAGTCAATTTCAAGTACACCAAGGTCCTCAAACTCCATTTTCAACTTCCATGGCGTGTTCATCAGACTCCATGGATACCACGGTAATATCAGCAAATTCCAACAACCTAGAGGACTAAAGATCCTGCAGTGTAACGTGCAAGGGCTTCGTACACAATTGCAACACTTGCAATGCTTAGCAGCAACCAAAGGAATAGACATCCTAATACTACAGGAGAACTTGCTTCGAGACTGATTAGAACCTAAAATTTCATGCAATCGAGGCTTCTTCCTTCCATGGGTCAACGGGCAATCCAGGGGATGTGCAATCTGTGTAATGTGACCTGATCTCTAAGCCTATAACAAGCCCACCCGACTGTGGAGCAGGAGCAAAGGTAATGGGAGTATCCATTGAGCTAAGGCATGAAAATCTTGAAGCGTTCATTGTTTACACGTCTCCGCGAGCTGAAATGGATCTGTTATTTGGACACGCGACTACATCAACACAATCATTTGTGGTAATTTAAATGCCCATCATCGATTGACACTGGGCTCGAACAACAAATGAGGCCGGCAATCACATGGGTCATCTACTATACCATCTACCAGAATACCAAATCCTAAATAAGAATGAACCCACCCACATTCAAGGAGGTAGATTAGGCCTTACCTTCGTTTCAGACGCCCTAAAAGATGCAGCAACATGGTCAGTCGGGCCCACACTCACAAGAGACCACTATGGGGTCCAAATTGATCTAGTTGGATCTACCCACCCCACCTCCATCTAAAGCTTGTAACTTTGCATAAGCAAAATGGGACCGATTTTAAAACCGTATATCAGTGTGACATAGAAACTATGAGAACATCATAGTTTCTAAATCCGAATTCATCATCCGAAAACATTAACTAACCAGAGTAAGATTTTGTTGAAGTGATTCAAGATGCAGCCAACCATTCAATCTCACTGAAAAAAAAGCAGTCCAGACACCGCAAAGATCAATGGTACTATTGTGAATGTGGCAAAGAACTCATACTCAACAGAACAAGGAAGCTATATAAAAAGAAGCAAAGTGACCGCAACAGGACCATACTTTGAGAGGTCAAGGAACATGTGCATCAAGAGACCAGGCAAATAAAAGAACAAAAGTGGCTGGAATGGTGTTCACATCTGAATGAACATACCTCTGAAAAATGTGGCTGCAAATCCTCTGGGCCAAAGGAAATAAAACACCTAAAGCCCCACACCCTAAAGATATGAATCGGGAAGCCGAAGTACTGGGAACCAGGTTTGCAGAATGAGCAGCCAGTAATCAGCTTCCACCTGATGTATTAACAGTGGAGACAGGATTAAAGGAAGAAAGGTGCCGCAGAATCCTTACAGTATGTGCAGAAGTCTGACACTAATGCCTCTTTCACACTGGATGAGCTCAATCGGGCTAAAAAAAAAATACTAAAGATACATCCTCAGGAGACGAAAAAATAACCAATAAAATTATTAGAAACCTCGGCCCAGAGGGAGACGCTGCATACCTTAGGGTAATTTAGCCTGGACTTCTCAAACTAGACCTACAGCTTGGAATAGAGCAAACAATGCCGATCCCAAAAACTCAAAGATCTAGCTAATCCAAGACCCCTCTCTCTCTAAAGCTGTGCAGCCATGACAGCTGACAGAATGGCTCCCAACAGACTAGTGAAAAAGGCCCAAACTGCTCCAGGACATGTATGCCTATAGAAGAGGGATTTGTACAGTGTTAAGTACAGTAAAAGTATTACAACTTTTAGCCCATGTTATGACCACACATACACCAATATGATCATACTGTGGCTGGTGTATGATGCATTCCAACTCTATAGATATCTAGGTTGATTAGTCTAGTATCACCAATATTATTGTATCTATAATCTCATTCTGAAAATATTCTAGTGCAATTGAGTTCATAGCAGAAGCTTTATGTTGTTTATCGAGCAACTACCATTATAGGTCTATATTATGGAATGCTATATAGGACATGCTAGGTGTATTATGATGTATAATGAACATTAATAAAAACCCGAGGTATGACTAGCGGATATACTGTTATTTATCAATAACGTTTATTTATCTATACTTAAGTATAAAGTAGGGCCCGTTATCCCTAACTAGTTAATATAGTTAGCCTTATAGTTATACTTAAGTATAACTAGGCCCGGTGGAACTGCTATCAACAAGAGAAGAGGCGAAGGTGGGCCTCTGACGCTTTAAAACCAGTTGCTTTGGGCAGATGGGATTCGTCAGCCTGGGAATGCAGCTCATCTAGAGGAAGAAAACCCTCAAATTCAAACCTCTGCTGTCTTGCGGTTAAACACTCATGGGGAAAGGCTTCAGGAGTCAACCCTGAGGAAAAATCCAGAGCAGGAGTCCCTAAGGCAGTTTGCAGCCGTTTACAGCTACATTCTGGCAACTCCTGTGGCGACACTGATGCCAAGCGTATCAACGCCTCCCCTTCCCTTGGATCACATCGGTGGCGTGGAGAGGGTGGATCTGCTGCATGGGCAACAGCCGGTTCTTCATAATTACTGTGCAGGCCTGTGCCGTGGAAAGGACACTCCAGCATCGCCTTTGCGATGGCTCAACACAGGAAGCGACAGTTACCGGTGATAAACCTACCACTCAACTGGCGTAGAGTGAGACGCCAGGGTTTGCTTCCGTCGGTGGGAGAAATCATCCTATTTCATAGGACAGCTACTGCCCGCCTCAAGCTGGGCAGCCCCCAACCAATAAGGTGCTATCCCACCATGGTCCGCCTGATCCATTGGGGTGCGTGGGGCTTAGGACACACTAATAAGCAGATCATCAACCATGCACCAGGCAAAAGAAAAAAACAGAGCCACCCAGCTGTCAACTGCGCACGTGGAATGTAAGGACCATGACACCGGGTCTCACGGAAGATCAACTTGAAGTGAATGACGCCCGTAAAACAGCTGTGATCAACAATGAACTACGCAGGCTGAAGATGGACATAGTCACCCTGCAGGAGACACGTCTGCCCGTGACTGGCAGCATATGGGAGAAGGACTTTATCTCCTCCTGGCAGGGAAAACCACCAGAGCATGGTGTTGGCTTCACCTTGAGGTTGTTAGTATGGTCCATAGTACCGCCCACGGAGGGGTCTGCAAGGATCATCAAACTTCAGCTTCATACAGCAGCAGGAATGGTCAGCCTCATCAACGCCTACGCACCAACACTGACCTCCTCTACCGAAGCGAAGGAGTTCTATGATGACCTCGGCCTAACTCAGAGACATACCTCAACAAGAGCCAGTCTTCCTCCTGGGAGACTTTAATGCAAGAGTTGGCTCTGACCACAGCTCTTGGCCTTCCTGCCTGGGCCAGTTTGGGTTGGGAAGATGAATGAGAGTGGTCAGCGCCTTCTGGAGTTCTGCTGCCGTCATGATCTCTGCATCACCAATTCCTTCTTCGACACCAAGCCCCAGCACAAGGTTTCTTGGAGACACCCCAAGTCTAAGCATTGGCACCAACTCGACCTAGTGCTTACGAGGTGTAGCAATCTGAGAAGCGTCAAACTGACCCACAGCTTCCAGAGCGCAGATTGTGACACCGACCACACACACTCGTCGTTTGAACAGTAAAGTTCCAACCCCGGAAAATCCACAGAGCCAAGAAGGAGGGAAGACGACGCATTAACATTAACAAGACCCGTGACCTTCACAAGGTGGAGGAATTCACTGCTGCGCTGCCCTTCCTCTACCACCCTGCAATAGCGCAAGTGAGGTGGTCACATCTCACGGGCACTATTTTCAACACTGCCATGTCCACCTTCGGTAAAGAGGTAGAGCAAGTCAGCAGATTGGTTCGAGGCCAGTGCAGAGGAACTGTTACCCCTCGTAGAGGAAAAAAGACGAGCTCTCTCATCCTACAAGAACCTACCCTCAGAAAGGAACCTACAGGCCCTCCATACTGCCCGCAGTCGAGTTCAACAAACTGCGAGGCGTTGTGCTAACGATTACAGGCTCCGACTCTGTTCCAGCATCCAGACTGCGGCCACTGTCGGCGGCCACTGTTGACATGTACGAAGCGATCAAACAGGCAACAGGCCTTACACAAAACAGGTCGGCTCCTCTGTAGTCAGCCACTGGAGAGGTCATTACAGACCATGATCAACAGATGAATCGCTGGGTGGAACATTACTCCAAACTCTACTCCAGAGAGAACTAGGTCAGCGTAGAGGTCTTGGATGCAATCGAGTACCAGCCCATCATGGAAGAACTTTACTTTGAACCAACTGTGGGAGTAATTGAGAAAGTACTGGATTCACTTCCCTCAGGGAAGGTCCCAGGAGACGACGGGATTCCGCCTGAAGTTCTCAAGTGCGCTCGTGGAACACTTAAAACTGAGCTTCATGAACTTCTGTGCCAATGCTGGAGGGAAAGCTCGGTTCCACAAGACACGAGATATGCAAGCATCATCACACTCTACAAAAATAAAGGCGACAAGCGATGTCAACAACTATAGAGGCATCTCCCTCTACAGCGTCGTCGGCAAACTCTTCGCCAGGAGCGTCTTGGTCAGGCTTCAGATTCTTGCTGAGAGAGTGTACCTTGAGTCACAGTACGGTTTCCGATCAGAGAGGTCGACCACTGACATGGTATTCTCCCTGAGACGGCTTCAAGAAAAGTGCAGGGAGCAGAGAAAATTCCTGTACTTTGCCTTCACTGACCTTACAAAGGCCTTCGACCGCGTGATTAGGGACGACTCTTCAAGATCTTGCCCAAAATTGGCTGCCCACCCACCCTACTCGGCATGATACAATCTTTCCACATGTTACGGTGCCCTCTCCTATCTCTTTATCGTTTGCCTGCTGTAAGAGTCATATCGACCCTCCCTACTGTTTCTCCGAAGTACAGGGAAGTCTGTTGGTATATGTGGCGACCAGATCGGCCGCCAGCTAAAGGAGACTCCGGTGAATCCCGGGAGTCGGAGGGGCTGAGTATTCGGCCTTTCGAGCCCCTAGCAGCCGAGTGTTAGCAGAGCCCCGGCCCACCCCCCGTGACAGAGAACTGGCGACCTTGCCAGGATTCGAACCACAGTAGCCAAGAACTGGAGACTTCGCCAGGAAGAGTGGGAACAGTCTTGTACAACGGCTCCATTTCTGACCCATTCAACATCAACACTGGTGCTCCAACCCTCTTCGGCATCATCCTGATCCTCGCCAAGCATGCCCTTGGAACAACCACAGAGGGCTTACAATAATTACAATATTCGTGCTCTAATTGTGGTGACAAGGAGTTCAGGGGGTATTTTAATTGGGGGAAGGAGTGTCCCCGAATGTAAAGATGTTACCACCGGACATGTGGATTGCCGACATTACGTAGGCTTTGGCAAGGGCCATCATCTCGTCCACCTTCGGACTGTACATGGGGGGTGGCGTTAGTTGGTGGCAGGTAGATGCGATTGCGGGTGTGGACTGCAGTTAGGTGCTAGGTTGAGGACTTTGAAGTATAGTCTGGATGTGAGGTTGGGGTGGAGTGGTTTGTGTGTGTGGGGTGGGGAAGACGTGCTCGAGCTTCTTGGGCTTTGCTTTGCACATTGCTCAGAATAGCCTTCTGTGACGATATCAAAATCATCTGTGGAGAGATGTGGCAATATCGACGCCATCTGTGGGAATGCACTCCAATTCAATTCTTGTAGGTGTGACAAGGACATCATCATCTATTGATGAAGGTGTAGCAAGATCAGCCCCATCTGTGGAATGCTCCTGATCATATTCATTTTAAAGATGGATCAATGACAATGCTCACTGGTGAGGGAGGTGGTGATACCAACGACATTTTTATTTATATACAAGAAGATACATTGGGGGTTAAGAGGGTGATGAGCCATAATCTCCTGCTACCCAGCTGAACATGAGGGTTTGCATTTGATGTGGAGGAGTTAATCCCTGTAGATTATCATGACGGCATCAAGTCTGACCTCCTCGTGACTCGGTGACCGTTGACCTGTCCCAATGGTTAACTTGTACAGAGGTGTAACTTTTTCCATTGTCTGCTGCTACCTGACTGGCGTCGCGCCTGTCGGTTGTTCATGCTCCACGTGGCATGTTCATGCTGTTATGACGTTCATGTTGTACTACTATGTACTCTTCTCTTGCTACAGTGAGATAAAGAACCGGGTTACTGGCCAAGTAAGGCCATAACACCTTCCGTGTGAGGAATTGATTGTAGTGTACTAGTGGATAAATAGGCATAATAAGGGAGATATTAATAAGGTATTATATGTTTCACTGAATAGAATGCGAAATAATAGATATAAATTGAACAAGTTTAGATTTAGGAAAGACCTGGGTAAATACTAGTTTGGTAACAGCGTTGTTGACTTTTAGAACAAATTACTGGGTAACACAAGACATAGGAACTCTTGAGTTTGGGTGGATATAAATAGGAGCTGCTTCGTATGGGCCAATAGACCTTCTGCAGTTTCCTTCATCCCTATGTTCTTATGTTTGTATTCTTGTTGCCGATTTGTCATGCTCTATCAAAATTATTCCGTGATTACGAGATCCAAACATACTGGAATAGTATACACACGTCTTTAAAAACGTATCGTGTAACACCACCAGTCACTTCTAAGAATATTATTAATTGAATAATATGTCCGCTTGACCTTCACTATGCTTGTGAAAATATTTAGTTTAATATTTTAAACCTTTTCAGTAAATACTACTGTTGTTGTCAGTCTTTGAACATTATCAACAACATCTTCAGCATTAATATAAGACAGGTAAAATCTCCCCGAGTTCTTTTGCTGATGTCTAATGCACTATTATACGAAACATCTGAATTTATGTTAATAAAACCAATGTTGTCCTCAATGATTTAAAACCTACATCATTTGTATACTTATCATACCTGCAATGTGTTCCTGCATTGTAACCCGAGCTCCCTCACACACCTGTAGCACCCTCGCACATACCTGTAGTTCTCTCACACACCTGTATACATATCATACCTACAATGTGTTCATGTATTGTAACCCGAGATTCCCCACGTGTTGCGGCACAAGTGGTTTTAACAACAGTGACCATGTGGAGGGGACGGTGGACATTACCTGTAGCTCCCTCATACACACCTGAAGCGTCCTTGCACACACCTGCAACTCAACACACCTGCAATAGAAAAGCCCTTTTAAGTATGTTTTGGGTATATTAACTAGTGCATAAAACTTTAAAATGCATATATAAATCTATACAAGTACATATATGTAAGGAACATTTGCAGACATTCAGGAAATATAAAAGGAATAGAATACAGTTATAACCATCACCAAAAGTATTTAAATATACTAAACGAAGGAAAATGTTGCTTTGAATCAACATGCAGATTTCTCCATCCTGACATGTACGAAACCTCACTCAAAGAAAGAAAATGCTACGCACTCAGCTGTCCACACTTTCACGAGGAAGGCACAGAACGCTAAATAAAGTGGCAAACACGAAAATGGCTTTGGAGAAAAGCCAGTTTATTTTATACCCAGACGAAAGAAGTTTCAAAAGGTATCACATTGTGTGTGGAACTTGCTGAAAGACCCCACTTGCATACCAGAATCACACATGCAATTACACCCCACAACAAAGCTCCAGCTACGACAGGCAACAACCCTGCAACAATTAGTACTGGTCAGACCAAAACCGACAATCCCAACACATAATGGACCTGCCTGAAAAATCATCATCAAATTACCCCAAATAGAGAAACCTCGTTCATCTTTACCAACATACAAGGTCTTAAAACAAAAGTAAATAAGTACCGTTCATAAAAAACCTCACCGAGCCAAATGCCGTATTTGGGCCTTTCACAGAAACCCATGCAAGAGAACTTTGACAGTGAGATCTGGATTCCAGAATATAATTTATATAGATGTGACTGGGTAAATATGTCACATGGCGGAGTAAGTTTGTATACAAGAGAGGACCTTGTATGCTCTGAGCTTAACTCTAGAAATGAGGTGGTAGTTAACTACTGGAAATAAAAAAAAAAAAACTTAAATTCTAATATACAAACCACCAGATGCAACGGCTGAGGAATTTACAAATCAGAGAGAATAGTCTCGATAATCTGGCAAACCCAATAAATGATACCTTCCTAGATGACATCAACCTGCCCAGTCTAAGATGGAGACTAGCGACCAAGAATATTATACCAGGAAATCTATCTGGACGTAACCAACCACAGATTAGAGAACTCCTTAGATTCTGTGACATTTTCCCTCAACCACCAGAGAGTCAACTAATTACGAAATTATTCTAGATCTGAACTTCACAAACTAAAGAGACAATAAAGGACATTACAGTCGCATACCACATACTTAGATCACAAGCTCATTGAAGAGCAAACTAACATAATACTTGTAAAAAGCCTAAAACAATGATCATGTATGAGGGGTTATTCAATAAATTCAATTTTAATAAAATGATAGACGGGGAAAAGATAGACAGGGAACTTAAAACATTCAATGGAATTATTTTTAAGTAATAATAATCCCACAAAAGACAAAACTGACTTCCCAAGAATACACAGTCTAAAACTTGTTCCTTTGTTGAAAGACAGAATGAGGACCAACGTAGAAAGAATAATCAAACGCGACTACAAAAAGATAAAAAAAAAAACTGCTAAAGAGACACGACTATCTCCACAATAAAAAAAATTACAGTTTTAAAAAATCTAGCAAAGACTAAAGAAATCATGTAACATTTTAGAAATGCAATTAGAACACAAAAATGGCATTCAAGAAGGAGAACAAAATATTCCTTCACATATGCGAAAAAACAAAAGCCACAGTCAGTATTGGACCTATTCTTACAAGTGATGGTTCATACAGAAGATAACAGGGTAATCGTGATATCCAAACTCCTGAAAATATAACTGATACGAACACGAATTCTGCAGATTTTGAAGGAGAAATTGACAACATACCCATGCACTCAATATGTATAAAGGAATGCCAAGTGCCAGTAGCATTGTGTGGAGAAAGAGCTTGCACACGGGGGAGATACAAGATTCGCTTAAATCAATAGGTTTCATATGTTTTTCTCCTCTTTACAAGGGAGGGAGCAAAGCAATGGCTAAGAATTATTGACCAGTCGCTCTAACGTCTCATATAATAAAAGTATTTGAGAAAGGGATCAGGAGGCAGGTTTTCAGTTATATGGAGACCCATGACAACCTCAACCCAGGTCAACATGGATTTAGAGTGGGAAGATCATGCCTCTCGCAGCTACTTTACCACTACGACAAAATCACCGAGGCATTAAAAGAAACAGTTTGAAAAGAAGAAAAACAGAAAAAAATCACCAAACAGTGATCAGTCTGGTATATGCCGACTTCAAAGGCATTTGATACATGTTACCAGAGTGATAACACACAAAATAAGGTCAATGGGAATATCAGATAAAGTAGGTCGGTGGTATTAAAATTTCTGTGGAATAGAACACACAGCAACTGTCAACCAAACAAAAGAGAGACTTCAAGCACAGTTAAAAGCTCTATCGCACAGTAGAGTCCTTGCCCCACTTTTTTTTCCTTATTCCCATATCAGATAGACATTTATACAAGCCACAGCGTCGCATCACCTTTTGCGGATGACAAAAATCAACATGAAACTGAATTCTGTTGACATTGATAACCTACAAACGGATATCAATTAGATTTTCGACTGGGCGGCAGAAAATAGCATCTTGTTATAATTGATAAATTCCAGGAACTCTGGTACGGTAAAAATGAGGACATTAAACAAAATATAGGGTACAAAACACAATCAAATCTGCCCATAGTAGGAAAGCATAATATAAATGATGGGGCATCAGTCATTATTATTCCCATAACGTTAAGGGAGCATAACAAAGCAAATTTAGCATCATCCAGAAAAATGATAGGAAGGATTATGAGAAACGTCAACTCCAGGGATCCACTCACAATGGTTGTACTATTCACATCACTCCTGCTGTCCGTCATTAGTACTATTCGATACTCGCTTCCTCCTTAAGAGCAGAAGAGACTGCTGAAAGAGGGAATACAGAAAGCAAACGGCATAGACAGACACGCTAAAGCACCTAACTTATTGGGATCGTCTCTAAGAGCTCTAAATGTTCTCCCTAGAAAGGAGATGAGTGACGTATCAAATAATATACATATCGAAAATAATGGAGGGCCAGCTCCCAAACCCCAGGAAAATAACATACTGGAGTGAGCGATATGAAAGTAAAATTCAGATTAGAATCATTGAAGAGTAGGCACACAGGCACAACCAGAGAACACTGTATAAACATCAGAGGTTCACGGTTGTTCAACATACTCCCAGCGAGCATAAGAAATATTGCCAAAACAAACGTGGACGTCTTCAAGATAAAACTTTACAGTTTTCTTCAAGAAGTGCAGGACCAACCGGGCTGTGGTGCATATGTGGGCCTGCGGGCTGCTCCAAGCAATAGCCTGCTGGACCAAGCGCTCAATGAGTCAAGCCTGGTCCTCCGGCCGGGCTTGGGGAGTAGAAGAACTTCCAGAACGCCATCCAGGTCAGTACTAAATTTGTCATATAAATAAAAGCTCAGGATTATGTAAATACGCTCTAGTCAAATGCAGTCGTGTGTCATTGTCTGGCTAGTAATTATTCTTGGAATAATGGCACACACAATGGCCCTGTGGGCACTGCCTGGAGATTAGGGCAGATATTGACAGGCTAATGAAGCAGGTGAAACCATAATGGAGGGCAAGGTGTCTCGCAGGGATCCAAAGGAGAAGCTCCGTCGAGATAGCTGGCGAGTGGTGGATCAATTGAGTTAAGGCGCCAATGGACGTCAAAGAAATGAAGAACACTGGTTAAAAAATAGAATCAATTGAGTTGAATGGGATAAGACCATGTGCGGTAACTAAGCAGACAAGCTGACCATCACAACCAAAGTCTGGATATGTGTTGGGATCTTGGCACATGCGCTGGTTAGGCAAAACCTTCTGCTCTACAAATGCAAGTGTTTGGGTATATTCTCCGCGGATAAACAATGGATAAAGTTAATAAGAAATAGCGAGACGCAATATGATCAAGCCCACTGTCTGCGTCTCGGTAAACAATATTCACCGAGCTAGAAACAAAGAGAAATTTAAATATAGTTGCAATGACAAAGGTATTGTACGAGTAATGCAATTCCATTAATGAATAATTGGAAAGCTTGCATTAGCAAAGAACACCACGTATGCTAGTTACACGATATACTTTTCATGGCAGGCGTGTGGCAGCTTTTGCTGACAGAGTCAAGTGCGTAGGACTGTTGTAGGCACCACAGTAATAGTGATAGGGTTATGGCCATTGGAAGCTGTGGCTGCTGTTGTAGCCGCTTCAACGTGAATTAGGTCGATGTACTGTTGCAATATACAACATAGGAGAAACAATAGGTCGATGTACTGTTGCAATATACAACATAGGAGAAAAGTTCCGCTCGATGACGTTCTCTCTTTCCTTAGACGGAAGGCGTCAGAGGGCCTTCTTCCTCTCCCACTTCCCACTGACGTTTTCCTCGATCTCATTAGACTCTGTGTTGAATCTAACTCTTTCTCTTTTAACGGTAAATATTACACTCAAACTTTCGGTGTCGCTATGGGTTCCCCTCTCTCCCCTGTTCTTGCTAATTTCTACATGGAATACTTCGAAACTGTTCTTCTTCCTTCTATTGATACTCGTCCCTCTCTCTGGCTTCGCTATGTTGATGACATTTTTGCTTTATGGCCTCATGACCTTAATCTTTTCCAGCCTTTCCTCGCCTCTCTTAACAATCTGGCTCCTTCTATCCATTTCAAAGTTGAGTGGGAATCTAATTCCCTCCTTCCTTTTCTTGATGTTCATGTTCACAACTCTGTGTCTGGGTTCTCTTTCTCTGTCTACCGTAAACCCATGCATAGTGGCATGTACATTCACTTCTTTTCCTACCATCCTCCTTCTGTTAAGAAAAGTGTCCTCGTCTCTCTCTTCCTCCGCGCTCTACGCATCAGCGACCCTCAGTTTCTTGATTCTGAAATTTCCTTTATCTACAAATCTTTCTCTCGCCTTGGTTATCCTTTGCATTTCATCAACTCTGCCTACTCTCAAGCTAAACGAAATTTCTTTCATCCTAAACCTGCTTCCAACACTAGTAGCACTGTACTATGCCTTCCCTTCATATCTGAACTCAAAACTTTTACCAATACCTTTCGTCCTCTTGACATTAAACTCGCCTTTCGACAAACTAACACACTTCGTAGCAATCTAGTTCACACTGTTCCTCCTGCTTCTAATGCTGCTGGTGTCTACTCTATTTCCTGTTCTTCTCTTGTCCTCTCCAATACTTTGGTGAAACTGGCCGTACACTGAATGACAGACTTAAAGAACACAAGAGAAGTGTTAAGTCTGCAGACACTAACAATGCTCTCTTCTGCCATGTGAGAGATTCTAATCATCCCATTGATTGGTCTTCCTCCAAAATAATCTTTCCTGCCTCTACTCTTCACAGACGCCGTCTTGTAGAATCGGCTCTTATACACAATGTACCCAACATGAACTTGAGTCCTGGCTTTGTTGCTGTGGACTCTTCCCTTTCACAGTACATACTCAAATGCTCTAATCTTTCTAACAAACGTGACTTAACATAAGCTTACCCCTTCCATTTATCTTTCTTTCTCTTTCCTTTTCTTTCTCTCTTCTCCCCTTTTTCTGTTCATTGTCTTCTCCTACGCTCCCTTGCTATCCTCTGCTTATTCCTATTACCTTTCCTTCGGTGGTTATAATGGGAGCTGCCTCGTATGGGCCAATAGGCCTTCTGCAGTTCTCATTATTACTACTATTCTCTACACCTTACTTTCCTCCTCACCTCTCTCTTGCCTATTTATTTCCCGTTCTCTACCTCCTCATCCACAGAGCGTCACCTTCACTCACCAGACCACTCCACAAGTGATCATTTGAATTTCATTATGGAATTCCAATTAAGTTATAATCGATCCAGCAATGCTGCTCAGTGCAGAAAACGACCATCTATAATGGATACAAGCTCTGAAAGTGACGGCGAGTGGCATCACGTGAGTAAGGCTAACAGGACAAGCCACTCCATGACGACCCATCGCCCTATAAACACTCCAGCTTCCCCAGCTCTTCCAGCTCCTCTGGATACAAGTTCTGTAAGTGACGGCGAGTGGCATCACGTGAATAAGGCTAACAGGACTAGCCACTCCATGACGACCCATCGCCCTATAATCACTCCAGCTTCTCCAGCTCTTCCAGCAGCTCAGACTAAATCTCCACTGCCAATCTTCAAAGTGCAGCACACCGAAGGTAAGTCTTCCTATGCCACTGTAGTAGACCTCGAAAAAGAGTACCCCCAGCTCCAGATCAGAGCAAAACCTAATCTCAGAGGTGAATACATTCTAAGACCTAAAGACGAGTCGGCCGCTACGATTCTGAAAAATTACACAAAATGTGAGGAACTGAAACCTGAGGATAAAATACGTAAAATCATTGTCCTCCACTATCCCTTGCATATGGCCCTTGACCATCTCGAAAAGCTGAACTATGTGGTGTCAGCAGAGAGATGCCAGGTAAGAACCACTAAACAGGAAACCCGACAAGTTCTTCTCACAGTTAGAACTGTGAGAAGACGGATAGAGGAGAAACTTGACCTTGGAATCTGGGGCGTATTCCAACACAGGCCTTACACCCCAGAGCCCCTAAGATGCTTCAGATGTCAGAGATTTGGACATCACAAAGATGGCTGCCAACGCCCAGTGAGGTGCGGAGTCTGCAGCCAGCCCCATGACACAAAAATATGCATTGATAGACACAAGGCAAACCACCCTGTTCAGGCAAAGTGCCCAAATTGCTCCAAGGAACATCACGCCTGGAACTTGAAATGCCCTGAAAGGCTCAAAAGGCTTCATACAAACCCCACCACGCCTACAGCAGAGCCGAAGCCCCCACCAAAACTAATACCAGCTCCCCTGCCCACTAAAACCGCGTGGGGTCTACCCATTCAGAAAGAGGGGGCACACGGCCCTTCACCATCCGCCATGGTGAAGGGTGTGAAGACCCCCGTACAGGAAAAAAAGAAAGCTGGAGGACACAAGAATCATGTTCAAAGCAGTCGCCCTCCCATTTCATCCAGTAAGCACACTGGGGCCATTAGGAAAAACAATCCTAGTGTCAAAGTTACCACTGAGCAGGGTCTAAAAGCTACTAGGCCCCAAACCTGCACAGCTTTAAATAGTGCTCCCATAGAAATAGACGCTCTCTGGCCAATGCTCAAAACTCTGGTCACCGAGTTGATCGAAAGTCTGCTGTCATCACATGGAATCAAGCAAACCACAGAGACTCGGAAGACAATTGAGCACAAACTCAAGAGATTCGAAAATGTAATATCTTCACCTTCAAGACAGCAGGGCAGGAGACACCCCTCTAAAAAACAGATAGCGTCTGGATCGTCGGAAAGCGACATTGATGAGTCAATTTCAGGTCCACTAAGAACCTATACACCAATTGCAACTTCCATGGCGTGTTCATCAGACTCCATGGATACCACGGAATTATCAGCAAATTCCAAGAACATAGAGGTCTAAAGATCCTGCAATGGAATGCGCAAGGACTGCGCACTAAATTGCAACACTTGCAATGCATAGCAGTAACCAAGGGCATAGACATCCTGATACTACAGGAGAGCTTGCTTCGAGCCGGATTAGAACCTAAAATCTCAGGCTATCGAGGCTTCTTCCTTCCATGGATCAATGGGCAATCCAGGGGATGTGCAATCTATGTAAAATGTGACCTGATCTCCAAGTCCATAACCAGCCCACCTGATTGTGGAGCAGGGACAGAGGTAATGGGAGTAACCATTGAGCTAAGACACGACACACTTGAGGTGTTTAATGTGTACAGGTCTCCACATGCCGAAATGGATCTCTCTGTGTTATTTGGAAACGGGACAACAACAAACACAATCATTTGTGGAGATTTTAATGCCCATCATCGATTGGTACTGGGCTCGAACACAACAAACGAAGCCGGCATTCACATTGCACACCTATTAGACCAGCTTCCAGAAATACAAATCCTAAACAAGAATGAACCTACCCACATCCAAGGAGGCAGATTAGACCTAACCTTCGTTTCAGCCTCCCTAAGAGATGTAGCGACATGGTCAGTTGAGCCCACACTCACAAGCGACCACTATGGGGTCCAAATTGATCTTACGTTAGACCTACCCACTCCACCTCCGCCTCCA
Organism: Procambarus virginalis; assembly: GCA_020271785.1. Lineage (NCBI taxonomy): Eukaryota > Metazoa > Arthropoda > Malacostraca > Decapoda > Cambaridae > Procambarus > Procambarus virginalis. Next base: position 68,853 of record WNGS01003259.1, read on the forward strand.
TCTGAAGCCTGGAACTTTGCTTTAGCAAACTGGGACCGATTTCAAAACCTCATTTCAGAGTGGCATAGAAACTATGATCTTCCCGGAGACATTAATCAGGCAGAACAAGAATTTGTCAAAGCGATTCAAAGTGCAGCCAACCACTCAATCCCACTGAAAAAACAGTCCACCGGACACCATAAAGATCATTGGTACTATTGCGAACGTGTCAAAGAACTCAACCATAGACTCAACAGAACAAGAAAGCTATACAAAAAGCATCCGAGTGACCGCAACAGGTCCTTACTTTGTGAGGTCAAGGAACATGTACATCGAGAGACCAGACTAATAAAAGAACAAAAGTGGCTGGAATGGTGTTCACACCTGAATGAACACACCTCTCTTGGAGAGATGTGGCAGCAAATCCACCGGGCCAAAGGGAATAAAACACCTAAAGCCCCACACCCCAAGGATCCTCTACAGGAAGCCGAAGTACTGGCAACCAGGTTTGCAGAGAGAGCAGCCAGCAATCAACTTCCACCAGATGTATTAGCAGTACAGACAGGACTAGAGGAAGAAAGGTGGCACAGAATCCTTACAGCATGTGAAGAAGTCTCTGACACTAATGCCCCCTTCACACTGGATGAGCTCAATCGGGCTAAGAAAAACTCCAAGGATACATCCCCTGGAGCTGACAAAATAACCTATAAAATGATTAGAAACCTCGGCCCAGAGGGAGACGCTGCATACCTAAGGTTAATTAATTTAGCCTGGACTTCTCAAACTAGACCTTCAGCTTGGAATAGAGCAGACATAGTACCGATCCCAAAACCTAAAGATCCAGATAATCCCAGACCCATTTCTCTCCAAAGCTGTGCAGCCAAGACGGCTGACAGAATGGCACTCAACAGACTGGAGTGGAAAATGCCTAGACTGCACCATGATATGTATGCCTATAGAAAAGGGGTTGGCACAGTGGAATGTATTACAACTCTGTTAGCCCACTTGAATGACAGACCAGGAATGCTGATATTCCTGGACCTCGAAAAAGCCTTTGAACTGGCTAGCGCCCCTGCTATTCTCTGCTGCCTCATTGACAAAGAGGTCAGAGGCAACCTGCTCTCCTGGATCAAAAACTGTCTCATAAACAGAGAAGCAAGAGTAAAAATTCATGGCACAGTTTCTGAGTACAAAAGACATGAAAATGGTACACCGCAAGGAGGTATTCTCAGCCCTCTTCTCTTCAACTGTTTAATGGAAAGAATAATGAGGTTGAAACTTCCACATCACTGTAGGCTGCTAAACTACGCGGACGACTTTGTCATCATCATAAAAGGAAGGGATGCGGCGCGCCTTGCACCCAAATGCTTAGACTGCATCAGTAAAGAGGCAAAACAGATTGGGATCAAACTCAACCCCTCAAAGTCAAAAGCCATGCCCATAAAAATAGCGAAGCCCAATATCCAACTCACAGTACAGGGTCAACCAATCGAATGGGTGGACACCTATCAGTACCTAGGAATAATCCTGGACACATACATGAATTTTAATGCTGAGGTCACTTACTTGAGAGAGCGAACTGCGGCCAGGACGGCAATCCTCAGGTCGCTAACCTCCCTCTCTGGAGGAGCCAATCTGCAAGTATGTACAGGCAGTCAGATCAGTGATCGATTATGCAGCACCTGCACTCACAAATCTATCACACCAACAGTGGAAAAAGCTTGAAGTTGCCCAAAACAATGCTATGAGAGCCGCACTGGGAGCCCCCATGTGGACCAAGCTTGAAACACTTAGACTGGAGACGGGTTTGCCCTCTCTACAGGAAAGAATATCTCAAAGGACAGCTACAATTATTAGTAAGATAATTATTTCTTCTGATCCAATCCCAGTACGGCAGGCCTTGGTGGTTGGACTAGGGCAAAACAATGGAAACTCTTGGGCTGCAAGAGCAGGAAAAGTCCTAAACAGACTACAGTTAAAAAGTATGATTCTCGATAGAGAGGGTGATCATCCACACCCAAATTACACTCCTGCTGCACCGTGGGAAGAGCCTACTTTCAAAATAGTAATAGAAAGTCTCCCAATGAAAAAGGCTGCCTATGATCCGACAATCCTAAGGCGCATAATAGAAGAGCAAATGTATAGCATAGCAGTAGCAGGAGCCACCCACATTTTCACAGACGGATCGGTGGACACAGAATATGAAAGTGCTGGCGCTGCTCTTTGCACGGCCAGCATACAGGCATATTGGAGACTGGGAGGACTAGTATCATCAACCCAAACTGAGCTGTTTGTCATACAACAGGCATTCGCATATGTGATTGCACAAAACACTCAAAATGCCATCATACACACAGACTCAAAAGCTGCACTTCAAATACTAGGACAAAAACAGTGGAAAGATAACGTGGAGATAATTACCACCATTTTGTATCTTGGAGCAGTCGCTAAAGGCAAAGGACTCAACATAACCTTGAACTGGATCCCATCCCATATTGGAATCCCATTAAATGAGAAAGCTGATGAAATTGCTAAACTGGCAACTCGTCATCCAGTGATAGATAAAACAATTCAACCCAGCCTAGAGAACATTAAAAACATCATCACCAAAAAACTCTCACACCTCAACAAAGCCTACCTACACCAGAGAATAGCTGAAGGCTCGCCCTCTGCAACATGGTATCTTCAGGCAACTAAATTAGAAAGATTAAATATCCCAAAAGGAATCCACAGGGAAATAGCAGTTAGGTTATATAGACTACGTCTAGGTTACAGATGCAACTGGGAGATTGGTGAACCCCGACAGAGAGAGTGCATCTTCTGCCAAACTGTCACAGAAAAGCCATTACTTCACTATCTTCTAGAATGTGAAGCAACCAACGACCTTAGAAGAGCTTTAAGAGTTCCTGAATCTTGCTGTGGCCACCCTGAAGCCATCAACAGAGCCACTCTCCTGGTCAACAAAGGTGTCCAGCAGCTGGACGCCCTCATAAAGACTGTGAAGCAGTATCCTCCCCCGCGATAACAGCTCGATGATTAAATGCAATGTCATAATAATGAAAAGAATTACGGAGAAAAGAAAAAAAAAATTGTACCACTTAAGGGCTATTCATGCCCGTGCCACCTCTTGGGTGGCTTAATCCTTATCAATCAGGAGTAACCACCATTTGGTCACCATTTGGTCCGGGAGACATCTCCCGTCACGCAGGGTGCCGTCGCACCTCCACAGATCTCCAGTATCATCACTCGATACTGTTAATGGCTCATAAGGGCCACCACTTACGGGCTATTCATGCCCGTGCCACCTCTTGGGTGGCTTAATCTTTATCAATCAATCAATCCTCCTCATCACAAGCGACTTGAGAATGGTCCAGGACGGACCGAAACGTCGTCGTCCCTTCAACTTCTAGTGTGTGGTCTGGTCAACATAGGAGAAAGTATGAGGTAGTGAATCAAGAACTACATCACTTATCAAATGGTGGAGGGAAACGAGTGGTAATACACACAAGTATGACTACTTGTGTGTATTGTGGTCACACCGAGGTATGGTCAAAGATTAAGACAGCCTTGGGCCGCGTAAGTCAATGTTACAGCCAAGAGGTCACGAAGGTTGATACAAAGTTCTTGGAAACAAATAGATATACATTTAATGTAATTATATTGTCCTTGGGATGCTGGGTGTGGTGGTGAATGACCAGCTGGAGGGCAGTCTTGTGGAAGCCGCGGTGTCATCAAGTACTCCTCTTTATCTGCTTGTGGCAGTGACAGACACCAGCCTAATGTGGGGACCCGATGTGATCTTGTTGACTCCAGTCGAGTCTGCAATGTCTGAGTATTGTATGGGAGACTAACCGGGTGTGGAGTGTTGTAGTGATGATTCTGGGTTAGGAACTTAGAGGTTACGAGTTGCAGATGATAGGCAAGTTTGTCTAGTGCGTCTATTGCCAAGGGTTTACAATTTCCAGTACAAATCTATTGGTACACCTCAAGGGTCTAGGTGGAGAAAAATAGATTGTATGAAGTTAATTTCATGAAGCTAATGATATTCAGTAGGGTAAAATATTGTATTCAGAACGAATCTAGGTTTGAGTTTACGGCAGACAACAATAAATGAAACCACTGAAAACACGGAACAATTAACAATATAATAGAGGATACCAATTATTATACACTAATATATATCGGTCGAGGATGGGAAGTGGCAATACGTCTAAGTATTAAATGCAGTGTGAGAGTGGGACTGAAATTTGAGCTCGGCAAACTGTTCAGAGAATTAAATGGAAAATGATCTACCTAATAATAGAAGTTACACATAATCCATCAAACTAAGTGAAAAGAACAGCTTTTATGGTAACTAATATCTAGAGCTTCTAGGTCTAACAAACACCGACTAATTTGAGTACAATATACTTTTATTTGCTATACAGGAAATTAATTAGTTTTAAATTTCTGACTGCTTCATTAAACAAAATAATATTGTGCCAACACAGTAAGATAATACAGACTTGTGTAACAGGGAGACACTGATATGTACCATCTTAAAAGGGAGTGAGTTAGGCAACAGTGATCACGAGGAAATTACCTTAAGACACGAAAAAGTTATTTGAGAGAAACTTAAGGCGCCAGATTTTTCTCACATCTGATTCATATATTTAGGGGTTCTTTGGGAACTATATATTTGGCAGACCTGAACATGGGAGTTGGGCAGTTCTTGGGTCTTGTTACCAAGGTGGTTATTGGATTATGATGTAATGATTTAATTTAAAAAATTACAAATAAAGCCCAGAAACGTGGTATGCTATAGATTGATGATTTAAAATAGTAGTGACCCAAAATGAATAACCATGGCACTAAAGAACCTAATCAGAAAACAAAAGGCTCAATATAAATTAATTATGACAATATTTAAGAAAAAAGTACGTATTGTAGGGCAAGCAAAGAAAGCCTTCAGTGTTTCACCAGATGAAACAAAGATTACAGACAACACCTGGCTATTAAAAAATAAGTCAAATAACTGGCAATGAAAATAATTTAAGTTACGAAATTATAAGAAAGAACCAAAGAACTTTATGAATACAGCAGAACAAATCAAATCGAAGAATGCGCAGATGACGTCCTGACAGGTTTAGTGGTTACCAGAGAGGAAATTATTAAAGAAAGAAATATAAAAGAACTCAATGACGATCACAGGAGGTGGAGGTAAGCAGTCAGCCACAAGGTCACCTGACCTTAAGGCAGCCAGGATGTCCCCAAGAGACAAAGTCAGAGATTGCAGGTATTTCAGATACAATGTTTATATGAAACTGTGTTAATTTTTACTTTAATCATCATAAAGTTAAGTGAGCAATACTTTCGAGCGTTCCCTGCATCCTTAAATTTTTTTATGAAAAAATAGCTAATATATATTTAAAATTTGGCATGTGGTTACAATATCCCTGAACAAGTTTTTTCTCTCTTTTTAGAGAGAACTATATTTATACATTCTTCTTGTGGGGGAATCTGGCTCCAAAATATTGATAATAAATCTCAAATCATTCAAAGGACCATCCTTAAGAAAAGGAAATAATTGGAGAACCAGTGCCTATGGATCTCTTATATAAGTATGATGGAAATCTATTACTGTATAATGAATGAACTGTAGTTATAATAAATTGCGAAGCCAAATCCCTCCACACACTTTGGGGAGTTTGGTTAGTAAAGAGAAATAATGCTTTTCAAGTACAAATAAATGAAGATTAATACAGATGAAATATTGAAGAAAATATGTAATAATGGAGATTTTAAATAATCTTTGGATTAATAAAATACAATATTCTACAAACTACAAGAACGAAATAACAGCTTAGCTGTATGCAGGAAAGCTAGCATGCATCGGGATATATTCGTCACGAGAAACTTGTTTCATCAGGCTATCCTGGGAACACTTGATCGAGGCAGCATCATATCTTCCTTATCAGCAATTCCAAGCTGAAAGGCGTATGTAGAAATCTTCCAGAGAGTTATAATACCACATTTCCAAATTAGATATGGTAAAGCCCTGTAAATACACTTGCTGGTTATTTTTATTGGGCGTGCAGCACAACGACAAATCATCCTATTATGTTAAATTTAAATGTGATCACAAAAAACAAGGGAAATGGACTTATAGATTTGCCGATACTGATGTGTGTGATATGATGAAGCAGTCACGTCCTCCTAGCGTCTAATGGATGGTGGGTTGATAAGGCGATAATTTGACCAGCTTCCAGACAATCTCTCAAGCTTAGTGGCGTCGCTTGCCAGTCCGTCCTCCTTCCCGGGTAGCTCGCCAAGCACAGTTTTGTTATGTCGCACTTAATATTATCTATGATTTAATTAATATCCCGGTTTACAGGAACAGGATTATCAGAGAATTATCAGAACAGAACAGAGTTTACAGGATTATCAGGAATTAGAAAATTAATTTGTCTTATTTGACAATATTCAAATTCTCATTTCTTAATTAACCAACTCCTGGTTATTACTGCTTTTATTATTATTACAACTATTATTATTATTACAACTATTTACTGCTAGGTGAACAGGGGCATTCGGTGATAGGAAACGCTACCGTCAATTACAGCCCTATTTCTACAAACCTAACCTATTTCCTAGCCTAAACTAACCTAACCTAACCCAACTCCTAACCTAACCTCACCTAAGCTAACCTAACCTAACCTAACATAACCTAGGTGCTAGGAAACGCTACGAATAATTACAGCCCTGCCCGACCGAGATTCGAACCCTGGAATCCCATATTGTGAGTCGAGAAGGAACACATCATTCATGTCACATATTTATGTGTACTCACCTATTTGTGTCAGGAGGATCGAACATTAATCTTAGATTAATTAGATTAGAAGATTAGACCTTTTAAGCTGTCGGTTGTTTATAGCAATAACTCCTGGCCTATTTCCTAGCCTAACCTATACCCTACCCTAACCTAACCTATCACAATCATACACATAATAGCCAAACCTAATCTAACCTAACCTAATCTAAACCTAACCTAACCTACACCTAAACCTAACCTACCCTAACCTAACCAAACCTAACCTAACTATTCTAACCTAACCTAACTAACCTAACCTACCTAAATTAACCTAACCTAACTAACCTAACCTTAACCTAACCTAACCAAACTTAACTTACCCTAACCTATCCTAACCTAACCTAACCAACACCCACCTCGCAAGATCTGACCTAAACTGACCCTGACCTAACCCTGACCAGGATGTAATCCTACAAGAAGCTCACAACTCCTGGATACTTGTTTACTGCTCGGAGAACAGAGGCATTAGGTGATAGGAAACGCCACCAATAATTTCATTCCTGCCTGTCCGGGTTTCGATCCAGGAATCCCCGATTGTTAGTCAAGATTCTAGAAGGAACACATACATGCTTCATATCTCTGTGTACTCACCTATTTGTACTTGCAGGACCGAGCAACAGTTTTTGAACGTTGACATTATAGCCGCCGGCTGTTTAAAGTTCAATGACTCCTGGTCTACTTCTCTGTCATATCAACTTTTAAAATTTTGAATGGAGTCTACACATCTACAACTGTGGGTTTTTGTAAGTTTGTTCTCACCTAGTTGTGTTTGCTAGGTTTGACCTTCAGATCTTTGGTCCCACCTCTCAACCATCTCAATTGCTCAAGTAGTTTTTCCAGAAGAAACTGAAAACATAACTCTCAGCTCTGTCGGAAAACAGGCTGGGGCTGCATATTCAATGATTTGTCTCCCATAGGTTGAAAAAAAGGTTACATCTTCAAGTAAGAAATGTACAAGTTAGAAATGTACTTAAATGAAACTAGTAACTAGACTAGAACTAGACTAGTCTAGTCGGCCTAGCCTACTAGCCTAGTAGGCCTAGCCTACTAGCCTAGTAGGCCTAGTCTGATAGGCTAGTTTATTAGATATTCTTAATCCGGATGATCAGGCTGCGTTCGAGCCTGTCGAAACGGTTACAGGGCACCCTCTCCTGTAGCAGCATCACTGTCGATAGATTCTCTGGATCTATTTCGATCCTCTGGATCCTTGGAGAATCCTTGGATTCTCTGGATCTGGCAGTTCAAATTAACAAATTTAAAACTTGTTTTGACAAACAAGAAACGCCACATTCCTTTGATGTTTAACATTTTTATCTCTGTGTGTCTTGATTCCTTGTGTGTCTTGATTCCTTGTGTGTCTTGATTCCTTGTGTGTCTTGATTCCTTGTGTGTCTTGATTCCTTGTGTGTCTTGATTCCTTGTGTGTGTTGATTCTGTGTTATCATTATCACATGTCAATCATGTTTTTTTTTCAATTCTTAGTGTGTTATTGAAATGTCTTGATTCCGTGTTATGTCTTGATTCCGTGTTATCATTCAATCATTCAATCATGTCATCACATGTCAATCATTCAATCGTCAATCATTCCTTGTGTGTCTTGATTCCTTGTGTGTCTTAAAATTTTAAAGATTCCAATCGTCAGAGTCAGAGTGATCGTCAGAGTCTATGAGTGTCCGTTTTGAGTCCAGGATGCCATTCGTGTCCCCTCAAATTGCCTCCCTTATCTCCACCTATCTTATCCCTTGTCAGGGATCGTGTCAGTGTCCATGTGTGTCTTGAGTCCGTGTGTTAATTCCGTATGTGTCCGTGTCCGTGTGTGTCTTGAGTCCGTGTGAGTGTGTTTTGATTCCATATGTGTCATATGTCCGTCAGAGTCTATGAGTGTCCGTGTCCGTTTCCCTGGGGTTTTGAGTCCAGGATGCCATTTGTGACCCCTCAAATTGCCTCCCTTATCTCCACCTTGGGATCGTGTCCGTGTCCGTGTGCGTCTTGAGTCCGTGTGCGTCTTGAGTCCGTGTGCGTCTTGAGTCCGTGTGTCTTCTGAGGCCGTGTGTGTCTTAATTGTCCGGGTGTCTTTGAAGTTTTGGGTCCAGGAAGCTATTTGTGTCGACCCAAATTGCCTCCCTTCTCCCCACCTGAAATCCAGGTGGATTGAAAGACCTGCCCGAGGTCAGTGGATCCAGGTATCCGTCCGTGGGCCCCCGGACTTCAACCCTTCCCCACATTCCAAGGGATCAGTCAATCAATCTTCGGCTATCCAGAGAGTCTATCGAAACTGATGCTCCTACAGGAGGGGACACACAGAGAAATCTGTGCCCTGTACTTGCAACCGTTCCGACAGGCTCGAACGCAGGTCTATCCGGATTAAGAACATGTTCTATCCGACTAGGCCACGCTGGAGTTGCCTTCTGAAACAAATTTGGCACTTGTATTTATATGTCGTAGCAAGGTTAGTTAGTGTCTATTTATCAACTGTTGCAATGATTGACATGTGAAGTTGTTAATTTGTGTTGACAGTTAGAAATACCTAACAGCTTTGATTCAGCGTGTGTCGATGTTGGGAGTGTAATAGTCATGATGACTATGTTGGGAGTGTAATAGTCATGATGACTATGTTGGGAGTGTAATAGTCATCATAACTATGTTGGGAGTGTAATAGTCATGATGGCTATGTTGGGAGTGTAATAGTCATCATGACTATGTTGGGAGTGTAATAGTCATGATGGCTATGTTGGGAGTGTAATAGTCATGATGACTATGTTGGGAGTGTAATGGTCATGGTGACTATGTTGGGAGTGTAATAGTCATGATGACTATGTTGGGAGTGTAATAGTCAGGATGACTATGTTGGGAGTGTAATAGTCATGATGGCTATGTTGGGAGTGTAATGGTCATGGTGACTATGTTGGGAGTGTAATAGTCATGATGACTATGTTGGGAGTGTAATAGTCATGATGGCTATGTTGGGAGTGTAATAGTCATGATGACTATGTTGGGAGTGTAATAGTCATGATGGCTATATTGGGAGTGTAATAAATAGTCATGATGACTATGCCCGATGGGTAATAGGCATATTTATAATGCTGGAAATGTAATGGTCATGATGACGATGTTTAGTTCTAGAGAACAAAGGATGTTTAGGTCTAGGGAACACGAGATGTTTAGGTCTAGGGAACACGAGATGTTTAGGTCTAGGGAACACGAGATGTTTTGGTCTAGAGAACGCGGGATGTTTAGGTCTAGAGAACACAGGGATGTTTAGGTCTAGAGAACACAGGGATTTTTAGGTCTAGAGAACACAGGGATGTTTTGGTCTAGAAAACATTGGGGAATGATTAGTTCCAGTGAACACGAGATGTTTAGTTCTAGAGAATACGGGGGATGTTTAGGTCTAGAGAACCCAGGGGATAATTAGGTAAAGAACATGTTACTATTAGGTTATGTACTACATTGTCATGTTGGCTTCTAGATTTCTCCTGATAATTGCTTAGAACAATCAGTATAAAGATTATTTAATAATAATGTATCGTTGACGCTGTCTGTGACCAACCCACCAAAAGCCACTGTGAAAAATAACGTTGTCTTTCTCCGGGTTTTCTATGCACTCGTTGGGTTAGGTGGGTTGCCTGGGTTCGTAAGTCTTCGGTTAGGTTAGAAGGTTGGATTTTGGACGGAGTGGCAAACCAAGAAAATGCGCTGCTTTAAGGCGTATTATTGTGTTAGATACGACAGTAAGTATAGGAAAGGCTTATGAGGAAGTAGAGTGAGAGGAACAGGCCATCATACACATACTTTCATTATTTCTATAAAATTTAGACAGAAAACAATAACCAGAGGACCACATAAAGAACATTGTGCTTAGGGCTTATGCACTCTTTCCAACATAAGGATAACCTTTAAATACATGGATGGCGAAATATTAAGAACACTTTTCACTACTTTAGTATAAAAACCGAAGTTGGCAAATGTAGCAGTTGTATGGCGCCCATATTTCAAGAAGCACATAAATAAACTGGAAAATGTTTACACGTGCAACTGAATGGCTTCAGGAACTGAAAAACAACAACTTTGTGGAGAGGTTAGAGGCATTAAATATACGACAGCTTGAAGATAGAAGAAAAAGTGGTGATATGATCACCTGATAGAAAATAGTAGTGGAATCTACAAAATTGGTAAAAAAGAATTTTCGAAAACATGAACTTTAAGAACAAGAATTCATAGATCCAAACTGAGGAAACATACCTCTCAAAAAATTAGAAAGTTCATTATGGCAGAGAGTGGAAGACGGTTGGAACTCTTTATGTGAGATGGTGGAGGCAAAACCCTCAATGAACAAATCCACAATGGCAGTGACGAGGGTTCGAACCTACGTCCGAGACCATCCCAGAAACTATCGACTGCGTGTGGATTTGTTCATATGATACATCACGCTATTGTGATTTCTGTGTGTAAAACCCTCAATAGTTTCAAAGCATCATATAACAAAGAGCACTGGGAGGACGGGACACCACGAGCGTAGCTCTTAACCTGTAACTACACTTAGTTAATAGTAAGAGTGAAGACTAACGTCTTGCCACACACACACACACACACACACACACACACACACACACACACACACACACACACACACACACACACACACACACACACACACACACACTCACCACCAATTGCAATTTCTGGAAATTTGGAACGGAAACGGGGCAGTCACATAGAAGTCCGTCGACACTGTGGTGGAAGCAGATGAAGCGGTTAATTATCCAACAGAATTTTTTAATTCACTCGAACTTCCAGGGATACCACCACCGCACGAATTGCAATTAAAAATCGGCGTACCAATTATCATGTTACGAAATATCAACCAGCCAAAGCTTAGCAATGGCACGCGGTTTGCAGTAAAAAAATTATTCAGCAACGTCGTAGAAGCAACAATCTTGACAGGACCTTTCAAAGGTGAAGATGTCTTCATACTCACATTCCTATGATTCCAACGGATTTGCCATTTCAGTTTAAGAGATTGTAGTTCCCAATTCATTTAGCGTTTGCAATCACCATCAACAAAACTCAGGGCCAATCTTTAGAATTGTGCGGTTTAGATCTAGACACAGATTGCTTCTCACATGGACAATTATATGTTACGTGTTCTAGAGTCGGCAATCAGACAATCTCTGTAACTTCACAGACAGTGGAACAACAAAAATATTGTATACCCACAAGCATTGAAAAAATAAACATGTTAGAAACGTGCATTTTCTCTTTTCTTTCCTTTCCAGTTAACCAGACTGAGCCACAGCAGCGCATGGCGGGTACAGCTAGTCTAAATAAATAAAATGGAAATGTTCGTTTGTTCAAAATCGCTAATCTCCTAAAGTTCTTCACCGATTGCTTTGAAATTTTCACACAACGTTCCAATCGTATCCGAGCAGGTTTTTATGTACGTACTATATAGTTGTCACGTCTGTGACGGTAAAAAAAAAAAAACATGCGTTTTCTGAAAAACTGAGTTTTTCATGTGTTTTTGATGTGAGGGAAATCTTCGAAACCTCTTTACCGATTGCTTTGAAATTTTGACGCAACGTTGCATCCGAATAGGAGCATCTTTTTATATATCTACTACTAGCTGTACCCGGCCACGCTTTGCTGTGACTCAGCAACGCGTGTGCATTGCTGAGTCACAGCAACGTTTCCCAGTCCCCCAGTTCTCCCCACCATTCCCCTCTTCCCCATCCCCTCGTCCACCCAACCATTCCTCACGCCTCTGTTCCCTCGTCCTCCCAACCATTTTCTTCTCCCCTCCCCTCATCCTTTCTACCATTGCCCCCCTCCCCTGTCCCTCTTCCTCCCCCACTCACCTGTCCTCTTGCCCTCCCCACCATTCTCCATTCCCCACTCATTCCCCCCCCCCTCCCC